>CM060952.1:13097705-13573381 GCA_030765055.1 Mantis religiosa
ACCCTAAGCTCTATGTACCCTGTACTCATTTGAACATCATTTCATTCATCGTCCGATATGACTTAACGTTGGAGGTTTTCTCTTATCCTGAAAGATGAATGTCTGGTAACCCTAAGCTCTATGTACCCTGTACTCATTTGAACATCATTTCATTCATCGTCCGATATAACTTAACGTTGGAGGTTTTCTCTTATCCTGAAAGATGAATGTCTGGTAACTCTAAGCTCTATGTACCCTCTACTCATTTGTACATCATTTCATTCATCGTCCGATATGACTTAACGTTGGAGGTTTTCTCTTATCCTGAAATATGAATGTATGGTAACTCTAAGCTCTATGTACCCTGTACTCATTTCAACATCATTTCATTCATCGTCCGATATGACTTAACGTTGGAGGTTTTCTCTTATCCTGAAAGATGAATGTCTGGTAACCCTAAGCTCTATGTACCCTGTACTCATTTGAACATCATTTCATTCATCGTCCGATATGAGTTAACGTTGGAGGTTTTCTCTTATCCTGAAAGATGAATGCCTGGTAACTCTAAGCTCTATGTACCCTGTACTCATTTGAACATCATTTCATTCATTGTCTGATATGACTAAACTGTGGAGGAATTTAATGTAAGAATGTGTGATTAAGTTTTATCTGCATTAGATCTATATAAATATTGGTCTTAGGTGAGCAGATTTAGGAGTGGCGCCAGTCTTTGTCTGTTCACAAAAAGAAATGTCCTTATTCAGGTAAGCTGGGCTACCTGTATCCGCTGGCATTGAACTTTCGTAAAGTTATTTAGTGAAGTAGCTAACAGTCAGTCGGGTTTTTGTTTCTGCAAGTTTGGCTGCTTTCCAAGCTCTTCTTCTTGGCACCTGACTGCTTGGTCCACACTTCAACGGTTTCACATACTCGTGGTCCTCCCATCCGACAGTCCAAATTAACGAGTGTTTTTACATTTCCTACTGATATTACCTACACTAAGTTCCAGTCCAGAACAAAAGTATTGCACTTCGAAACATGTTTGTGATTGTGTTTTGTTTGTTACAATTTCCAAGAACGTAGCAGTGCCCCCTGTATAAGGAAATTTTGTCTTATAGGAGTTGTTATTCATGATTTAGGCCAAGGATTAAAAGTTAGAGTAATTGCGGGACACCTTAGGTAGCTACGAAATAGAAATGAACATAAGGCGGTGCTAGGCGTGGCTGTTCTGTCGCTACTAGCCAATGCGGTGCATGCGACGTTGTACAGTTAAGCACGAATACCGTCTCGCTTTGCCGAACCATATCAATTACAGAATTACTTTGTTTTCCCCGTGTTACAGAGCTATTCTTTCTGAGGATTACTGTCCAAACCCAGTGTTTGTAGCAGATCTGGTTTCGGAGATATGGATAGATAAAGTGCATGATTAGAAAGAAGACAACTGTCAGTGAAGAAAACCACACACGTGCTATACTGCAGTTGTTTTTTTGTAGCTTACATTCAGTAAAGTGATGATCTTTTAAGAGTGTACACGTGCTATTCAAAGTTAGTAAATATATCGCTTAACAAGTCTAGTACTGGTGCGTCTAGTAGTAACTGCGAAACAACTCATAAGATTTTACATAAATATTCTTGTTAATTGTATTCCTTTTTCAAACATATGTCAATTAAAGAAATCTTCTAAAGCAAAAATTACGCTCAGAGTCGAGAATTAATGTTACAAGCTTGCCACGTGAATGCTCATTCTGTGAGGAACATTGTTAAATAAAAGCCAAACAGTTTACGAAATTAGGAGACATTTTCATATTTAGATCTCCAGGGAAATATCAGACGGCTAAAAACGTGCTATCAACTTAGACAATTTCCAAAACTGTGTTTCACGTAGAACAATTTACGATTTATTTGACAAGAGTGAATATGCAACTGCCAAAAGGCTTACCAATTCAATGAGGGGTACGGATTCTGTATCTTCTATGCATAGTATTCTGAAATCTGTGTTCAAATATAGGAGAACAAATGATGGTCGCAAATTTCTGCTTGAAAGAAGCTATATTGTTGCTGCAAGAATAAAATTTATGTGCAGAAGGCATAACATTAGTAAACGAGATTATGGTGTAAAAATGCATCATAAATACACATTTACATCTTCCGTATTTATTAAGTATTTTAATGAAACAAAACTTGGTTTAAAGTCCCATACAAGGCAGTATACAAATGTGGCATCATTAAAATAGAAACTATATTCACAAATTGTTGAAATATCACTATTTTGTTTCACTGTAGCAAACACATTTCGTAGAATGCATCTAATTCCAATTGTTTTGTCTTTTGTGCATAAGAACTGTAGCTATGTAAGTGAACTGTTCTCCAGTTCAAGGTTTTAAGGTTCAGATTCTGCTATAATCACTGTATAGTTCTCATACACATGCTGAAATATTAAGCAAACTTCTCTGTCAGCATCTGTATCACTGTACATCTCAGCATCTGTGTGATACTTGCTAGGTTGAGACAAAGCCAGATATATCTTCCATCTCTGTCACCCTCTTGCCGTGGAACTGGCAACACCAAGACAGTACGATAACCGCACTGGCTCAACCGATGTTCATTTTATTTTGTACAGTCTACTGTTACCACACAATACTTAGCAGTAGAAGGCATAAAGTCAATGAACCCAGTCACACGTGGGTAATCGGAAGTGAGACACTGCTCCAACCACCTTACAGTCCAGATATGGCTCCTCTGACTTCGGTATATTCCCTTGGATCGAAAGAACATAATTTAAGGACGACTGAGGTGGTTCAAAGGAAGTTGATCTACGATACCGAACGTATATTTCCTTCACACATCCTACACACCCATTCTGGCATACCTTACGTTGAGGACGTTGTGCGTGAACGCTCGCGCACATTGTATGCCAGGATTACATCCCATCCCAACCACCTAGTGAACACACAAGGGCAATATGACCACCATGTGCCCAGGAGGAGAAAGAGCTACCGTCTCTCCAAGGACGCCCTTGGGTGGTGAGAAAGCCTCTCATCCCCTCAACACCACACTTTGTCCCGGCCACACTAGGGCTGGATCTGGCCCGTCGGCTGTCCCCCGGCAGCCAGGTCCCCCTGTGTGACCTCGATGAGAACCATAACCTAAACGGTCCTCAACCACCCGACCTCTCGCTCCTGGCCCCGCCACGCTGGACGGACACTGCTACGCAGGCCGCCCCTAGCGTGGCATTTCAGGGCACTGGCTTCCTACTTGGAAGCTCATCCCGCCGCCAGAAGCACTAGCAGAGGTCGAATCAGGTCCATCAGTTAACAAGGACATCCAAGCATTGGAGGAAAGACAAACTCTATAAGACCGCACGGGTAAATCCGCACAGCGGATAGGTACCGTGGCGCTCTACCCACCGTCCGGGAGCACCCGGACGACTTGTTGTCGCTCTTGGCTCAAAGGAAGTACCTGAATAGCCACCCAGTTATGTCCTTTCAGGGGGCTTTTGGAGCCTGGAAAATGCAGGTTGCTGAAGCAGGAATGTCGAACGATGTTAATTTACAGTACATATAGCCTCAGTAATATAATTATTCACTTCAGCACGGGATAAATAATGAACACATTTCTCAGACTTGTAGTACAATTTACTCAGTGCTGCATTTTCTCTACAATTTAAATATTTAATCATTTCATAATCGAAAGCTTTCATTTTTAATCTCACAAAATGGCATGCTTATAATTTAAAATTAAATATTAATGCAATGAGTATCTCTATGGTGAAATTGTATACCATCATGATCAGTTCTACATACTTTAGGACAATACTCCAGTTCTGCCCTCATATTTCTTCCCATCTGTATTATTCTATAACAGGAAGTTTTATATTTATATTAATGCAAAAGTTATCCATTCTTTGTAAATGACTTTCATTTTTATCTATTTATTTTTATGTTTTATTTTAAAGAAAATTCCTTGCATTTCCTACATGTAGTTGATAAGATATTTTTATAAGAATATACGTCCGGCAGTTGTTTCTTTCCTTGCCAGAGCTCCTTTACTACAACTCTGTTAGACGATGAGATGTGTAACATGTAGTGTACTGTGGCCATAACCCCACAAAGGAACAGTGGTTTATTCGAGACCTTCTTGGGAAACAAGCCAGATAAAAATTAGGATTAGAAATCCACGTTTCGCGAGCTTACATCATCAGGATATAAATGAATAAGAAATGTTATTAACTGAGATAACACAAAAAATCAACAACGACAAAATACTACAAATATCCGCATTCCTGAACAAAGGACTGTTTCAGGTAAATTAAATACCAGGTCAGGAGATGGCGTGAGTGTATAAAACTAATTAGGTCAAACAAACGAAAATACTTAATTTTGTGATCAAGCTGTATATATCTGTGCTTCTTAAACACACTGAATTCCACTTTTAAGGCCGGTTTTCATGAGGAGCACCACGATTAAGCATGCTGGTCTCAGAATAAATAGCCCAAGCCTCCGTAACTCTGCACTCCCAGTATCTGTTGCATTTTACCAAAATGTTCGTCTCCTAGCCTGGTATTTAATTTACTGCAAACAGTATTTATACACGGTGTTCATTCTTATATGTAATTTTACCGCACATAATTTGGCGTCATCAATAGCATCACTGATGTAGCTAGTTTATATACGATTCCCCTAGTGACTTGCGATAGTATTTCATATGCTGACAGCAGTTTTGATACCTCCTTCTACCGGCAGGAGAGGGTCTGCCCGCTTAATATACAGATGTGTAATTTCGTCTGGTTCGTAGATACGATAACTGTTTTTAAAAAAAATACTATACACTGTAATGCAATGCACTGCAGCCATAAAAGTATACCATGAAGAATAAACGAAATGATATGTCAATGAACACTTATTTCACAATGAAAATCTGTTTTTCTGTTATAGTAGACATATATGATTATTGTAAGACTGTCACATAAAATAGAAATATTTCAATTGAATCTCAATTCTTTTCTATCACTCACAGTTTCCTCACAGTGTAACTTCAATACAAACCAGAAAAATAACAGAACATGTTCTAGGAATGAAAAATAAATTAGTGTTACAATATGTACAAAGCTTTTATCCAAGTCTAAACAAGAAAATATCTCTAGTACATAGTCTTATGTGTCCATTTTCTTACATTTTCTTTCTCTCTTCCCCTTAAACACTGTCTGTATTGCGAGAAGGTATGCTTGAGGCCTTTCTGTCATAACATTATTTATTGCTTCTAGATTGGGACCAGCGTCCAGTGTCTCTCTTTTTGCGAGTAACTGATCCTGTATCTTGGAAATATTCGATGCACCTATTGGTTTTTAAAGACATAAGGTTACCAACATTAATAGACATTTGAATTAAGCGTGAGAATGACAGAAAATTTATATCGTATGCTGATAAAAACGTAGGACGTTTATGTTTGAAACAAATGTACGTCAATTTCACGGTGCATAAAGTCCTCCATGCAGCGGTTTAAATTATATAAATGCCGGTACGAAAGTAGCACTTAACCATGAAGACGCGGGGCTCTTTGTTCATATCCAAGGGAAGCTGGTTGTATTAGTTATCGGAGCAACCACACTCAGAGCGCTGTAATTTGCTTACTGTTCCGCTAAAATTGCCGCTTTTCTCCGTAGAGGGCACCGGTCAACTATGACCTCATTCTTGCTCAATCGGAGGGCGGGAAATAACGAATAAAAATTAACACCGTGTATATCTGTAAATATTCATGACTAAAAATAGTGTATAATGTACGGGTTAAAAGGACTTTATTTTGTTCGTAGATCTCGGGCTGCGCCTCGTTTCGTAATCACTCCTACTCACAAATTAAAATCTTTCTTCTAAACCTTTTTTCATAATTAATCTCTCTGTGCAGAACTTTGTATAACACTGCGCGGTCTCAAGACACTGTGGATCACAGTGGGTGATTCTGTAAAGTTGATAAACTCCTAGTGAAAGCATACAAAAGTTACAACTTTCTTTTATTAAGTCCTTCCATTATACCACCATTCTTGGGTATATATTATGTTAGCAGCTTCAATTGTTATTTCCTATCTGAACTGTCCATTGTGTGAGCTGCATAATTCTTATAACCTCTTACAGTTCTGAATTTCAAACTTGTTTGCGTGTCTTGTGTAGTAATTTGGATTACGCAACAACAAAAAGATTTTGATAAAAGGGTCTGTGATCGAAATTAGGCACCATCATGGCCATTACGGCAAGAAATTCTCAGTACAGTGAATACATAAAAACAGAAGCTCAATTCAATTAACAGTTGAAGGTTTATTTAATAACTGCGTCGATTTTTATTAAAATAATATATGTATAAGTTATGTATTTATATTTGTAGCTATTGGGAGTATAAAGTATATACTATAAAGTTTCGTTCATTTATTTTGTACAGCTTTGCATATTTAGTAAACTTTAAATACAGAATTTGCAGTCATTCTGCTATGTTTATTTTGATGTTCAACTTTTTCTCGCAATAGCATGGAAATATTATGGAATATCAAAGCCTGCATACAATATTCAATTGTTAAACATTTGACTGTCATTATTTCCTTCGTGTGTATAAATAAATGTTTAATACAGCCATTACTGTAATTGTTTATTCAGAGAAATAGATAACTTGTATACACACTAATAAACAATTTGTACAGAAGGAGATGTAGATATAAGGGATGATACTTTTTCACGCTACATATTAGCTATGTTTCCGGGGAACAGAAATCTGTACAAAAACACTTCACAGAACATTGAGGTTAACAGAGATTTCATGCTAAACGTTATCGCGGCAGCAGCTTTCTCATTTAGATATCCGCGTTACTGAGAGATAAAACATATCCTTTTAATTTTATTCGGGTCACGGCTCGTTATATTTGTAGTGAGGCAACAAAATAATTGCTAGTGGCGTTCGAAGCAAACCAGCAGATAATGTTGGACGTGATTAACATCACGACCCTGGCTGGCGTAATGAATTTTAAAATTCCAATCACCGAAATTCAATCATGTTTAATCCGCGTTGATCTCAGTTTACAGAGATAACAGAGCTATAGCGACGATAACTTTTATTTATCACGTTATTCAATCAAACGTTTCGAATTTCTCTTTTACTTGGCTCCGCAGTCACGTGGGACAGGTCACAGAGTCGATCCCTGGTATCCGGCCACTTTGACCTTTGGTATTTTTGTGGATTCCCTGCATAGCTAGGTGTGTTTCGGACAGATGACACTGAGGTGTGCGACTTAGAAGACCTTTGGCTCCACCAGAGGAATGAAGTTCGAGTTTTTCCTGGTTCCCGCTGGAGGGGACCATCTGAGTCACCTTCCGTTGGGCTGAACAGATCGCCACTAAGCTTTCCCGAGCCGGGTGGCCAAGCCAGTAATGTACACGCACGCACTTGGATCACAAACACTGGAGAAAAGATATGTGTACAATAATAATTTAATATAATATTAACAATGTTACTGCTCGAATTCGACACACGACTTAACGATGCAATTCATTTTACCAAAATAGCACACCAGTACTCTGAAAACGAACTGAACATTAAGTCAGTCAGTTTAAAACTGCGTGTGTGGGTGCACTGTTTATTTATACTTCAGATAAGTGTTATGAGGAGGGAATGGTGTTGTTTTTCAGGCTTACCTGTGTTGAATGAATGGATGTCCGGTAGCCATAAACACCTGAAGATAAAAACGTGCATCGCTTGTATTCTAAGTATCCTAGAGACAGGATTTTTCTACGGTTATGATCATAAAATAAAATTATTTCTTATTATAAAATTGGCATCTATCATTTTCAAATATTTACCCAAGCGTAATTAATGAAGGAAAAGTTTTCAATACAGGAGAGTGCGATACGTGTACCACATTTGGCAGCGCTGGTGGGCGGGGCAAGCTTGGGATTCGCTGGAGTCTGAAGTTGGGCCCGCCTCCATATGCCTTTAACTTTTGCGAAGATTGTAGTACAGGAAATACAGTAATTTAAAAGTGTGTCATCTGTTTTGATCACCCCGTATATCTCTCCGATATTTTTGTTGTCGCTTGAAGTAAAAACGAGGGTCGGTTGATAAGTCCCGGGCGTATCTCGGTGTATCTCGGATGCGAGAGCCCCTAGTGGTCTACCTGGGAAATATACGAGTCAACTGGAGAATTTTATGTCAGGAGGTCACGTTGGCCATGGTAGCTCAAAGGTTAAGAGCGACTGGACGGAAACCAGGAGATCCGTGGTTCAAATCCCGGCCATGGCACTGAATTTTTCATGTTGACTCTATCCATCAAATATCTTAGCCTGTATTCGGCTACTGTGGAGAAATGATTAATTTCCATCAATTAACAAAAATTATTATATTCTGTTAGCTTAATGTGAAACAAACACGCCGTAGCAGTTTCATTGTTGGTACTCCTGGTTCCCGCCTGTGAGAACCAGGCAAGTTCAGACATGTTCAGTATCGCCTACCGCTGCAATGGAGGTAACATGCAGTTAAAGTTGATGTTAGAGGAAGATGAGGAGTTTCTTTCAAACGTAATCACTGCTGATGGAACTTGGCTACATCATTTTGACCCTGAGAGCAAACAGCAAAGCTCAGTGTGGAAATCTCCTTCAGCACAAACCCCCCAAAAAGCAAAAGTGGTTGCTTCTGCTAAGAAAGTTATGGTCAGCTCATTCTTTGATATTCATGGAATGGTTTGTCAGCATGTTGTACCTGCACACACATCAGTAACTGGACAATACTACAGGGATTTCCTGAAAACATTGCAGGCGCAAAAGACGAAATTTCCGTGAAGCAGGCTGGATGCTGCACCATGATAATGCGCGGCCGCATATTGTCAATAATGTTGCTCAATATCTTGCAAACATCAACGTGAATTGTATCCCTCACTCACGCCTATAGTCAGGTTTGAGCCCCATGTATCTTTTTTCTATTCTCTAACTTGAAGAAACGCCTTCGTGGGAGGCATTATCCGTCATCGGAAGCAGTGGTGAAGACTGCGGAGGCGATTTTGAAGGATCTGTCAAAAAATGGTTTCCAGCATGTCTTTGAAGACTGACAGAAACGCTGGGACAAGTGCATCGCATTCAGAGAAGACTATTTTGAGAAGGACCATCAAAATTATGAAGATGAGTAAAGGTACGTTGTCAAAATCAGGTGATTATTCTTCATTAAACAGCCCTGGTGTTAGCCTTCTGAATATTAAGTTAGAAATAAAGAAGAAAATCTGTTAATTTGTTTATTGTCAGGCTCGGAACTTATATCAGCCGACCCTCGTACAGTACACACGTAGTGAGATAGCCGTGTGACAGAGCAAACGTTAGTCACCGTACGACTTGCAGCTGTTTTTGTTACATTGTTGGAGTTTAATCCTAACAATGGGCTGCTCGGCGTGACCCTCGTATTTTCAGATAGCGCTACATCCAGGGGTAATAATTACTTTGTTCACGCTCTTAGTGCATTCTCCTATAACTGGAATTGTAATGACCAGCGGAAAATCTACATTTGCGTACTAATCGTGAAAATGCATACTCTTTAGCGCAAAACAAGGCGGGAAAGAAAAGTTTCCACCTTAAACTTGCGCAGTAATAAACTCACTTAGCGCCAGGACCGGTTTAATTTTTCTCGCAGCAGCACAACTTTTACAACGCTTGCGGGTAAATTAATTTCCAACAAAGCAGATTAATTTTGAAGTTTTGCCATCGCTGTGGCGTGTTAAATTTCATAGGCCAATGAATTTCAAGCGGTAGTTATAAAAACCGTAGTTTGAAAACGCCCCGTTGGATATAATTTACCGATTTCCACTTTTCTGCGAAAGATAACACGCCAGGTTGTTTGTGTACAACAGAAATGCATTAGAAGTTAAATAAACAATTCCATGTGTTTAGTAAAATATTAAAAATATCATACTATACATTCAGATGAGTTTATTCGTTCTTCAACTTGAAGATAAACATATCTAGAAGTGATTTTATTAAATACCAACTGAAATGGCGAACTCTGGACCACCAATGAAACTTATCTGAACTTATCTATATGAACAAAACAAATTCGGATTATAATTAAGTTGATCAATTTAAATCTTTTTGGTAAACAATATCTTATGTCATTTTTGTGGTGCGTAAATATATAAAGAATGGTTTTCCAACGCACGAACACGCAACATAATTGTCCAAGACAGAAACAAAGGAACTCCAAGTTGATTCCACAAACTTCCAACGACTGACCCTGCGATTTATATATGGTCAACGCAAAGACCAAACGCAAGGGACATTATAGATGTTTAAAATCAAAAGATAAATCCATTGGGATCATCTCAACCACAAAGGAATTCAATTAATCCTGTACCAATTCAATTCACTTTCACAAATACAATTATCAAGATATATTCCAAGGATTCACCAATTTTTGACAGCAATAATTGCCTGTGGTCAAATATTTATAGTCTTAGAGTGCGTTCATAAATTAATTTTGTATCTAATCTTCCAAAGGTATACGAACATTCTATATAAAAGTTTCAGTATTGATAGCAAACGATAAACGTTATTAATAAAACATAGAAAGTGAAGTATCTTTGAAGGTTTTGGCAAAAAGTGAAATGTCTCTACTTTGTAATGCTTTTGTTTGTCGAGAATAAAAGAAGGTATATGCTTTTCATAAACGTTTGCGTCTGTACTTTGTATTTGGTTAATAACCCGATCCAGTTATAATTTCAGGTTCTTTTGTCGCCTTTTAAACCTTCTTTGGACTTATACAAATATTTTGAAATATTTTGAAGTTAAATAAACAATTCCACGTGTTTAGTAAAATATTAAAAATAACATACTCTACATTCAGATGAGTTTATTCGTTCTTCAACTTGAAGATAAACATATCTAGAAGTGATTTTATTAAATACCAACTGAAATGGCGAACTTTGGACCGCCAATGAAACTTATCTGAACTTATCTATATAAACAAAACAAATTCGGATTATAATTAAGTTGATCAATTTAAATATTTTTGGTAAACAATACTTTTTGTCCCTTTTGTGGTACGTAAATTTATAAAGAGGGTGGTTTTCCAACACGCGAACACGCAACGTATATTGTCCAAGAGAGAAACAAAGTAACTCCAAGTTGATTCCACAAACTTACAACCAGTACCCCTGCGATTTATATATGGTCAACGCAAAGACCAAACGCAAGGGACATTATAGATGTTTAAAATCAAAAGATAAATCCATTGGAATCATCTCAACCACAAAGGAATTCAATTAATCCTGTACCAATTCAATTCACTTTCACAAATACAATTATCAAGATATGTTCCAAGGATTCACCAATTTTTGACAGCAATAATTGCCTGTGGTCAAATATTTATAGTCTTAGAGTGCGTTCATAAATTAATTTTGTATCTAATCTTCCAAAGGTATACGAACATGCTACATAAAAGTTTCAGTCTTGATAACAAACGATAAACGTTATTAATAAAACATAGAAAGTGAAGTATCTTTGAAGGCTTTGGCAAACAGTGGAATGTCTCTACTTTGTAATGCTTTTGTTTGTCGAGAATAAAAGAAGGTATATGCGTTTCATAAAAGTTTGCGTGTGTACTCTGTATTTCGTTAATAACCCGGTCCAGTTATAACTTCAGGTTCTTTTGTCGACTTTTAAACCTTCTTTGGACTTATACATATATTTCGAAACCAAAATTAGGCAAATCGGTTCAGACGTTCTCGAGTTCTTGTGAAACCAACAAACGTCAATGTCTTTATTATGATCTAGCTGACCTGGCGAACATCGTACCGTCAATAAAAGTTCTCTGAACTTATCTATATAAATAAAACAAATTCGGGTTACTTATTTATTCTACAATTAGGGGTGAAGTTTAAATACAACACACTTACAACTAAGTTAATCAATTTAAAGCTTTCTGATAAACAATACTTGTAAATATATAAAGATAATGGTTTTACGACACGCGAACACGCGACGTAAAATTGTCCGTGAGAGAAACAGGAAAACTGCAAGTTGATCGTCATGCTACATAAAATGTTGTCTTGATATCAAAAGAAATGTCTTTATTTAATAAAAAACAGTAAGTGTAATATCGGTGAAGACTTTGACAAGGAATGGAATATCTTTCAACTTCGTAATGCTTTTGTTTGTCGAAAATAAAAGAAGGTGCATCTGTCATGTACAATTTTGCGTGTGTACTTTTATATTTCGTTGATAACCCGGTTCATTATCACTTCAGGGTTCTTTTATCACCTTTTAAACCTTCCTTAGATTTATACAAATATTTCAAAACCAAAATAGGGCAAATCAGTTCAGCCGTTTCAGAGATTTGTACATATATACTGTTTGTTTACCTTTTCTGAATCCTGCCTGAAAATCTGAGATCTTTTCTTCTGTCTCCACCCAATCTCTTAATCTATCTGATAATAATTCTGATACAAAGTTTACATTCCTGTAACTTCCTTTCCCCTCCTTTCCCTTTATATATTGGTACTACCACACTTATATGTATTTTTTTTTATTCAATGATCGATAAGCAGTACATGCTTTACAGATCCTTGTTGGCTAATTGAATCTCTATGAACGATATAATAACATGTAAGGAAAACCAAGTTTGCTCCTATTATCTTCTTAACACTTGTGAAACAAGAGAAAAATAAATGAATTAAAACAAACAAGTAATCAAAGAGATAAGAACAACAGTCATTGTGAAACAATATTCATAGTTTTTTTCAATCAGAGTCACTAAGGAGGAGATCCTGTGGGAGTCGTCTCTTCAGGCGCGTGGACTGGCGGGTTCGTACGCCGATGTCGTACATCACAGCTCCTGGAACATCTGGCAGGTTTGAGAAGAAGCGAGAGGCGATCTGACGTATGTACTGGTGAAGAGGAAGGAGACCAAGTTCTTTATGCAGTTGTTGATTTCTTACGTACCAAGGGGCATCCGTGGCGATGCGCATAAATCGATTTTGCAGGACCTGTAGCCTTCGGAGATGAGTGTTGCTAGCCGAACCCCATACCTGGGAAGCATATGTGGCCGGACAAGAGATTTGTAGAGAAGCAGAGAGATGAGAGTCGATCAATTTGGGCTCGCCACGTAAGTCTAGTGTCCAGCATTACTCCAAGGTATTTGACGGAGGTGGTAGGAGATAGCCAGGGAATTGATTCATGTTTAATATGCAATTCGGGAGAGTTGGAGATGCGACGTAAGCTAAAAATCTTAGCTGCGGTCTTTTGAGTGTTTAGACGTATGCGCCAAGTATCGAACCATTCAACGAGGCAGTCAAGAGAGGTTTGTAGCGTGTGAATAGTTGTAGGGAGATCTGTGCCGGAATGACATAAAACAGTATCATCAGCGTATAAGGCTATGGAGGTAGGGGCCAAGTCAGGAAGATCATAGGTATAGATACTAAATAAGATTGGCGCCAATATGGATCCCTGAGGAACTCCTGCTGTAATATGGCGCTGAGAGGACTCCACGCCACCAATGCGAGCAGTAAATGTGCGATCTGATAGAAAACTACAAATGGTAGTGAGCAGATACTGTGGAAGTCCAATGCTATACAGTTTGAAGATTAACCCCTCATGCCAGACTTTATCAAAGGCCTGTGCTACGTCGAGGAACAGGGCGGTTGTGTGCTTTCGTTGCTCAAAACCATGAATTACTGTTTGTGTTAAACGTAGTAGTTGGTGAGAGGTAGAATGTCTAGAACGAAATCCAAATTGGAAGGGTGGAATGATATGGTTTTCAGTGGTATATTTAAGGAGACGGCGAAGGAGAACCTTTGAAAAAAATATAGCAATACTAAGAAAGGCCCAAATATGACAAATGTGTGAAATAAAATCAAAGAAAATGAAGAGATTTTTTTTCTAAGTCTCCTGGAATACCATCTATCCCCACTGTATTATTTTGATTAGATCTTTTATCTGTTGGTGTACTTCCATGAATGTAAATTTACAATTTAGTGTTCTGTCTTTAATAATTTCCCTCCTAAGTACTTTAATATCCCGATGTACTTCTTTATCATCCCTATTAAACCTCTAAAACACTCTAACCATTTCTGAGGGAATATTTTAAATTCTTTCCCTCCCTTGTTATTTGCTTTTCCACTGTTTCCTCTATTGCCTCTCTTAAATTGTTAGCTGATTGCTAAGTAACGGGTTTATTTGTTTTTAATTACGTCAATTAATTTAAAAACACATCCTGAACATAATCTAAGACACTTCTGGTCGGATCGCTGGTAGGACAATATGAGTTAAGCGTCATTGTTGTCTCAATTTCAGAACAGCCTGTAGAAGAAACGTTTCCTATGTAAATAAGCGTAAAATTTCTGAATATTGATGTTTTGTTCAAGGTTTTAGAGTTCACGTATTTATCTCAAGACGTTATTAAAAAACCGAGTCGAGTAATTCGTGTGATTTTTCTGCCCAAGGTGAGGTAAGCAGTGGCTCAGTGAATATCGGTGCCACCTGTTACTCTCGGTGAAGGACGATTAATCACACCGTATACCGTACTTGTTAGCAGTAGGTCCGTGGATGAACTGGGAGGTGGGGTCTAAATTTAGTAGTGCAACCTCTCGCCGCTCAATAAACTAGCGCTGGCCTCCTCATTAAGGACTACACACACCACCTCCAAAAAAGAGGAAATACTAATCAATACTGCACGTTACATATTCACATCCTTAATTGCTGATTTAACAACGTTACACCGAAGTGAGAATTATATACCAATGAAGATGAAAATTTCGTGAAACACAAAATTATTTATTTCTCAATAACGTTTCTCCCGTTTCTATCACATCCAAAGTAGGAATCGTGTCTGCCTCAACAATGAACTCATTTTATTTATATTTTGTAATATATTCACGTTTGGGAACAAGAAAAAATTGCTGGAATAACTTCCGATACTTATAAGCAATGCAGCAGCAATACTAACAGTTTGGCAGAATGTGCTGGTGCGTTGTCGTGGTCAGAAACTGTTTTCTTCTTCGCTGAAAGCGGCCGTGTCTGCTTTACGAACTTTTACAATTAAGGCAATAACTCAGTGCAGTATTGTCCACAATTTAGTTTTAGCACGACATGCAAAAACTAACACCATCACCTTTCTGCTGATGAGACAGTTTTTCTCTTTTTGAAACAGATCTAATGGAAGCGACAATCCAGTGTTTCGATGACTGGTTTCTAGTCGAGGATGACGACTTGGGGCAAACACTGCCTTGGATTTGACGTGTGACATTCGACAACTGGTAAGAACTTGCCTTAACAACGCCATCTAATGTGAAACATGAGTACTCACTCAACAAGTCTAATAATAAATATTGTGACGTTGCCGCCATCGCGGCTCTGTCATAAGGACGCGAATCTTTTCACCTTGTTGCTTATTAGCTGGCGGGATGGGACAACCATTATTTGACATTACGAGGACGTAATTGTACGTTAGCACTGGGCTAACAATCACAATTCTGGTGACAATACAGGAATTTGAGGTCAACTTTCATGTTTTGTCATATTTCTCAACTGCAATATATTATAATTCAAATATTTATATTAATTTTATTTTAAAGGGACATTGAGAAGTTAACAAAATATTTTTTTTGAGCATGTCATATGAATATTCTATAACATGAGCCACTTTGATATGCCACTTAATTGTCCAAGCATGCTTAACTCAACTTTCGGTTCACTTTTAACCTCACTAGGATCCCCTCCCTATGTGTTTTACCCCGCTTTTAGATTTGCCACTGTGAAATTTATTCACTTCCTTTTGTATGTAAATCTGCATACATAACCTCAAATGTACTCTCTAAAACGGCTAAATTGTGTATTTTATGGCTGCTTTATCCTTAAGAACGTAAGGGAACCAACATTTCAATACAGACAACTGCATTCAAATTAAATTTATTTCCAACCAATAAAAAATAGTAAAGTAATTTTCTCTGGATTTATATCAACATATTCCTTATGTACAAAATTTATATTTGAGGTAATTTTTTTTATTGAAGACGAATCGTATTACGGTACAACACTGTGGAAAATTAATAATCGATACTAAGCATTTTTCTGTCTAATCGATAGTCTGTTAGAGGCTCATAAAGAATGGTGGCACTTCATTATGAAAAATTGTATGTTGAACTCACATGACTTTCTCTACTCTTGTACAAACACTTATTGCTCTCTCTACTACAAGATAAACATTATCTTATTGTAGTTACAAGGGAATACATCAGACTTTAAGTGATAGTCAAATGTTTTATATACATGACTTTCTCTACTCTTGTACAAACACTTATTGCTCTCTCTACTACAAGATAAACATTATCTTATTGTAGTAACAAGGGAATACAGTACATTTCAAGTGATAGTAAAATGTTTTATATACATGACTTTCTCTACTCTTGTACAACCACTTATTGCTCTATCTACTTCAAGATAAACATTATCTAATTGTAGTTACAAGGGAATACAGAGAATTTAAGTGATAGTCAAATGTTTTATATACATGACTTTCTCTACTCTTGTACAAACACTTATTGCTCCATCTGCTTCAAGATAAACATTATCTTATTGTAGTTACAAGGGAATACAGTAGACTTTAAGTGATAGTCAAATGTTTTATATACATGACTTTCTCTACTCTTGTACAAACACTTATTGCTCTATCTACTTCAAGATAAACATTATCTTATTGTAGTTACAAGGGAATACAGTAGACTTTAAGTGATAGTCAAATGTTTTATATACATGACTTTCTCTACGCTTGTACAAACGTTTATTGCTCTATCTACTTCAGGATAAACGTTATCTTATTGTAGTTTCAAGGGAATACAGTAGACTTTAAAGTGATATTCAAATGTTTTATGTACATGAGTTTCTCTACTCTTGTACAAACATTTATTGCTCTATCTACTTCAAGATAAACATTATCTTATTGTAGTTTCTAGGGAATACAGTAGGCTTTAAGTGATAGTCAAATGTTTTATATACATGACTTTCTCTACTCTTGTACAAACACTTATTGCTCTATGTACTTCAAGATAAACATTATATTATTGTAGTTACAAAGGAATACATTAGACTTTAAAGTGATAGTCAAATGTTTTATATACATGACTTTCTCTACTCTTGTACAAAAACTTATTGCTCCATCTACTTCAAGATAAACATTATCTTATTGTAGTTACAAGGGAATACAGTAGACTTTAAGTGATAGTCAAATGTTTTATATATATGACTTTCTCTACTCTTGTACAAACACTTATTACTCTACCTGCTTCAAGATAAACATTATCTTATTGTAGTTACAAGGGAATACAGTAGACTTTAAGTGATAGGCAAATGTTTTAAATAGCTGATCGCTATGTAATGAGTCTGATATAGAGTTTTTATTCACTAACCAAGAGATCAAAAAGCTGAGCGACTTTGCATTTGATAAAAAGTAAATATGGAAGATCTAATGTAATAATAATGCGTAGTTTGGAAATGTCTACCTCTTGGAAAAATAATGGGCCTAAGATCCTTATTTCCCCATACCTATGTGGTGGTAGCATGTCTGTCGCACGTTCAAGAGGTCCCGAGATCGATTCTTGGTCAGAGTTATAGTTTTAACAGTGAAGTGTAAGTCTGTAGCTATAGCTACAACTTGTATTCATTCAGTAATTAACAAATATTTTCCTATATGTTCACATTCAACTGTCAATACAGTAAACGACAAGCCAACATCAATTGGTATTAGTCAACAGCCGGCCTTGGTCTAAGTAGCTATATATTCCAGGAAATAAAATTACAAATAATTTTACATTTTTGTTATAGTTTAATTAATAAAATAGTGTTTTAATTATTAGTGTAAGTGTTGCATAAAATATTTTATGGTACAAGCTATTTATACACTCGCGGAAATTAAAAGCCTTCCAGTCGTGATGGATCAAATAGTCTAGATTCACTGTACCAGGAATAAGTGTTTCATGGAAATTGTTTTTAACTATGACTACTAAAAGAAAATATATGCCAGGTTTGTGAGTTATAATAAGACAACTGATACATTTTGTTTAATCATGTGGAACTTTTGAATAGGATAGTGAGAATTTGCTTTAACATTTTGATATTTAAGACCACAGTGGTGTTGTTAAGAGAAGATCACGCTGGCAGAGGGTGGGGCAACATTTTACAGCTGCCTTCCACTATGGATCTTTTTGTATAAACGTCAATAGCTGAAGTAGACAGTAGTTATAGATATCAAATAATGAAACAAATAAATTATCTGAATGTTGTATTTGTGATATGATCAAAGAGTTTTGGAAAGGCCAATTTGTTGACTGCAGAGAAGGGAGGCGATGTTTCTTTCGCTCCACATAGTAATTTTTGCAGGGGCCGCTGAGAGCATGTCTCCATGACAACCTATGAAATTCTGAAAGCAACCTGCCAGCAAAGCATGCAAAGTTTCTATGGCAACATCGGGCAGAGTGCAGCCAACCAGAATACTTCTCGCCAACTCCCTTTTCAGCCACCTCATTCTTCTTGCGCCTTTTTTTGTGGATGATTTTCTAGCTGCTCCGTTCGCATTGCACGTTCTTTACAATGCTGCTGACAACATAGCAGTTGCACAACATAGCCAACTTTTGGAGGCCTTACACGGTTAGGATACGTCCGGATTAACTACACACAAGCTTGCGTTAACCCTGTCACATATTATGATACGATGATTACATATTTTCAAGCATTTTCTGGGAACATAATTCTTCATTCTGAAGGACTTAGCAGATATATAAATAGCTTCAAATTACTGAACCGCGACACTATTAGAACAAAAAAACTGAGCATCGTTGCTAAGGTAGAATACCCGCAGGTCTACTTTGTTCCCTCGACAAACAGATTAGGGAATGTGATTTTACAAGTGAACTTTCTACATTAGTAATTCGATATTCAAACAACAATAGTATTTCATAATGACAATGAAATCTAAGTTTTTCTCAAAATCTAGCATTTTCTGCCTGAAATATAACAGTGAGCCACTTGCCCTATTTATTTTGAATTTATGCAACGTGCTAAACGACATATGTAGCTATCGCATTTCTTTAATAACTTCTAAAGAATAATTTGCAGAACAGTTTATGCAGAAGTAGATAACTCAGTGCATATATGCTGTATGGGAGAGAAAGCAATCACTATGTAGATTCCAAAAACCTTATTCCAAGGTACAGAGAGCTCCAGGAATAATTTAGACGAGTTTAAAATCTTGTGCATTAAGGAACCTTCACACATACACCTTTAAACACGCCTCTGAAGGAAAAACCTATCACATGCACCAACTGACAATAACAATCGAACACAAAATTCCAGATCTATACAATGGGACCAATTGGATTTAAATCTTCAGGGAGCACGTATATTCTTGTACAGTCGTGTCAGAAAATGCTAAGTATTACTTACATTGCCCTCACTTCTGTCACAAATTACATCACTTTTTAACTCATACAGTAATTCTAGTGGCGTATGCAGTTTTTCTAATTTGTGTTGAAACTACCAAAACGAGCTCAAAACACTATCAAGCTGTAAACAATGTGTAAAGATCCGAGATGACGTCTGAGGACTGCGGTTACTTATTCGTGAAGAAAGCTTCCCCGCAAGATTGCGCTGGCCAAATTGTATTTTATGGGCTATTTCACCACTCTACCACTTCAAGTTGGGTTCAAATTCTTCGTCTTCAACTCACCTATGAACACAGTCCTGGAATGCAAATTCCAATTTTAAATCTACAAGCATTTTTCTACAAGTTTTCAAACGTGTCTTAAAAATTTTGTCTAATTAACTTATAGTTTTCATCCACGATTTACGAAAACAGCCACCCGCATCTGTGGTCAGGTGATAGTGTGTCTATCTCACGTTCAAGAGGTCACGAGTTCAAATCTCAATCAGCGTGAGTTATTTGGTTTTCGATATTTTCCCCTCTCTTGAAAGATGAATATCTGAAAACTGTAACCTCTATGTACCCTGTACCCAATTGAACACTTTTTTCATTGATCGTCCGATATGACTTAACGTTGGAGCTTTTCCCTTATCCTGTAAGATAAATGTCAGGTAACTCTAAGCTCTATGTACCCTGTACTCATTTGAACATCATTTCATTCATCGTCCGATATGACTTAACGTTGGAGGTTTTCCCTTATCCTGAATGATGAATGTCTGGTAACTCTAAGCTCTGTGTAACCTGTACTCATTTGAACATCATTTCATTCATCGTCCGATATGACTTAACGTTGGAGGTTTTCTCTTATCCTGAAAGATGAATGTCTGGTAACTCTAAGCCCTATGTAGCCTGTACTCATTTGAGCATCATTTCATTCATCGTCCGATATCATTTAACGTTGGAGGTTTTCTATTATCCTGAAAGATGAATGTCTGGTAACTCTAAGCTCTATGTAGCCTGTACTCATTTGAACATCATTTCATTCATCGTCTGATATGACTTAAAGTTGGCGATTTTCTCTTATCCTGAAAGATAAATATCTGGTAACTCTAAGCTCTATGTAGCCTGTACTCATTTGAACATCATTTCATTCATCGTCCGATATCATTTAACGTTGGAGGTTTTCTCTTATCCTGTAAGATAAATATCTGGTAACTCTAAGCTCTATGTAGCCTGTACTCATTTGAACATCATTTCATTCATCGTCCGATATTACTTAACGTTGGAGGTTTTTTCTTATCCTGAAAGATGAATGTCATGTAACTCTAAGCTCTATGTACCCTGTACTCATATGAACATCATTTCAATCATCGTCCGATATGACTTAACGTTGGAGGTTTTCCCTTATCCTGAAAGATGAATGTCTGGTAACTCTAAGCTATATGTACCCTGTACTCATTTGAACATAATTTCATTCATCGTCCGATATGACTTAATGTTGGAGGTTTTCTCTTATCCTGAAAGATGAATGTCTGGTAACTCTAAGCGCTATGTACCCTGTACTCATTTGAACATCATTTCATTCATCGTCCGATATGACTTAACGTTGGAGGTTTTCTCTTATCCTGAAAGATGAATGTCTGGTAACCCTACGCTCTATGTACCCTGTACTTATTTGAACATCATTTCATTCATCGTCCGATATGACTTAACGTTGGAGGTTTTCTCTTATCCTGAAAAATGAATGTCTGGTAACTCTAAGCTCTGTGTACCCTGTACTAATTAGAACATCATTTCATTTATCGTCCGAGATGACTTAACGTTGGAAGACTTAACTAAAAGATCTTTAAAATTCTAATATGATTAATTATTTTGACATGGGAAGCAATAACGTTTGTTGCTGGTAATAGTAAATCATAATATGGAGTATAAATACAGTTGAAGGAAGCAATCAATGTTTGCAGACTTTCGTGCTGGTTCATTGCCTTAATTCTTGAGAAAAGGAAGGTTAATTCTCCTAGTATGAGATAATCTTGCTGATGGGATCACATCAAGACACCACTTAAAGAAATGGCAGTGAAGACCATCGGCTGTTCACTCAAGTAGAATTTAGTAGATAGCCACGAAGATTGGGTCTTAACTGAACAAGTTTAGTTCCGCTTGACCTTCCCTTTACACACCCTAATCCAGGTTACTCTCCCTCCAACTTTTAACAAAATGAAACCATATT
Organism: Mantis religiosa; assembly: GCA_030765055.1. Lineage (NCBI taxonomy): Eukaryota > Metazoa > Arthropoda > Insecta > Mantodea > Mantidae > Mantis > Mantis religiosa. Next base: position 13,119,334 of record CM060952.1, read on the forward strand.
CCATTATCGGTGAGTCAGTTATAATGTCTAAAACTTTCCACAAGAGTCATTAACTTGAATCAGAGTAAATAGGTAAAATATGACATACAATTTGCCAAAATTATCCATTCAGATTAAACAGCTTTTTATAACAGAAAAGCTATTCTTATTGATAAGCATAGCAAATTGCTTTGCTGATTTTGAAGTAAACTTATAACATGTTTACGTAGACAGAACTCTGTGATTATTTCCCTAAAACAAAACGGAAATGAACTGTCTGTAAAGGTAGGTATTCAGTTAATTAGAAGAAAGAAACTTGGTTTTAGCATTCCCTATTTTGAATATCTTCCTTTGTAAAATTAAATTGCATTTAACCTGTTGAATAAAGAATGATCACAATTTTTCTGACAACGTACCTTTACTATCCTCATAATTTTGATGCGCCTTCTCAAAATAGTCTCCCCTGAATGAGAAGCACTTGTCCCAGCGTTTCTACCAGTCTACAACGACATACTGGAAAGCATTTTGAGAGATCCATCAAAATCGCCTCCACAGCCTTCACTACTGCTTCTGATGATGGATAATGCCTCCCACGAAGGCGTTTCTTCAAGTTAGGGAATAGACAAAAGTCACATGGGGCTAAATACGGACTATAGGGAGGGTCAGGGATGCACTTCACGTTGATTTTTGCAAGATATTCAGCAACAACATTGACAATATGCGGCCCCGCATTATCGTGGTACAGCATCCCACCTGCTCTAGGAAATGTGGTCTTTTGCGCCTAATATGGACTTGCAATGTGTGCAGGACATCCCTGTAGTATTGTCCAGTTACTGATGTGTGTGCAGGTACAACATGCTGATCAACCATTCCATGATCATCAAACAGCGATATGACCATAACTTTCCCAGCAGAAGCTTTGGAGGGGGGGGTTGGTGATGAAGGAGATTTCCACATTGAGCTTTGCTGTTTGCTCTCAGGATCAAAATGATGTAGCCAAATTTCATCAGCAGTGATTACGTTTGAAAGAAACTCCGGATCTTCCTTTATCATCAACTTTAACTGCATGCGCATGTCCTTTTGTTCGGGAATCAACAGTCTTGGAACCCATCGCGCACAAACACGTCTCATGTGTAATGTTTCTGTCACCAACGTGTGGATGGCACCCAATGAAACGTTCTGTATTTCATAAAGTGATCTTTAGGTAAGTCTTCGCTCCTCTCTCACAATGGCAGCAGCAGCGTTGATGCTTTCTTCTGTAAGAGCAGTAACTGGAGCACCGGGTCCACCTTCCTTTGAAATTGATTGTCTCCCCTCTTTAGACATTTTAAACCACCTTCGGCCTGTGCTGTAGGGAAGAACAGACTCTCCGTAGGCCTCCTGTAACATTCTATAGGCTTCAACTGAAGATTTGTTGAGACGAAAGCAGAATTTCAAAGCCGCATATTGTTCTTCGCGTGTTACCTTCATTGCAGCAGTGGGCGATACTGAACATGTGTGAACTTTCCTGGTTCTCACAGGTGGGAACCAGGAGTGCTAACAATAAAACTACTACGTCGTGTTTGTTTAACATTGAGCCAACAGAATATAAGTTTGAACTTATGTGCGAAAAATTATGAACGTAAAAAGTTATGATCATTCTTTGTGATCATACCCCTTTTACCTTCAGAACGTAATCATTTAGATTTATACAAATGACCTAATGCCCTCTATTTAAACTAATTTTACTCAAATTAATTCCCGATTTCACTAAAAGATCTTAAAATTGACGTTAACAAATGTAAAGTAACAATTGTAACTGCACTATTACAGCTGTTAACTTTCTTGCATTTCACCAACTTGTTTTCTGAAAATGTTAACAAACACGTGTTAACTCCAAGAGACTTGTAAATATCACAGCTATAGAAGGCTATGGATGAGTCGTATTATTTTCTGAACATACTGCGATGTGCTTTTGTTTTCATTTTCGTCTGGACACAGCAGAAAAATGGCGGGTAAATAAAATCGTAAACAAAAGCCGTCAGTCAAATTTCTCATCGATGGAGAAAGAATTGTTAATTGAATTGGTAAGTGTGTAAGGAAATCGTAGAAAAGAAGAGAACGGATGCGGTAAATGTAAAAGAGAAAGATGTAGCGTGAGCAAAAATTGGAAGCATGAAACAACTTCGTCAATATTATGTAAACTTTAAACGAGATGCGAAGGACAAATGACAAGTGACTTGAACGTTTCAAGACGGCAGGTGGACAATGTTTTATCCACATAATTCAGTGAGTTATAAAATCGCAAAGTTATTAATACTTGAAGCAAAGGCGAGATCGGCATATTCCTTTCGATGCTTGTTCTAACCTCTCTTGTACTTCCGCAGTGACCTTCATGACAACTTGTTTCGACAGTCTATACCTCCGTCTGATAACTCCTCAAAATCATTTCTCCTCATAGGCCGTACTCTATTACGAATGTTATTTAGACGGTCTTAAATATAGCAAATCGACATGTGTAGCTGAGTTCACGCCCGCCATCTTAACTATTTATAATTTTTAAGGACTTAACAGCAGAAATTTGGCTTGTTAGTTTAACAAGAGATTTAACACTAATGTTAAGGTATCATTTGTTGAACTGCAATTTTTGTTATAACTATTGCTAAGCTCGTGTTAAACCTTAACATCTGTTGGAGAAAGCGGGCATTAGAAAATTATTTTGATTTATTCTCCGAATAAATCAAAAGAACGATACAATTCTACAAGATTTTGGACTAATATTAAAGTAATGAGGTAACAGTTTTATTTTTTCAAATCTATGACAGTATTTTAGAAATGCATTGTACGGCGTTAACTTACAGCGCACAGAAATTGGATGTATTCAGTGTCAGGAAAGACGAAGTTTTCACCTTTGTCTCCACGCGTGGACGTTTACTTCTTAAAACCAGTGAACAATAAATGTGACGAGAAAACTAACACAATGAGAGAGAAAACAGGGCAAATGTTGCAACGCGTGTCTGACTCCACATGGATTCATATTTTTATTTCTTAGAATTCATTGTTGCAACGTCAAACATCAGCGACACAATCAATGTAATCTCCTGAAGATCAGAGGGAAAAGTGAAGTTAGAGAAGCTCAATAATATAAAACCTTCATGATTTACAAGCGCATCTATCATAATATTACAAACACAGGACATTTGTTTACATTTGTGTAATTTTAAAAGTTATTCATTCGAGTTTTATACATGATGATTGCTTTACCACTGTTCCATTTGCCATGGAGTTGTAAAGCCAATTCAAAACACATTACAGTTGTAAAATATAGGAAGAAGGCTTTGAAAATGCTATGGAGTAAATAGAGCTTTATGTTACTGCAAAAACAGTTGCGACACGCCACAGACAACACCAACTCCAATACTCAAACCATAATACGAGAATCGATTGTAGGAAAAATGGCGGCGCTCGTGGCCCAGCTTGTTATGTTGTGGTTATATCTACAGAGTAAAGTGTGTGTTTATTTACTTTGATTGTGTGTTTGAAGAATTAATGTAATTTATATTACAGTGGCAATTAGTGACTATCGAGTTAGTTTATAGTTGGGTATTTAACATAAAGTGATAACGTTTATCTAAATATATACTGTGAAGTATTGTCGAAATGCGTCGTTGTTGTGTTCCCAGCTGCAATCTAATTATGGTAGTACACCTCACACGACATTTAAATTTGCGAAGGAAAAATCGTAATGGGATAAGTGGATCAGAATCATACATCGTAAAGATTTTAAAGTAAATGACAAAACTGTAGTTTGTATTCATCATTTTGAACAGTGCTTTGAGGTTAAGGAAGACATATTTCCCGTAAATGATGGTGAACCAATTCGTGCCCTTCGAAAAGTACAAAAAGTAATAGATGATGCCTACCCCACGATTTTTAAGAATCAGCCATCTTATCACACATTAAAGCTCAACCAGAAAATACGAAATCCTGAAGAATGCATCCAAGACATTTTACAGAGAGTGAAGGTAATTTTAATATTTGGTGTGCACAAGACGTTATTGACAGTTTTGAGTCCTTAAAAACCGAAGTGGTGAGGATATTTTAACCCATTGATAGGCATTATTAAAGACGATTAGTTATGTTCTTTTCAATAACATTCAAGATCCCAGCTTCACTGATGTTCCTTCACTTAATAAGTTTCAAAGTATTTCATAACCTAGAAGAAATATTATGAGCCTTCCAGTGGAAAATTTTAAATGAATCTTGCAGTGTGAGGGAACTTGACACCTTCAAACGTGACAATTGGAGTAAACTGGACAATCTGGTGAGTTCTCTTAAATATTATAGTAAAGCAGTATGTCCTTACCAGAAAAGGTTACCATGTAAACAATGTAAAAGAAACTTTAGTACTTGCTACAGACGATAGCATGATACAGTTCAATAAGATAAAGTTTGCTGTGTTTAATGCTTATGAGTTGTCATGCCTTATAAATTAAATTTTGATTGGAAGTATAAGGTGGAAAATGCATAGTACTGGTCGTGCTACTATATAATGTGATAAGCTCTTAGGATTTGTCATGATACTCTTTATTTATGTTATTACACGTTTTAGTTGAAAGTATAAAGTGATAAATGCTTAGGAGTTACCTCGCTGCTCCGTAATATGGATTATATTATGTCCATTGTGTATAGTTTCCTATTCTGCGTAACCAGAGTCGCTGGGCTTCGACGGGCGCCATCTTGGAATCTGTATTATGGTCTGAGTATTGGAGTTGGTGTTGCCACAGACTATTAAACAAAAACCGCTCACATTTTATTCCAAGAAATATATACATTTATCAGTTACACGTTATAAACAAAAGCCAAACGTTCCTACCTTACATTTGTTCCTTTAATCGCTTTCATCGAACATTACAGAAACCTATTCTGTCATCAAACTTGGTCAGAAACTGCGAATAATCTTTGCTCTAGTTCCTCAGACGTATGTACTGCATTTTCTAGGTGTCAAAATAGTTATTTATGGTAATAGTGGACCAAGACGTGTTTTATCTAGGCATATTCACAAGTGCAATTTGTTGTTCTGCACGAATGGACAGCTCGCCGCATCCTTGTATAAGAGAATAGAGGCTATTAATTCATAAACGAAGCAGCTGCATCGATCCACGGATCAATCGATTCGTCTCTCTGCCAGCTCATTAATCTGATTGTGACAACCCGGCCGCTATAAGTCCTATCTGAATATTTGTGTTTAATCCTGGCTATATCAACAGACGTAATCATCCGACATCATATTAATATGATGAATTTGGCACGATGTTCACTCCAGTCAAGCTTCATTAAATTATCTGTACACTTTCATCTCTCGTGTTCTCTAAACATACGTAACAGTGATTTTTAATTTGCGTATTTGAGTACGTACTCTAAGAAACATTCGCTACTGTGCTTTCCCCAGAAATGCATATGTTCAAACTTACCAAAAGATAAAAGAAAGACCTTTTACATAAAAAGGCCTACTGTTTTAAGTACTCCAAAGTTACTTAATATCGCACAATGGATGAAATTAATTTTAAATGAGTACAGGGTACATAGAGCTTAGAGTTATCTGTCATTCATCTTTCAGGGTAAGGAAAAGCCTCCAACGTTAAGTCATATCGGACGACGAAAGAAATGATGTTCAAATGAGTACAGGGTACATAGAGCTTAGAGTTACCAGACACAAATCTTTCAGTATAAGGGAAAACCTCCAACGTTAAATCATATCGCACGATGGATGAAATTAATTTTAAATGAGTACAGGGTACATAGAGCTTAGAGTTATCTGTCATTCATCTTTCAGGGTAAGGAAAAGCCTCCAACGTTAAGTCATATTGGATGACGAAAGAAATGATCTTCAAATGAGTACAGGGTACATAGAGCTTAGAGTTACCAGACACAAATCTTTCAGTATAAGGGAAAACCTCCAACGTTAAGTCATATCGCACGATGGATGAAATTAATTTTAAATGAGTACAGGGTACATAGAGCTTAGAGTTATCTGTCATTCATCTTTCAGGGTAAGGAAAAGACTCCAAAGTTAAGTCATAGCGGACGATGAATGAAATGATCTTCAAATGAGTACAGGGTACATAGAGATTAGAGTTACCAGACATTCATCTTTCAGGATAAGAGAAAACCTCCAACATTAAGTCATATCGGACGATGAATGAAATGATGTTCAAATGAGTACAGGGAACACAGAGCATAGAGCTATCAGACATTCATCTTTTAGGATAAGGGAAACCTCCAACGTTAAGTTATATTGGACGATGAATGAAATGCTGTTCAAATGAGTACAGGGTACATAGAGATTAGAGTTACCAGACATTCATCTTTCAGAATAAGAGAAAACCTCCAACGTTAAGTCATATCGGACGATGAATGAAATGATGTTCAAATGAGCACAGGGTACATGGAGCTTAGAGTTAACACAGAGTCATCTGTCAGGGTAAGAGAAAACCTCGGAAAAACCTTATCATCTGGCCAATATTTGAACTCGGAACCTCTTGAACGTGAGGCAGACGCGCGACCACAATATACAGACGGGAAAAATTTAGTGGCGTCTTAAGATACCAAATAAATATTTTCAAAAACAAATAATTCCACTATTTTAAGATATCTATCAAATCTAAAAGTTATAATCAATGGTATTTTTTCAAAAGTGGCGGATGACTGATTACATTTCCACATGCTTAGCATGTTTATGTGACACATTAAAGGTGTATATTGAAGTCCTACTTAATTCTAAATTACTTTTGTATATTTGCAAAAGGGTTGTTAGTAACTTCATACATTTTTATCTCTTAGATGTAAACTCAGAATTGTATTTCAAAGCCATCACATAGTAACCAGCTTTTTAAAACATTTGACTATCACTTAAAGTCTTTTGCATTCACATATTTTCACCTACAAGGTCATTAAAATCCGGACATCCGGATGGCGAGTTACTTTCAATCAATAGGCAGTCCACATTTTAATACCGAACTTTCTATTCATAGAGCGAATGCTCCAAATTAACAACAAACAGAAATTAATGGCGCGGACACATATAAGTTTAATCATTATCGCTTATTCTCCTTAACGACGCCACTGAAAAGTGATTGACTGTGTTACATATTAAATGTATTATGAATGGGCCAGCTATTAACCGTTTATTGTTTGGCTAATTCAGAGAATAATCCCCAGATGGCTGCACATAACTTATGTCAAATAGCAGAATAATTTTGCCCTAGATCTACGCAAAACAAGCTCTAAGACAATGGTGTTTATCGAATTCTAAAAGCAGAAATTAAAGTTGTAGCTTACAGCAGATTTTCTAACAAATGAAAGGCTTAAAATTCCTAGATAGAGAGTATTTATAAATATAGTGTGAGAATGAACTTCGCTGATAAGGGATACTTTTAATGACGTTTCTAATATTTCAGTTATGATGATGAGCTTGATTGAGGCTGATGATGCTGACGTGATGGTTTTATAGGTATAGTTGTGATTGATACAATTCTGAGTTTACATCTAAGAGATAAAAAATGTTTTAAGTTACTATCAACCCTTTTGCAAATATGCAAAAGTAATTTAGAATTAAGTAGGACATCAACATACACCTTTCATGTGTCACATAAACATGCAAAGCATGTGGAAATGTAATCAGTCATCCGCCACTTTTGAAAAAATACCATTGATTATAACTTTTACCTTTGATACATATCTTAAAATAGTGGAATTATTTGTTTTTGAAAATATTTTTTGGTATCTTAAGACGCCACTAAATTTTTCGCGTCTGTATAGCGTGGTGGCAGCGTGTCTGCCTCAAGAGGTTCCGAGTTCAAATATTGGCCAGATGATAAGGTTTTTCCGCCAAGAAACCCACGTCCCTTACATCAACGAGGCCATCAACAAATATTGTACATAGCCAAGTCTGTACAGTGTAGTGCGTGTGATATTGGGACTACGTGGTATGCCCAGGGAGTGTGTGTGTGTGTGCGTGTGTGTGTGTGTGTGTGTGTGTGCGCGCGCAAGATAAGCGCAGTGTAAATATGTAAATATAAAAACAAGAAAAAGAAAGACAGAGACAAATAACGAGATAAAACTGGTTCTCGGCGGCCTCAGAACAGGTCGCCGTATGGGTTTTAGAAGAACCCCAAAGACAATAAAAAAAACCATACCCTGAACTATAAACTATAGAGTATTTTGATAGCGAAACGAGTGAAGTTAAAACTCAGATTTCAAGTAGTGCTATAATGAAATATGGGGTCCCTCAAGGTTCGGTGCTTGGACCTCTTTTATTTATAGTGTACATTAATGATTTGGCAGATAATGTAGAAAACAGAACCAATATAAATGTTACACTTTTTGCAGATGATACAAATATTTTTATCAAAGGGGTGAATAAGGAAGGGGCAGATGTACATATTGAAAATAATCTAAAATATATTCAAAAAGGGTTTAGTGCCAATATGTTAATATTGAGTAAGGAGAAAACAGCAGCCCTAAGCTTCTATAATAAAATGAGTGGAAGTCAATTGTATCCAAAATTAATGCTGGGACAAGATCAAATTATTACGTACAAACTATCAAATTTCTGGGACTAATACTAGATGAAAATTTAAATTGGGAAACTCACATAGAGGCATTGACGAAAAAGCTTAGTAAAATGTGTTTCTTAATGAGGGCGATTACAGGCATGTCAAGCTTGAAAGTTCGGAGAATAGTGTACGTTTCATATATACACAGTTTGTTGGCATATGGTATAATTTTTTGGGGAAATTCTAAAGACAGTATAAAAGTATTCAGATACCAAAAGAAAATAATTAGAATCATAGAAGATGTCTCAAGCACAACTATTTGTAAGCCATACTTCAGTAAATTAGGTATCTTACCACTGCCAAGTATATACATATATGAAACTCTTGTACATATGAAAGCAAGCCTAAGTTTATTTAAAACAAATTCTGAAATTCATATACACAACACTAGAACAAATAATAATTTATTTGTGAAGTCACACAAAACAAAGATGTATGAAAATAGTTTCACATATGCTGGCTTACGTCTTTACAATAAGCTACCTGAATCTATAAAAAAGATTGAATCACAACATCAATTTAAGAAATTGTTATTAAACTTCCTTAGAGCCAATAGCTTCTACAGCGTGGATGAATTTTTAAATTTGAAAATATTTAGTTAGCTACCTTAATTATAAATATTGTACTTAGTTTTTAATTTGACGTGTCCTATAACATGTACATGTTTTAATGGATGAATCAATAAATCAAATCAAACCTATGTAAATTTGGAGCCTGTAAGCCGGGTCCAATGTACCGGCACCAGGCAAATAAGTTACAAATAAAAAGCCTTAAGCCTTCCGTTATATAAAATATTGTTACCGTGGAAAGGCCTCTTGAAATATTTGTCTCAAGTATGAGAAAGTTTTGTGATATTAGACAACGTTAAGTTGACTGATAGATACTAATGAAAGTTATTTGAACCAATTCTTCAACTGTTTGTTACTACTGTTTCAATCGTCGCTAATAGGAAAGGATTTCCCTAACATTAAAAGATGTGAAACTTATAGCGCTATTTCCAGTGTAAGTCACTACAACTTTATGAGTATACGAGGGTCAGCTGATACGTCCTGGGCTTCATAATAATAAAAGAAAAATTAACTTTTTCTTTATTTCTCAACATAGTTTCCAGAAAGGCTAAAACATTTGTCAGATCGGTGTTCTAATTTAATTAAACCATTTCTGTAGTACGATTTGTCAGGTTTTGGAACAGGTGATAGTCACTTGGTGCTAGCTCTGGTGAGTATGGTGGATGTTCAATCAATTCTAACTTTAATTCGCACGTTTTTCCCATTGCAATGACTAAACGATGGGACGGAGCACTATCGTGAAGAAACAAGATATTTTTTCTTTGTCAAATGAGGTATTTTTCTTTTCACCTCATCACTAAAACGTTGCAGTAAGCTTGCGTAGTACCCTTTTACACTTTTTCAAGTAATCAATAACATTAATTCAAAGTACATCTGAAGCAGGAACTTTGGTCCTCGGATTAATTATTCATTTAATTATGTAATATGTTTAATAATTATACATAAATTTGCAAACTGTAACCAGCTATGATAGTGAAAGTAAAATTGTAGACTTTGATGTAAAATATTGTAACGAACCTGGGCAGAAATACGTGAGAAACACTGCACTCTCGGGCGACAGTCTATGAAGGGCGGGTGTCAGATAATAGAATGGAATGCAAGCAATTTTACTGTACCGTTACACAGGTCAATAACATCTTGGCTTTCCTTGTGACGCCATGCTGTGTGTATATAAGTATATAAGTGTGTATATAAGGGTAGCAACCCCCCATTCTGCCCTCATTCTTTGCTCATTGCTCATCGCAGTCAACTGTAAGGTACACATCCGTCTGGTGTGTCTGAAGACGTGCCGCGTCCAGTAAAATATATTATAAAATGTATGCCGAAAGTGCAGCTATTTAAGGGTGCCCGGGTTCCACAAGTGTAAGGACAAACTAAAGCAGTACAGAGATTATCGTTGGTTTGTGTTGTCTCAACCTTAACACCCTGAGAACCCAAAAACAAAAAAAAAAAAAAAAAAAGTCCATGCAGGAGACAGCAGCTAGAGCCAAGGGTAAATCAAGCAGCCGACGACGACGTGGAGACCGACGAAGCAGTCCCGACGTCGACCCAGGTACGTGCAGCCGTGAGGCGGAGAGATAAAACTGCCGCACATCGCAGAAAACACTCGCCATAACCTTGATAGCTGAAAAAACTGACTTTGGAAATTAATAGTTCTTTCACACTAGCCGTGGGTAGGACGCACTATGAAAGGGTAGAGCCAGACTCAAATATTGAATGCCATAACCGGGATTTGAACCACGGATCTTCTGGTCTCCGTCCAGCCGCTCTAAACCATTGCGCTAGTATGGCCCACGTGCCAACATGACATTAAATTCTCCAACTGACTCATGTTTTTTTCCGGTAAACCACTAGGAGTTCTCATAAACACATGAGAAAAGTACCTATATGGCGACTTACTATGATATAAGTACTTTAAGGCCCGGGCTTTATAGTTCGGACCACTATTAGGTACAACTGACTCGTGATTTTCCCGGTAAACCACTAGGAGTTCTCATAAACACATGAGACAACTACCTTAATGGCTACTTACTATGATATAAGTACTTTAAGGCCCGGGCTTTATAGTTCGGACCACTGTTAGGTACAACTGACTCGTGATTTTCCCGGTAAACCACTAGGAGTTCTCATAAACACATGAGACAACTACCTTAATGACGACTTACTATGATATAAGTACTTTAAGGCCCGGGCTTTATAGTTCGGACCACTATTAGGTACAACTGACTCGTGATTTTCCCGGTAAACCACTAGGAGTTCTCATAAACACATGAGACAACTACCTTAATGACGACTTACTATGCTGTAAGTACTTTAAGACCCGGGCTTTATAGTTCGGACCACTATTAGGTACAACTGACTCGTGATTTTCCCGGTAAACCACCAGGAGTTCTCATAAACACATGAGAAAAGTACCTTAATGGCTACTTACTATGATATAAGTACTTTAAGGCCCGAGCTTTCCATTCGGACCACTCTACTCTTTCATAGTGCCTCCTACACACGGCTAGTGTGAAATAACTAATTGTACCTAATAGTGGTCTGAAATATAATAGGTAATTCCAGCACCAAACACTTCCAGTATCATGACATTGTCTACCTTTACCTGTAAAAACCTTTACTTTTTAACTTCCATTAAACTAACAGTTAACTTCCTGTGTAACAGACACACTTCCATGTACACGGATTAAGCATTTAAAGTCAGTGAGTAGAGAATGACGTCTGGCTAAAGGGGATTCAAAGTGATACGCTTATTCCTGCAGTTCTTTCTCCTTCCACGGAATCAAATACAAAACCTACTGTGTCAGACACACACCAGACTTAACAAGTGACAGCTGCTTTACCTACAGTAACTCTGTTCAGATTTATTTCCTATTTCTCTTTCTCAAAATACTGCTAATATTAATTGCTCTATTACTGGACATTACAATATTTCCTTGCAATCTTCACGCGGAAATCGTCAGTGGCGAGGCATGACTTTCAAAGCGAGGGAAGCTCCAAATAATAATTTTCATTAAAATAAGAAAGACTAATGACTCAAAGAACTAAGGCTGCTCTTCAATACTCTTTCTACAGTCATACGTAGGTTCAGCAGCGAGACGTGACTTCGAAAGTGAGGGAAGCTCCAAATAACAATAGCCATTTAAATTAGAAAGATCCAAGGCTACTCTTCAGTACTCTTTCTATTATACAGTCACACGTAGGTCCAGTAGCGAGGTGTGACTTTCAAAGCGACGAAGACTTCAAATAATAATTTTTATTAAAATAAGAGAGAATAATGACTCAAAGAACTAAGGCTACTATTCAATACTCGCTCTATTGTACAATCACACGTAGGTCCAGTAGCGAGGCGGGAATTTCAATGTGAGGGAAGCTCCAAATAATAATTTTCATTAAAATAAGAGAGAATAATGACTCAAAGAACTAAGGCTACTCTTCAGTACACTTTCTATTGTACAGTCACACGTAGGTCCAGTAGCGAGGCGTGACTTTCAAAGTGAGGGAAGTTCCAAATAATAATTTTCATTAAAATAAGAGAGAATAATGACTCAAAGAACTAAGACTACTCTTCAGTACTCTTTGTATTGTACAGTCACACGCAGGTCCAGTAGCGAGGCGTGACTTTCAAAGCGAGGGAAGCTCCAAATAATAATTGTCATTAAAATAAGAGAGAATAATGACTCAAAGAACTAAGACTACTCTTCAGTACTCTTTGTATTGTACAGTCACACGCAGGTCCAGTAGCGAGGCGTGACTTTCAAAGCGAGGGAAGCCCCAAATAATAATTGTCATTAAAATAAGAGAGAATAATGCCTCAAATAACTAAGGATACTCTTCAGGACTCTTTCTATTGTACAGTCACACGTAGGTCCAGTAGCGAGGCGTGACTTTCAAAGTGAGGGAAGTTCCAAATAATAATTTTCATTAAAATAAGAGAGAATAATGACTCAAAGAACTAAGACTACTCTTCAGTACTCTTTGTATTGTACAGTCACACGTAGGTCCAGTAGCGAAGTGTGACATTCAAAGCGAGGGAAGCCCCAAATAATAATTGTCATTAAAATAAGAGAGAATAATGACTCAAATAACTAAGGATACTCTTCAGGACTCTTTCTATTGTACAGTCACACGTAGGTCCAGTAGCGAGGCGTGACTTTCAAAGCGAGGGAAGCTCCAAATAATAATTGTCATTAAAATAAGAGAGAATAATGACTCAAAGAACTAAGGCTACTCTTTAGTACTCTTTGTATTGTACAGTCACACGCAGGTCCAGTAGCGAGGCGTGACTTTCAAAGCGAGGGAAGCCCCAAATAATAATGGTCATTAAAATAAGAGAGAATAATGACTCAAAGAACTAAGGATACTCTTCAGGACTCTTTCTATTGTACAGTCACACGTAGGTCCAGTAGCGAGGCGTGACTTTCAAAGCCAGGGAAGCTCCAAATAATAATTGTCATTAAAATAAGAGAGAATAATGACTCAAAGAAGTAAGGCTACTCTTTATTACTCTTTCTATTGTTCAGTCACACGTAGGTCCAGTAGCGAGGCATGACTTTCAAAGTGCGGGAAGTTCCAAATAATAATTGTCATTATAATAAGAGAGAATAATGACTCAAAGAACTAAGGCTACTCTTTAGTACTCTTTCTAATGTACAATCACACGTAGGTCCAGTAGCGAGGTGTGACTTTCAAAGCGACGAAGACTTCAAATAATAATTTTTATTAAAATAAGAGAGAATAATGACTCAAAGAACTAAGGCTACTATTCAATACTCGCTCTATTGTACAATCACACGTAGGTCCAGTAGCGAGGCGGGAATTTCAATGTGAGGGAAGCTCCAAATAATAATTTTCATTAAAATAAGAGAGAATAATGACTCAAAGAACTAAGGCTACTCTTCAGTACACTTTCTATTGTACAGTCACACGTAGGTCCAGTAGCGAGGCGTGACTTTCAAAGTGAGGGAAGTTCCAAATAATAATTTTCATTAAAATAAGAGAGAATAATGACTCAAAGAACTAAGACTACTCTTCAGTACTCTTTGTATTGTACAGTCACACGCAGGTCCAGTAGCGAGGCGTGACTTTCAAAGCGAGGGAAGCCCCAAATAATAATTGTCATTAAAATAAGAGAGAATAATGCCTCAAATAACTAAGGATACTCTTCAGGACTCTTTCTATTGTACAGTCACACGTAGGTCCAGTAGCGAGGCGTGACTTTCAAAGCCAGGGAAGCTCCAAATAATAATTGTCATTAAAATAAGAGAGAATAATGACTCAAAGAAGTAAGGCTACTCTTTATTACTCTTTCTATTGTACAGTCACACGTAGGTCCAGTAGCGAGGCATGACTTTCAAAGTGAGGGAAGTTCCAAATAATAATTGTCATTATAATAAGAGAGAATAATGACTCAAAGAACTAAGGCTACTCTTTAGTACTCTTTCTAATGTACAGTCACACGTAGGTCCAGTAGCGAGGTGTGACTTTCAAAGCGACGAAGACTTCAAATAGTAATTTTTATTAAAATAAGAGAGAATAATGACTCAAAGAACTAAGGCTACTATTCAATACTTGCTCTATTGTACAATCACACGTAGGTCCAGTAGCGAGGCGGGAATTTCAAAGTGAGGGAAGCTCCAAATAATAATTTTCATTAAAATAAGAGACAATAATGACTCAAAGAACTAAGGCTACTCTTCAGTACACTTTCTATTGTACAGTCACACGTAGGTCCAGTAGCGAGGCGTGACTTTCAAAGTGAGGGAAGTTCCAAATAATAATTGTCATTATAATAAGAGAGAATAATGACTCAAAGAACTAAGGCTACTCTTTAGTACTCTTTCTAATGTACAGTCACACGTAGGTCCAGTAGCGAGGGATGACTTTCAAAGTGAGGGAAGCTCCAAATAATAATTGTCATTATAATAAGAGAGAATAATGACTCAAAGAAGTAAGGCTACTCTTTATTACTCTTTCTATTGTACAGTCACACGTAGGTCCAGTAGCGAGGCATGACTTTCAAAGTGAGGGAAGTTCCAAATAATAATTTTCATTAAAATAAGAGAGAATAATGACTCAAAGAACTAAGGATGCTCTTAAGCACTCTTTCTATTGTACAGTCACACGTAGGTCCAGTAGCGAGCTGTGACTTTCAAAGTGAGGAAAGCTCCAAATAATAATTTTCGTTAAAATGAGAGAGAAATATGACTCAAAGAACTAAGACTACTCATTAGTACTGTTTCTATTGTAGAGTCACACGTAGGTCCAGTAGCGAGGTGTGACTTTCAAAGAGAGGGAAGCTCCAAATAATAATTTTTATTAAAATAAGAGAGAATAATGGCTCAAATAACTAATTCTACTCTTCAGAACTCTTTCTATTGTACAGTCAGACGTAGATCCAGTAGCGGGGCGTGACTTTCAAAGCGAGGTAAGCTCCAAATAATAATTTTTATTAAAATAAGAGAGAATAATGGCTCAAATAACTAATTCTACTCTTCAGTACTCTTTGTAATGTACAGTCAGACGTAGATCCACTAGCGAGGCGTGACTTTCAAAGCGAGGGAAGCTCCAAATAATAATTTTCATTAAAATAAGGGAGAATAATGACTTAAAGAACTAAGGCTACTCTATACATAGGTCCAGCAGTGAGGCGTGAGGGAAGCTCTAAATAATAATTTTCATTAAAATAAGAGAGAATAATGACTCAAAGAACTAAGGCTACTCTTCAGTACTCTTTCTATTGTACAGTCACAAGTAGGTCCAGTAGCGAGGCTTGACTTTCAAAGCGAGGGAACCTCCAAATAATAATTTTCATTAAAATATGACAGAATAATGACTCAAAGAATTAAGGCTACTCTTTAGTACTCTTCCTATTGTACAGCCACACGTAACCCCTGCTCACACTACAAGCTTGCCATTTCTACTCAGACATACCCTGGCTCACACCGAGTGAACTGTTAACCTAACTTGGAGAAAGTATGCAATTTACATACATTTGCTAGTAAGATAAAACTATACAAGTATTTCCTATTTGTTACCACTATATACTAATCTACGTAAAATACTATCGCTAATGGTATTGGAATACAGCTACAGTTGCATTTAAAAAGTCACATATAGAAAACAATAAGCGTAAAACAAATGCGTACATACAGCGTCGGATGAGTTAGCGGATTTGATCCCTCCAATCTAAGCAGCAGCCAAATTGTTCCCAGCACCGCGGATGTTCACGTATATGTTTTTAAAGTGTATTCAGAGAAAATAAAAGTATTTGTTCAAGTTGTTCTTGGGAAGCAAGCCAGGTTTAAGGACGATTAGAACGTTTCGGGAGTGTGCATCTCTCCCTTTATCAGGATATTTATTAAATGCTATAACTACAAATGATTAACTGCATATAACACAAATATAAACAAAGGCTAAACGCTATCAAAATTCGCATCACTGAACAAAAGACTGTTTTCAGTAAATTATGTGCCAGATAATTATCACTGGGGAACACGTTTTTTGTACCCGAAACAAAATAGGCAAATTATTATGCAAAATGACTCGCTGATTCCAAAAATGCTTCTGAAAATGCTGTATCACGTAACGATTTTGAGATATTCTTATTCTTTCATATAAAACTACAGAAATGAGGTATGATACCAACTCATATTGACTTAATTTAAAATAATAGCCATTTTATTATTAAATAATATTTTTATACCTGTAAAGAATATAGATACTGTTCGAAATAACTAGACCAAATTTTCCATCACGTAAGATTTATCAGTAAAATTAGTTTTAGAGTCTACTATAAAAATCGTATTTACATGGGTGTGCCCAACTCAAAATAAATTAAGTTGACAAGCATTTTATAATGGAAGAGTGGGGGGAAAAGGGAAGACTATACCCCTGGAGCAAGCAGTGTTAAGTATGTGCCTCTAGTAGACCCAAACAAAGTTATTCTTCCCCCACTTCACATAAAGCTCGGGTTAATGAAGAATTTTGTTAAAGGTTTGGACAAAAAGGGAAGTGTATTTGAGCATTTAAGCTGTATCGTTCCCAAAATAAGTGAATCTAAATTGAAGGAAGGTATATTTATCGGTCCTCAGATAAGACTATTTCTTAAAGACAGTGTTTTTGAATCAAAGCTTAAACATGTTGAACTGGCAGCATGGAAATCATTTAAATCAGTGGTGGAAGGCTTCCTGGGCAATAACAAAGAAGAAAATTATGAAAGTTTAGTCTCAGAACTATTAAGGAGCTACATGTATGTCACTTAAATTCCACTTTTTGCACTCTCACCTTGATAGTTTCCCTACAAACCTAGGAGCTGTAGTAAGTGATGAGCAAGGTGATCGTTTTCATCAGGACATTTCTGAGATGGAAAGACGTTACCAGAGTCGCTGGGATTCAGCCATGTTGGGAGACTATTGTTGGTTCCTCAAACGGGAGAGTACATGTCAATACAAAAGAAAAATCAACAGCGAAACACTTCTGAGATAATTCTGGTATGTGGTTTTCATCATTATCTTGTGTTTATTTATTTTAATAATAATTAATTATTATTTTCAATGTTATTTGGCAATAAAGTACCTATTATTTTCAATTAATCAAATATGAGTTATCACATCGCATTTCTGTAAGTTTTCATAAAAAATTATGAATACATAAAAAACGTTACGTGATACAGCATTTTGAGGGGCATTTTTGGAATCAGCAGATGAGTTTACATAAGAACCTGCTTATTTTGTTTGGGGTATATCAATTTTTTTTTTTTTTTTTTTTTTTTTTTTTTTTTTTTTTTTTTTTTTGTTCCCCAGTGTAATATTTGTCATGATACTTTTGTTTTCTTTTTCTCTTGAAATTTTAGGAGAAACAGCTCTTTGTTGCATGCCTCACCATCGGAAATCGTAGTAAATGATAAATCAAACCAGCATTAACCAACCACTCAGGGAAAAACCACGTATAAATGCACCGTTCACGAGAATCAAACGTGTAATGTCAAATGTTTCCTTAGAGCTATCCTATCCGGCAGTAAAAGAATAATAGAACAGCGATTTCCTAGAACTGACAATGTACATTTTTAAAATCACGCTTCCTCGCTAGGAAATTACAACTGCACAAAGAGAAATGAATCTTTTCATACTTTCCCACGAGAGATCGTCAGCTCGCAGCTATGTTTTTGTGCACCACTTCCTTAATTTGTGCTTTACATGCATTTTGATAATTAATTAAGGTGGCTGTTTGCCATAAACCCTTTTTTTGTTTTCATAAATTTCATTTTTATCCTCCTCGGCGGAACCTTTTTCTGCAGAAGCGAGTTCCAATTTAATTTTACCTCACGCTCTCTCCACCTCCCCGACGAACCCGTAAGGTGTGAACAAATTTCCCATTAGTAAACGCAACCAGGTGCTTTGATCCCCAGCAATACACGTGAATAACTTCCTTCATCAACAGAGTAAACAATTGTAAAGGCTTCTACAAGGAGATCCTCAAATAACACTGAAAACTAAATGACTTGGAACAAGATCACGTGACGTTCTATACCCCTTTACTTACTATATCTGATGCTTATTGATATAGATGCATGTTATTAATAAGAATAAGGAAGAATTTATATATGACTCATTCAAAAATTAGTAGCAACGCTGCCTGCAGTTGGCGCTATCAGCGGCAAATCAAGTAAGCTAATGACAATACAGATGTTAGGATTTTGTTGAGTAAGTAGTTAAGGCTAAGTTTAGTGTTTCCAAAAGGAAGACGGTTAATGGGGATTTGTTGTCGGCGTCTAAGCTTTATTGCTGGATATGGTTCTCTGTAAGATATGATATGCTATATATTTATTGGGCTCATTCCAAAATTTTACAATTTACAACTTCTGGCTACATTTATTTGTCTTTACCTTGTTGCTACCTTGGCTTACATGACACCCTGGTCTTCTGCTCTACCAGGTATTGTTTAACCTCCATGCCTCCTTGTTACTTAATTAGTCCCTTTCTTCCCCCTCATTTTCCTTTCTTATATTCTTTACATTTATTTGTCTTTGCATTGTTGCTACCTTGGCTTACATGACACACTGGTCTTCTGCTCTGCCAGGTAACTTTTAACCTCCATGCCTCCTTGTTACTTAATTAGTCCCTTTCTTCCCCCTCATTTTCCTTTCTTATATTCTTTACATTTATTTGTCTTTACCTTGTTGCTACCTTGGCTTACATGACACCCTGGTCTTCTGCTCTACCAGGTATTGTTTAACCTCCATGCCTCCTTGTTACTTAATTAGTCCCTTTCTTCCCCCTCATTTTCCTTTCTTATATTCTTTACATTTATTTGTCTTTACCTTGTTGCTACCTTGGCTTACATGACACCCTGGTCTTCTGCTCTGCCAGGTAACTTTTAACCTCCATGCCTCCTTGTTACTTAATTAGTCCCTTTCTTCCCCCTCATTTTCCTTTCTTATATTCTTTACATTTATTTGTCTTTACCTTGTTTCTACCTTGGCTTACATGACACCCTGGTCGTCTGCTCTACCAGGTATTGTTTAACCTCCATGCCTCCTTGTTACTTAATTAGTCACTTTCTTCCCCCTCATTTTCCTTTCTTATATTCTTTACATTTATTTGTCTTTGCATTGTTGCTACCTTGGCTTACATGACACCCTGGTCTTCTGCTCTGCCAGGTAGATTTTAACCTCCATGTCTCCTTGTTACTTAATTAGTCCCTTTCTTCCGCTCATTTTCCTTTCTTATATTCTTTACATTTATTTGTCTTCGCATTGTTGCTACCTTGGCTTACATGACACCCTGGTCTTCTGCTCTGCCAGGTAACTTTTAACCTCCATGTCTCCTTGTTACTTAATTAGTCCCTTTCTTCCCCCTCATTTTCCTTTCTTATATTCTTTACATTTATTTGTCTTTGCATTGTTGCTACCTTGGCTTACATGACACCCTGGTCTTCTGCTCTGCCAGGTAACTTTTAACCTCCATGCCTCCTTGTTACTTAACTAGTCCCTTTCTTCCCCCTCATTTTCCTTTCTTATATTCTTTACATTTATTTGTCTTAGCCTTGTTGCTCCCTTGTCTTATATGACACACTGGTCTTCTGCTCTACCAGGTATTGTTTAACCTCCATGCCTCCTTGTTACTTAATTAGTCACTTTCTTCCCCCTCATTTTCCTTTCTTATATTCTTTACATTTATTTGTCTTTGCATTGTTGCTACCTTGGCTTACATGACACCCTGGTCTTCTGCTCTGCCAGGTAGCTTTTAACCTCCATGCCTCCTTGTTACTTAATTAGTCCCTTTCTTCCCCCTCATTTTCCTTTCTTATATTCTTTACATTTATTTGTCTTTACCTTGTTTCTACCTTGGCTTACATGACACCCTGGTCTTCTGCTCTGTTAGATAGCTCTTAACCTCCATGTCTCCTTGTTACTTAATTAGTCCCTTTCTTCCCCCTCATTTTCCTTTCTTATATTCATTACATTTATTTGTCTTTAACTTGTTGCTACCTTGGCTTACATGACACCCTGGTCTTCTACTCTGTTAGATAGCTCTTAACTTCCATGCCTCCTTGTTACTTAATTAGTCCCTTTCTTCCCCCTCATTTTCCTTTCTTATATTCTTTACATTTATTTGTCTTTACCTTGTTTCTACCTTGGCTTACATGACACCCTGGTCTTCTACTCTGTTAGATAGCTCTTAACTTCCATGCCTCCTTGTTACTTAATTAGTCCCTTTCTTCCCCCTCATTTTCCTTTCTTATATTCTTTACATTTATTTGTCTTTACCTTGTTTCTACCTTGGCTTACATGACACCCTGGTCTTCTACTCTGTTAGATAGCTCTTAACTTCCATGCCTCCTTGTTACTTAATTAGTCCCTTTCTTCCACCTCATTTTCCTTTCTTATATTCTTTACATTTATTTGTCTTAGCCTTGTTGCTACCTTGGCTTACATGACACCCTGGTCTTCTGCTCTGTCAGATAGCTCTTAACTTCCATGTCTCCTTGCTGCTTAATTAGTCCCTTTCTTCCCCCTCATCTTCCTTTCTTATATTCTTTACATTTGTCTTTACCTTGTTGCTACCTTGGCTTACATGACACCCTGGTCTTCTGCTCTGTCAGGTAGCTCTTAACCTCCATGCCTCCTTTTTTACTTAATTATTCCCATTCTTCCCCCTCATCTTCCTTTCTTACATTCTTTACATTTGTCTTTACCTTGTTGCTACCTTGACTTACATGACACCCTGGTCTTCTGCTCTACCAGGTATTTTTTAACCTCCATGCCTCCTTGTTACTTAATTAGTCCCTTTCTTCCCCCTCATCTTCCTTTCTTATTTTCTTTACATTTTTCTTTACCTTGTTGCTACCTTGGCTTACATGACAACCTGGTCTTCTGCTCTACCAGGTAACTCTTAAACTCCATTCCTCCTTGTTACTTAATTAGTCCCTTTCTTCCCCCTCATCTTCCTTTCTTATATTCTTTACATTTCTTGTCCATTTTTCTTTTAGTTTTTGCAAGAATTCACCAATATTTCTTACCTTCTTTTCCTCCCTGCCTCTTAGCATTTTTATACCTACTATCCTCTTCTCTACTTTCTCCCATTTTTCCACCCAAACCTGTTTTCTCCATATTGCAACCTTCTCGCATTCTGTTACATAGAGTTCTATGCTTTCTTTTCCCCTCACACAATTCACAAATTCCCTTATCCCTACCTCTTATCCCTCTTAGAAAAGAGGCGTAAAACCGATCGATATTTATCGTGAGATCTGTGAAGTTTACGGACAAAACATTATGAGTGATGGAATGGTAAGGAAATGGGTGAGAGCATTTAAAGAAGGCCGCACAAATGTGCATGATGAAGAACGGAGTGGGCGTCTTTCGGTCGTTACTGAAGATTTGGTGCAGAAAATGGCCGAAAAGGTGAGAGAAAACAGACTCTTTACAATTTCATCATTGTGCGACTATTTTCCTCAATATTTTCGTAGTGTTTTGTATCGCATTGTGACCGAGAACTTAAAGTACCGGAAATTGTGTTCACTTTGGGTACCGAAAATGTGGACGGATTTGCACAAAACCCAAAGTTTGGGCAGTGCATTGACTTTCCTTGAGCGGTACCACAATGAAGGTGATGATTTTTAGACCAAATTGTTACTGGTGACGAAACATGGGTGGCCCACGTCACACCAGAATCGAAACAACAATCCATGGAATGGCGACATTCATCATCACCCACAAAAGTGGAGTTTAAGCAAACAATTTCTGCCTGGAATATCATGTGCACAGTTTTTTTTTTTTTTTTTTTTTTTTTTGGGACAGAAAAGGAGTATTGCTAGTGGAGTTTCTGCCTCGTAATGAGACAATCAATGCAGCGTCTTACTGTGAGACATTGGACAATCTGCGCCGTGCAATCCAGAACAAAAGACGTGGCAAGTTGAGTGAGGGTATCGTTTTGCTGCATGACAATGCCCGTCCACATGTGGCTAATCGGACCAAAGATCTCATCAAATCTTTTCAATGGGAAACTCTAGATCATCCAACCATAGAGCCCTGATCTGGCGCCCAGCGACTACCATTTGTTCCTGCACTTGAAGAAACATCTGGGCGGTCAGCGTCTTCAAGACGATAACGAAGTCAGAACAGTTGTGATACAGTGGTTAACACGTCAAGCGGCAGAATTTTATGAAGAGGGTATTCAAAAGCTCACGTTATGACAAGTGCTTCAATATTCACGGAAATTATGTAGAAAAGTAGATTAAGGACAGGCTTTCGTGTAAAAATAAAATTATTACGATACCTACGCACGTCTTTTTTTAATTCCAAAACGGTACTGACTTAAAAAACATGCCTCGTAGCATGATATATTGTTATTGTTGTTCTCTAGAAGAGAATTTAATAGAATTGTCCGCTTTAAGTTTCCTAACCTGTTTATTAGCAGTTTACATTAAATCTAATTCCTCAAAAGAATTATTCTTCGCTTGTTTTTTTCTTTCACACCTTAATGACGTCGTAAGAAAGGAGAAACAATAGAAGGTTAAGCGTTTACATTATGGAAATCGGCGCTCCTTCAATCAGCAAACCAATTATCTGCCTTTATATTTTGTAAATTTGCTAAACGATAAGAAAATAATTAACGGAAGCGGTAATTGCTTGTTATAATTCCGGCTTCGACTGCAAACGCATTTTATAATTAATAATTTGCCGTTAACTTCGACGAATAAACATGGCGAGGGTTAATTTTCTCAGTTCAGCTTCTCTGAGGCGTTCCTTCACAAATTGCGTGTATTAATCAGCGACAATTAGACAGTTTTTCATTTCCTTGGGTTGATTTCAGGCAGTGATCTTCCAATAGACAGTATAAATTAAGAAAAATTTGATGTGTTACATTTACAACTAAGATGTACGAAACGGTAAAGCAGAACCAACTGTTATTACGTGATTTTCTCCACGCTGGGATAATGTTTTGATGTCACTGGTTGCCTGAAGTTGAATGAATTCCTACTAGATGCAAGGGGCTAGTAAAGCGAAAACTCGCAGTGGACCACTGAACTATAATGGTGTTCCTTCATTTGTTATAAAATGAAAAACGTGTCTTTATTGTATGAACCATTTTATAAATGACTCTTTACATTCGGCTCGCTTGGAATTAGCATTATAAATTTGTGGCTCCCAAAATTATGGAAGTGGCTACCCCTGTTATATTAGATTTTAAATGGATAGCACTTATTCTCAGTTATACAAAACACATCTATTAAAATATATTTTGGACAGACATATAGAAAGTAAACTGGGAACGAAATTTCATTTCAAAAGCTAGGTTCTATCACGACAATTTGTCTCAGATATTCCTGTTATTTGTAATCCCAGTTGTTCACTACCTTTATGCACCATTTCGCCTCACTGTCCAATCCGCCTGCAAGCCCATTGGTTTCATCTCCGCCGATGGGAGATCGTCGTGCAAAGAAAAGAGTAATAGACAAACGCCTTGCAACTCTGTGTTATCATTCTGGTTCGCAAGATACACAAGTTCTAATGCAAAAATACTTAGCAGTTTCCTTCGTAAGGGAAGTAAAGCTGCTGGTATCGTGACATACATTTACGACATATAAAGGAATGGGTGCCAGGCAGGCTGAGCTAACAAGTGCTCTGGGACAAAAATAGGAAACAGATAACAATCTAGACTAGATGATGGAAGGGCGACTATGCCACTCAGTAATACTAGAAGGTCTGGCAGCCAAGCAGGCTGAGCTAGCTAGTGCTCTGGGACAAGAGGAAAAAGATAACAAACTAGAGTAGATGATGGAAGGGTGACTATGCTACTCAGTAATGCTAGAAGGTCTGTGAGCCAGGCAGGCTGAGCTAACTAGTGTTTTGGACAAGAGGAAACAGATGACAAACTAGAGTAGATGAGGGAAGGGTGACTATGCTACTCAGTAATGCTAGAAGGTCTGGGAGCCAGGCAGGCTGAGCTACCTAGTGTTCTGGGACAAGAGGAAACAGATGGCAAACTAGAGTAGATGAGGGAAGGGTGACTATGCTACTCAGTAATGCTAGAAGGTCTGGGAGCCAAGCAGACTGAGCTACCTAGTGTTCTGGGACAAGAGGAAACAGATAACAAACTAGAGTAGATGATGGAAGGGTGACTATGCTGCTCAGTAATGCTAGAAGGTCTGGGAGCTGAGCAGGCTGAGCTAGCCAGTGTTCTGGGACAAGAGGAGACAGATAACAAACTAGAGCAGATGAGGGATGGGTGACTATGCTACTCAGTAATGCTAGAAGGTCTGGGAGCCAAGCAGGCTAAGCTAGCTAGTGTTCCGGGACAAGAGGAAACAGATAACAAACTAGAGCAGATGACGGAAGAGTGACTATATTACTCAGTAATGCTAGAAGGTCTGGGAGCCAAGCAGACTGAGCTAGCTAGTGTTCTGGGACAAGAGGAAGCAGACAGCCGACCAGAGTAGATGACGGAAGGGTGACTATGCTACTCAGTAATGCTAGAAGGCCTGGGAGCCAAGCAGGCTGAGCTAGCTAGTGTTCTGGAACAAAAGGAAGCAGACAGCCGACCAGAGTAGATGGCGGAAGGGTGACTATGCTACTGAGTAATGCTAGAAATTCTGGGAGCCAAGCAGGCTAAGCTAGCTAGTGTTCTGGTACAAGAGGATACAGATAAAAAACTAGAGTAGATGACGTACGGCCTGACAATGGAACTCAGCAATGCTAGAAGGTCTGGAAGCCAAGCAGACTGAGCTAGCTAGTGTTCTGGGACAACAAGAGGAAACAGATAACAAACTAGAGTAGCTGACGGAAGGGTGCCTATGCTACTCAGTAATGCTAGAAGGTCTGGGAATCAAGCAGGCTAAGCTAGCTAGTGTTCTGGGACAACAAGAGGAAACAGCAAACTAGAATAGATGACGTACGGCCTCACAATGGAACTCAGCAATGCTAGAAGTTCTGGGAGTCAAGCAGGCTGAGCTAGCCAGTGCTCTGAGACAACAAGAGGAAACAGCAAACTAGAGTAGATGACGTACGGGGTGACCATGGAACTCAGCAATGCAAGAAAGTCTGGAGGTCAAGCAGGCTGAGTAAGCTAGTGTTCTGGGACAAGAGGAAACAGCAAACTAGAGTAGATGACGTACGGGGTGACCATGGAACTCAGCAATGCTAGAAAGTCTGGAGGTCAAGCAGGCTGTGTAAGCTAGTGTTCTGGGACAACAAGAGGAAACAGCAAACTAGAGTAGATGACGTACGGGGTGACCATGGAACTCAGCAATGCAAGAAAGTCTGGAGGTCAAGCAGGCTGAGTAAGCTAGTGTTCTGGGACAAGAGGAAACAGCAAACTAGAGTAGATGACGTACGGGGTGACCATGGAACTCAGCAATGCAAGAAAGTCTGGAGGTCAAGCAGGCTGAGTAAGCTAGTGTTCTGGGACAACAAGAGGAAACAGCAAACTAGAGTAGATGACGTACGGGGTGACCATGGAACTCAGCAATGCTAGAAGGTCTGCGAGCCTAGCAGACTGAGTAAGCTAGTGTTCTGGGACAACAAGAGGAAACAGCAAACTAGAGTAGATGACGTACGGGGTGACCATGGAACTCAGCAATGCTAGAAGGTCTGCGAGCCTAGCAGACTGAGCTAGCTAGTGTTCTGGGACAACAAGAGGAAACAGCAAACTAGAGTAGATAACGTACGGCTTGACAATGAAACTCAGCAATGCTAGAAGGTCTGCGAGCCTAGCAGACTGAGTTAGCTAGTGTTCTGGGACAACAAGAGGAAACAGCAAACTAGAGTAGCTGACGTACGGCCTGACCATGGAACTCAGCAATGCTAGAAGGTCTGCGAGCCTAGCAGACTGAGTTAGCTAGTGTTCTGGGACAACAAGAGGAAACAGCAAACTAGAGTAGATGACGTACGGCCTGACCATGGAACTCAGCAATGCTAGAAGGTCTGCGAGCCTAGCAGACAGAGTTAGCTAGTGTTCTGGGACAACAAGAGGAAACAGCAAAGTAGAGTAGCTGACGTACGGCCTCACAATGGAACTCAGCAATGCTAGAAGTTCTGGGAGTCAAGCAGGCTGAGCTAGCCAGTGCTCTGAGACAACAAGAGGAAACAGCAAACTAGAGTAGATGACGTACGGGGTGACCATGGAACTCAGCAATGCTAGAAGGTCTGCGAGCCTAGCAGACTGAGTAAGCTAGTGTTCTGGGACAACAAGAGGAAACAGCAAACTAGAGTAGATGACGTATGGGGTGACCATGGAACTCAGCAATGCTAGAAGGTCTGCGAGCCTAGCAGACTGAGCTAGCTAGTGTTCTGGGACAACAAGAGGAAACAGCAAACTAGAGTAGATAACGTACGGCTTGACAATGGAACTCAGCAATGCTAGAAGGTCTGCGAGCCTAGCAGACTGAGTTAGCTAGTGTTCTGGGACAACAAGAGGAAACAGCAAACTAGAGTAGATGACGTACGGCCTGACCATGGAACTCAGCAATGCTAGAAGGTCTGGGAGCCAAGCAGACTGAGTTAGCTAGTGTTCTGGGACAACAAGAGGAAACAGCAAACTAGAGTAGATGACGTACGGCTTGACAATGGAACTCAGCAATGCTAGAAGGTCTGGGAGCCAAGCAGACTGAGCTAGCCAGTGCTCTGAGACAACAAGAGGAAACAGCAAACTAGAGTAGATGACGTACGGCCTGACCATGGAACTCAGCAATGCTAGAAGGTCTGCGAGCCTAGCAGACTGAGTTAGCTAGTGTTCTGGGACAACAAGAGGAAACAGCAAACTAGAGTAGATGACGTACGGCCTGACCATGGAACTCAGCAATGCTAGAAGGTCTGGGAGCCAAGCAGACTGAGTTAGCTAGTGTTCTGGGACAACAAGAGGAAACAGCAAACTAGAGTAGATGACGTACGGCTTGACAATGGAACTCAGCAATGCTAGAAGGTCTGGGAGCCAAGCAGACTGAGTTAGCTAGTGTTCTGGGACAACAAGAGGAAACAGCAAACTAGAGTAGATGACGTACGGGGTGACCATGGAACTCAGCAATGCTAGAAAATCTGGGAGTCAAGCAGACTGAGCTAGCTAGTGTTCTGGGACAAGAGGAAACATCAAGCTAGAGTAGATGACGTACGGGGTGACCATCGAACACAGCAATGCTAGAAAGTCTGAGAGTCAAGCAGACTGAGTTAGCTAGTGTTCTGGGACAACAAGAGGAAACAGCAAACTAGAGTAGATGACGTACGGGGTGACCATGGAACTCAGCAATGCTAAAAGGTCTGGGAGCCAAGCAGACTGAGCTAGCTAGTGTTCTGGGACAACAAGAGAAAACAGCAAACTAGAGTAGATAACGTACGGCAAGACAATGGAACTCAGCAATGCTAGAAGGTCTGGGAGCGAAGCAGGCTTAGCTAGGCAGTTTTCTGGGATAAGAGGAAACAGCTAACAAACTGCAGCAGATGAGGGAAGGGTGAGTATGCTACTCAGCAGTGCTACGGGGACTGTTCAATAAAGAATGACCATAATTTTATTTACGGTCAGAATTTTCGCGCTAAAATTCAATCTTAGTATATTCTGTTAGCTCAATGCGAAACAAACACGCAATAGTAGTTTCATTTCTAGTAAACATGGTTCCCGCCTGTGAGAAACAGGCAAGTTCACACATGTTCAGTATCGCCTACCGCTACAATGGAGGTAACATGCAGTTAACGTTGATGTAAGAAGAATATCCGGAGTTTCTTTCAAACGTAATCACTGCTTATCAAACTTAGCTACATCATTTTGATTCTGAGAGCAAGCAGCAAAGCTCAGTGTGGAAATCTCCTTCATCACCAAACCCTCAAAAAGCAAAAGTGGTTGCTTCTGCTGGGAAAGTTATTTTCATCTCATTCTTTGATATTCCTGGAATGCTTTATCAGCATGTTGTACCTGCACACACATCAGTAACTGGAAGATAGTACATGGATGTCTTGAAAACAAAGCAAGTCAGGCGCAAAAGACATTTCCGTGAAGCAGGCTGAGTGCTGCACCACGATAATGCGCGGCCGCATATTTCCAGTGTTGTTGCTGAATATCTTGCGAAAATCAACGTGACGTACATGTCTCACCCTACCTATAGTCCGTATTTAGCCCCATGTGACTTTTTTCTACTCCCTAACTTGAAGGAACGCCTTCGTAGGAGGCATTATCCATCATCAGAAGCAGCCGTGAAGGCTGCGGAGGCGATTTTGAAGGATCTTTCAAACTATGGTTTAAAGAATGTCTTTGAAGACTGGGAGAAACGCTCAGACAAGTGCATCGCATTCAGGGGATACTATTTTGAGAAGGACTATCAAAATTATGAGGACGAATAAAGGTACGTTTTCAGAAAAAGTTGTGATCATTCTTTATTGAACAGACCTCGTAGAGGGTCTGGTGCCAAGCAAGCTGAGCTAGCTAGTGTTCTAGGACAAGAGGAAACAGATAACGACCTAGAGTAGATGATGGAAGGGTGCTGTGCCTCTTTAAGGTAACTAGAGATAGCGATATGAAAACGCAACGCTGTCAGTCATTCTTTTGTTACTGGCTGTATAAGCCACGATGCAAATAAAACAATTGACAAACTTGCTGTTATAATAAAAATGAAAATAGAGTAAATATTTCCGCTCGCACAACAAAAACAAAAGACTAAACAATACACTGGGCATTGCAACAAATTGAACGCATTCAAAATTTTGTAAGCAATTTAATAGTTTTGTTAGCCATCCCGCTTTGGAGAAACGTAGCTTTTTAAATGAGGGACAACATTTCATGTACTATTTATGTTATGCAAATATTGACAGGAATCAATTATAGATATATTGTTTCACTAAACGCGTACACATATAGTAAAATAACTATTACTGCACAAAGAAATTAGAATTTGTCTAAAGAGAACCTAATAAAACACAAAGAAGTAACTCTGGTGGAAAAAAGTTTTAAATTTCAAAGTACTTTAGCCAGTTTAGACATATCGAACGGTCAGTGAAATAGCTGATAGATAGTACAATCAGACCGTAATCAATTGCCTTATAGTAAACACTAATCCCTCAGGATAAGAGAAAACCTCCAACGTTAAGTCATATCGGACGCTGAATGAAATGATGTTCAAATAAGT
Source organism: Mantis religiosa (assembly GCA_030765055.1). Classification (NCBI taxonomy): domain Eukaryota; kingdom Metazoa; phylum Arthropoda; class Insecta; order Mantodea; family Mantidae; genus Mantis; species Mantis religiosa. The sequence goes on from CM060952.1 coordinate 13,149,089, forward strand.
ACAGGGTACATATAGCTTAGAGTTACCTAACACTCATCTTTCAGGATAACAGAAAACCTCCACTCGGACGATGAGTGAAATGATGTTCAAATGAGTACAGGATGCATAGAGTTTAGAGTTACCTGACATATTTCAGGATAACAGAAACCCTCCAACGTTAAGTCACATCGGACGGTGAATGAAATGATGTTCAAATGAGTACAGAGTACATAGAGCTTAGAGTTACCAGACATTCATCTTTCAGGATAACAGAAAACCTCCAACGTTAAGTCATATCGGACGATGAGTGAAATGATGTTCAAATAAGTACAGGATGCATAGAGTTTAGAGTTACCCGACATCTTTCAGGATAAGAGATACCCTCCAACGTTAAGTCATATCGGACGATGAATGAAATGATGTTCAAATGAGTACAGAGTACATAGAGCCTAGAGTTACCAGACATTCATCTTTCAGGATAAGAGAAACCCTCCAACGTTAAGTCATATCGGACGATGAGTGAAATAATGTTCAAATGAGTACAGGGAACATAGAGTTTAGAGCTACCAGACATCTTTCAGGATAAGAGAAACCCTACAACGTTAAGTCATATCGGACGATGAGTGAAATGATGTTCAAATGAGTACAGGGTACATAGAGTTTAGAGCTACAAGACATCTTTCAGGATAAGAGAAACCCTCCAAGGTTAAGTCATATCGGACGATGAATGAAATGATGTACAAATGAGTACAGGATGCATAGAGTTTAGAGTTACTAGACATCTTTCAGGATAACAGAAAACCTCCAACGTTAAGTCATATCGCACGATGAGTGAAATGATGTTCAAATGAGTACAGGGTGCATAGAGTTTAGAGTTACCAGATATTCATATTTCAGGATAAGAGAAAACCTCCGACGTTAAGTCATATCGGACGATGAGTGAAATACTGTTCAAATGAGTACAGGGTGCATAGAGTTTAGATTTACCAGATATTCATCTTTCAGGATAAGAGAAAACCTCCAACGTTAAGTCATATCGGACGATGAATGAAATGATGTTCAAATGAGTACAGGGTACATAGAGTTTAGAGTTACCAGACACTCATCTTTCAGGATAAGAGAAAACCTCCAACGTTAAGTCATATCGGACGATGAATGAAATGATGTTCAAATGAGTACAGGGTACATAGAGTTTAGAGTTACCAGACACTCATCTTTCAGGATAAGAGAAAACCTCCAACGTTAAGTCATATCGGACGACGAATGAAATGATATTCAAATGAGTACAGGGTACATAGAGTTTAGAGTTACCAGACACTCATCTTTCAGGATAAGAGAAAACCTCCAACGTTAAGTCATATCGGACGATGAATGAAATGATGTTCAAATGAGTACAGAGTACATAGAGCTTAGAGTTACCAGACATTCATCCTTCAGGATAAGAGAAAACCTCCAACCTTAAGTCATATCGGACGCTGAATGAAATGATGTTCAAATGAGTACAGGGTACATAGAGCTTAGTGTTACCAGACATTCATCTTTCAGGATAACAGAAAACCTCCAACGTTAAGTCATATCGGACGATGAGTGAAATGATGTTCAAATGAGTACAGGATGCATGGAGTTTAGAGTTACCAGACATCTTTCAGGATAAGAGAAACCCTCCAAGGTTAAGTCATATCGGACGATGAATGAAATGATGTTCAAATGAGTTCAGAGTACATAGAGCTTAGAGTTACCAGACATTCATCTTTCAGGATAAGAGAAACCCTCCAACGTTAAGTCATATCGGACGATGAGTGAAATGATGTTCAAATGAGTACAGGGTACATAGAGTTTAGAGCTACCAGACATCTTTCAGGATAAGAGAAACCCTACAACGTTAAGTCATATCGGACGATGAGTGAAATGATGTTCAAATGAGTACAGGGTACATAGAGTTTAGAGCTACCAGACATCTTTCAGGATAAGAGAAACCCTCCAACGTTAAGTCATATCGGACGATGAATGAAATGATGTTCAAATGAGTACAGGATGCATAGAGTTTAGAGTTACCAGACATCTTTCAGGATAACAGAAAACCTCCAACTTTAAGTCATATCGGACGATGAGTGAAATGATGTTCAAATGAGTACAGGGTGCATAGAGTTTAGAGTTACCAGATATTCATCTTTCAGGATAAGAGGAAACCTCCGACGTTAAGTCATATCGGACGATGAGTGAAATACTGTTCAAATGAGTACAGGGTGCATAGAGTTTAGAGTTACCAGATATTCATCTTTCAGGATAAGAGAAATCCTCCAACGTTAAGTCATATCGGACGATGAATGAAATGATGTTCAAATGAGTACAGGGTACATAGAGTTTAGAGTTACCAGACACTCATCTTTCAGGATCAGAGAAAACCTCCAACGTTAAGTCATATCGGACGATGAATGAAATGATGTTCAAATGAGTACAGGGTACATAGAGTTTAGAGTTACCAAACACTCATCTTTCAGGATAAGAGAAAACCTCCAACGTTAAGTCATATCGGACGATGAATGAAATGGTGTTCAAATGAGTACAGGGTACATAGAGTTTAGAGTTACCAGACACTCATCTTTCAGGATAAGAGAAAACCTCCAACGTTAAGTCATATCGGACGATGAATGAAATGGTGTTCAAATGAGTACAGGGTACATAGAGCTTAGAGTTACCAGACACTCATCTTTCAGGATAAGAGAAAACCTCCAACGTTAGTCATATCGGACGATGAATGAAATGATGTTCAAATGAGTACAGGGTACAGAGAGTTTAGAGTTACCAGACACTCATCTTTCAGGATAAGGGATTACCTCCAACGTTAAGTCATATCAGACGATGAATGAAATGATGTTCAAATGAGTACAGGGTACAGAGAGTTTAGAGTTACCAGACACTCATCTTTCAGGATAAGGGATTACCTCCAACGTTAGTCATATCGGACGATGAATGAAATGATGTTCAAATGAGTACAGGGTACAGAGAGTTTAGAGTTACCAGACGTTCATCTTTCAGGATAAGAGATTACCTCCAACGTTAGGTCATATCAGACGATGAATGAAATGATGTTCAAATGAGTACAGGGTACATAGAGTTTAGAGTTACCAGACACTCATCTTTCAGGATAAGGGAAAACCTCCAACGTTAAGTCATATCGGACGATGAATGAAATGATGTTCAAATGAGTACAGGGTACATAGAGTTTAGAGTTACCAGACACTCATCTTTCAGGATAAGAGTAAACCTCCAACGTTAAGTCATATGGGACGATGAATGAAATGATGTTTCTAGGAGTACAGAGTATCTCATTTGAATTTAACCGTAAATTCAATATGATGTGATAAGTCGAACTTTCTTTATATAACCTCTGAAACAGTATTTTGCACGACTTCTGTATGACTAGTAAACTGTCAGGTTTATAAATATCCTACTACAGATATTATGTCTATCTTTTTATCTAGAAATTATATGTATACAGACTTTAATGTACTTTTTTAAATACTCTTAGCAGTTATAATGTACAAAATTGGACAGAAGTTATTCATCTACGAGTATTATCATTTAGACATGCAAAAGTTAAGCAGTTTCAAAAATATCACTTGAGGGCCAGCTTTTTAAAACATTTGACTATCAGTTGAAATCTACTGTGATCTTATATTACCATATACCGCAAAAAATTAACAATAAGGTAAAGTTTAAGTAAGAAGTTTTATGGGAGTAGACTGCAGCACATAATTATGATACAGCCGTAGTTGCGTCGTGCCTAAGATTGCCGGTAGATAGTTGTACTGTCGGGAGGGCTGCCGTATTCCTATTAAGGGACTGCATGAGCCCCGGGGTACAGTAGTGCGGACTGGGAATTGAATCTAAAACGTATTGATCTGCAGTCCATTGCTATATCTCCGTATCGCCTCTGACCATAACATCCACTATTAGTCGTCATACCTTATTCATTTGTTAAATTACACGTAATTAAAAGCGATATAACATCAATGTTAAATCGCCTTAATTAATTATCCCTTATCCTAGACCGGAGATAAGTGACTGAAATACTTAAACAATTGCCGGTTTCGGTGGCTCGGTTGAGTAAGCGCTGCATCATCAATCCAAAGTTTACGGTTTAATCAGTGTGTTTACTCTCATCTGTCAGGGTGATTATGGGTTACCCGGGGTTTTCCCTTATCCTGAAAGATGAATGTCTGGTAACACTAAGCTCTATGTACCCTGTACTCCTTTGAACATAATTTTATTCATCGTCCTTAACGACTTAACGTTGGAGATTTTCTCTTATCCTGAAAGATGAGTGTCTGGTGACTCTAAACTCTAAACTCTCCGGGACCTCCGGTTTCCCCCACCATCTCATTCCACCGGTGCTCCATCTTCATCTCATGTACCATCAGTGTCATCGCCTGCGGTGCCGTATGTAGTAAAAACGGGCGCTGAACAATACACACACGTCCGATATGAATTAACGTTGGAGGTTTTCTCTTATCCTGAAGGATAAATGTCTGGTAACCCTAAGCTCTATGTACCATGTACTCATTTGAACATCATTTCATTCTTCGTCCGATATGACTTAACGTTGGAGGTTTTCTCTTATCCTGAAAGATGAATGTCTGGTAACCCTAAGCTCTATGTACCCTGTACTCATTTGAACATCATTTCATTCATCGTCCGATATGACTTAACGTTGGAGGTTCTCTCTTATCCTGAAAGATGAATGTCTGGTAGCTCTAAGTTCAATGTACCATGTACTCATTTGAACATCATTTCATTCATCGTCCAATATGTTTTAACGTTGGAGATTTTCCGTTATCCTGAAAGATGACTGTCTGGGATCTCTCAGCTCTGTGTAACCTGTACTCATTTGAACATCATTTCATTCATCGTCCGATATGATTTAACGTTGGAGATTTTCCGTTATCCTGAAAGATGACTGTCTGGGATCTCTCAGCTCTGTGTAACCTGTACTCATTTGAACATCATTTCATTCATCGTCCGATATGATTTAACGTTGGAGGTTTTCTCTTATCCAGAAAGATGACTGTCTGGGATCTCTCAGCTCTGTGTAACCTGTACTCATTTGAACATCATTTCATTCATCGTCCAATATGATTTAACGTTGGAGATTTTCCGTTATCCTGAAAGATGACTGTCTGGGATCTCTCAGCTCTGTGTATTCTGTACTCATTTGAACATCATTCACAGGATGATCCCATAACATTTATTTCTAAGAAAATGTTATAAAATTTTGCGGTAGAGTGCAATACTTAGAGAACGTAAATCTAAAACCATGAAATGTAATTAATTAATAACAATATCTCTTTTAGTCTTTCTTCCACCATTTGTGTTTCTCGAACCGCGGAGAAACTGCAAAATGGCCAAAAGTTTCCTTTTTACGCGGTCAGAGTTTTATTTTATTTTTATGGCGGTCGTCTGTCAGAAGTACGAGCTGGTATTAGTGGGCAGACGCCTTCCGGGAGATAGAGATTTAGCTTTACGTCATAAATATATCGCAGTAAGGGAAGGCAAAATATACACACAGCATTCGTCACAAAGGTCTCATAGTTTCGGACCACAAACTCTCATTTTAAAGCTTTTGTTTTACTGTATACATATTCCAACTTTGCCCACAGAAAAGAGTTTTGTCTTCCCTTTACTTCTATGAAAGATTTCATTTCATCTGTGGTTAAATGCTGTTCCAGTTTATTCCACTGGGAGGCGCTGCTACACCGTCACGCTGCTTACCTCATCTGACAATAGATAGCGCTGAGCTTTTTTCATATAGCTTTTGACGGAAAATCATGTCGTTTTATACCATTTATGGATAAAAAATCGCAATACCTAGCTATTTCTTGGAAAATTAGGCGCTTAATGAGCTTCCGTCTGTAAATATAAAGTTATTGCAATATAGGGAAATTGAGGATGACATAAATTGTTTTCTGTAGAACGAAAGACTGTGGAAACTTGATTAAATTCCGAAAATTTAGTAAGTCGGGCATCTGTTCTGTTCATTCCGGGAACTCTATTCGAGAGTAATGTTGGCATAAACTAACTCACTGCACTATCTCCTTCAAGACAAACGTAATCCTATAGTTACAAGGAAATGCAGTAGACTTTAAGTGATAGTAAAATTTTTTATATGTATGACTGGTTACAGAAATGTTTCATTGTACCAAACACGCACTTGTTATAAATTAACCAGTGCCACATTTGTTATGTAGAATGATTTTTTCTTGCACTTACTAAAAGTCATCAAGAAGGAAGAAGACATCTAGAGCGGATTTCTAGAAAATGTTTGTATCCTAGACTTGATAACAAATTTTGGAAGGGAATAATATAATTCCACTACCTACCGGCCGTGGTAGAGGAAGATTTATAAGTTACGTTCAAGATCAACTTTCTTTTAAGCTCTCACGGGAAACCTGTTTGATCAGTAAAACTTTCTGATTTTACAGGTTATTATCTCTTTGGGAGCAGTTCCTGAAAGAACACCTCAAATAAAGCTTCTGGTTTGTTCCGTGTCAAACACACAAGTACACGCTTCTCTTTTATCCAACTTTATGAAAGACTTCTTTTATAAAAGTTTATTTCTTCTGCAGGAAAGGACAGATATAAGCTCAGCACTTAGGAAGCAAGTAGAATCAAGGCAATGATAGTATCCTATAGTGGAATGGCTACAAATAAAATGTCTAACAGCACGTACAGTTGTCAAGGTAACCTATTACCTGACAGCGCATCAGCACGTTTTGTTTGACACGTCCTTCATTTATTTTCGACATACTGAAATAGAAATAACCTTTCAACCAGTAGTTTATACCATGTGTCGACTGCATTGTAACAACAAGTAGGCGTGATGCTACCCTAACAAGTCTATCTCCAAACAGACCTCAACTGTTTAGTTGACGAGTAGAAACATACAAAAAACGTAGACTAATTCCAAAACATTTCGAACAACTATTTGAATGTGTAGTTAAGAAACGTAATTCTACCATTATGAAAATCATGCAGTCAAACTAAGCATTATTGTTTACTATAATTTATTTCCTCCAAACATTAAGTCATATCGGACCATGAATAAAATTATGTTCAACAGAGTCCACGGTACATAGAACTTAGAGTTACCAGACATTCATCTTTCGGAATAAGAGAAAACCTCCAACGTTAAGTCATATCGGACGATGAATGAAATGATGTTCATATGAGTACAGGGTACATAGAACTTAGAGTTGCCAGACATTCATCTTTCGGAATAAGAGAAAACCTCCAACGTTAAGTCATATCGGACGATGAATGAAATGATGTTCATATGAGTACAGGGTACATAGAACTTAGAGTTGCCAGACATGCATCTTTCAGGATAAGAGAAAACCTCCAACGTTAAGTCATATCGGACGATGAATGAAATGATTTTCAAATGTGTACAGGGTACATAGAACTTAGAGTTACTAGACATTCATCTTTCAGGATAAGAGAACACCTCCAACGTTAAGTCATATCGGACGATGAATTAAATGATGTTCATATGAATACAGGGTACATAGAGCTTAGAGTTACTAGACATTCATCTTTCAGGATAAGAGAAAACCTCCAACGTTAAGTCATATCGGACGATGAGTGAAATGATGTTCAAATGAGTACAGGGTACATAGAGCTTAGAGATACTAGACATTCATCTTTCAGAATAAGAGAAAACCTCCAACGTTAAGTCATATCGGACGATGAATTAAATGATGTTCATATGAATACAGGGTACATAGAGCTTAGAGTTACTAGACATTCATCTTTCAGGATAAGAGAAAACCTCCAACGTTAAGTCATATCGGACGATGAGTGAAATGATGTTCAAATGAGTACAGGGTACATAGAGCTTAGAGATACCAGACATTCATCTTTCAGGATAAGAGAAAACCTCCAACGTTAAGTTATATCGGACGATGAATGAAATGATGTTCAAATGAGTACAGAGTACATAGAGCTTAGAGTTACCAGACATTCATCTTTCAGGATAAGAGAAAACCTCCAACGTTAAGTCATATCGGACGATGAATGAAACGATGTCCAAATGAGTACAGGGTACATAGAGCTTAGAGTTATCAGACATTCATCTTTCAGGATAAGGGAAAACTTGGGAGAATACCTCATCGTGACCGAAATTCAAGCTCGGGACCTCTCGAACGAAAAAGTAATGTAATTTTAACGGATCTTAAACTTTTAAAAACTAAATAACATATTTAGTTTTGATCATTTCTGCTACCATTAGCAGAACGATCTTTTTCAGCGCTACGCAGAATACACGTATATCTAAGGAACACTCAAATTCAAAATAGACTTTCCTCTCTGTCGTTGTTATCAATGGAAAAGGTATTGTTTAGTAAACTTAAAAAGCAAGCAGCATGCAAAATTTGAAATTGTCATTGACGTTTTTGAACTAAAAACTTCTTTAGGCGCGTTTAGCACTTTTTGTGGGAATTAAACTGAGCCGTCACGCTGGAATATGATACCGAAATTAAGGTTTGCCAGAAGTAAAGAATCATGATGGATGTCAAAGGAATGTTGGTTCTTTGTTACGACAACGGCAAGGCCAGTTGAGTCCAGCAGTTGTAGGGAAAGCTGTTATAACAAAAGCGATTTAAGAAACAGCGTCGTTAGCAGTTTTCTAAAGGGGCTCACTTGACGTGTATGAATAGGGAATTCTTTGGATCATTTACAATGGCGACAAAACAGCCAGAAAGGGATTTTGGTTGAAAAGGAGTTTCCTGAGAGTAAAAGTTACATATACACACGCGCAGTTGTGGACAGTGAAGCAGTCTTCAGCATGGAGCCGATGTGGGCAGTTCGTGGCTAGGAAGCCATTAAAAGATTCTTCGGCGTGAGGTCGATGAGTGCAGTCTGAGGCGTGAGGGCGATTAAAGCAGTCCTCTGGTTTTGTCTGGAATATTTGTCGGTTCGTATATATATATGAGGAACGAATAAAGTTATCGAGTAATGAACATTCTGCAGTCAGTAACTCTAAACAGAGATTGGTAACCCTTGGTCGGCAACTTTCATTTCGATGTTTTAAGGGTATGTATGACTGAAATTTCATGAAAACCGTGAAAATAACGACTTTTTTTATTTCAATTCTATAAAATAATTTAGACATTCCCGAATGTGAAAAGTGCATAATTTGCCTCCGAACGCCATTTTTAAATGCTTCTTTAAATGTCGGTGGCCTCTAAACTCTGTCAGAGTCACGCCCTCTTTTGCCTACATCCACATTCTTGGTCTGTTTTCCGTTCTTAAATTTTCAATTCAAGAAAAGAAAAATAAAGCTTTCAGACAAAATAGTTCCTAAAATGTTGCCAATATATCAGAGGCTGGCTTCTACAACATTACTAGAGAGGTGCAAAACAGGAAAAACACAGAATGCCAATGAATCTTTGCATCATGTCATATGGAATAAGTGCCCAAAGGAAGTTTTCATATCAAAACAAATATTGGATCTTGCTGTTATTAAAAGCATCAGTGAGTTTAACATGGGTAGTCTTAAGTCATTGGAGCTGCAGCAAAATATCAGAGGTGAAAGTGTAGTAGACTCAGCAAGGAAAACTTCAGTGCAGCGAGATCAGACTCGTATCCTGCAAAGCAAGAAGCGAAGTTGTGCAGAAGAAAAGCAACATCTAAAGAAGAAAAAGGTGGAAAAAGCAGCGACAGAGGAGAAAAAAAAAGAAATCTGAGGGTCCAACCTATCAGTCTGGTGGAATTTAATGTGAGTTATGCAATCAAATCTTTAATCGCTGTTTTCTCAATGTTCATATTTTCAGCATTTTTCTTCCTGTAAAATGCTCCTTGCGATGCAGTTTTTGTACTACATTCATGAAATTTCCTACACAGCTTCAGAATATCATGAGGAATGGAAATTGCCCTAGGTTTTATTGTGAAATGTATATAAGCATATATTTTTAATTTTCAAACATAAAACTTACAGTTTTTTAGACAAAAAAAGAATATTTGTAAATTAAAAAAATTTTGTGTCCTAAACTAAAGGAGACACAGAAAAACCCAGAGCAATTTCAAAAAGTATGTGTATTGTCAACATAGGGTTAAACTATTAGACCAAAATTCAAAATATTTTGTCGCAAGGGGCTTTTTTAGTGACGTAACAAAAAACATACAAAATTTATCATAATTTCTAAACTGTTGGAGAAAAATGGTTTAAATTTAGGTTGTAACATGTTTACATTATACTACACCCATGGTGTAAATTTGAAAAAGCTAGCATTATTAGTTCAGAATTTGAAAATTTCAGTCATACATACCCTTAAAAGAAGAAGCAGTAAATAAATAAGTTGGAAACGGGCATTCCAGTGTTATTAAAATCTCCTTCTCACACATCCACGCATACCCAGAGAGAAACCTCATTGCTCGCCGACTTATTTGCTCGCCATTAAATTATTGCTTCAAATTGGCGTCCACAACGTGGAAATGTGTGCACCCATAAACTTTTAGTTACAAATATGTGACGCTCCTTCGGGTGAAGTCGGCTCGAGTCGGCTCAATCCGAACGTTCTTACAAACGTCTGTCAAGTGCCAGTAGCCTATCCGGTCAGATAACCTTCTGTCATTTAACAAGTCGACAACATGTCAAGTTCCGCTTTAAACTATAATAATAATCAAAAGAAGCAGATAATATCAGCGAAGTTCGGAATTTGAATAATTAAAGCCATAATAACGAAAAATAAAACGAGTGTGCCAATTGGAAATAAAATTGTTAGGAATTCGTGAAAGAGACGTTTCATTTAAGAACTGGTTATTTTTATTGACAATTTCTCTTTATTGTGAGTAGTATAACATAAAGCATCAATCAATTAAATGAAATGACGTGAATATATTAAAATTATCACGTATTAAAATGTCGTTTTGTGTTTTTTTCTTCTAGTTTTACATTTATATACTGCATCGTGTAACCGTGTTTGTTAAATTGTACTCTTTTTTCCTTCCTTATTTTGAAATTGTATTATACTTTTCTGTTTGGAGAGTAAAATAGTTATAAAATTTAAAAGTTGAAATGAACTGAAAATGTATTCATACCAGTATCAATTGCGACAAAAAATTTGAAATGAATATGACATGTACTACAATATGTATGAAAATTGTGTAAAAAATGTGGAGTAATTAGTATATGTACGGATATGTACGGATATGTAATAAAATGTGTAAAATCAATACGTAAACAAAAATTTCCGAAGCTTCAAAAAATATGCAAATAAGCTAATGAATATCATATCATTATGTTATAAGACATGTATGAACTGGTATTTTTATTAGAAAAAAAGTGCAATGAAATATGTGTTTAGCAAAAAGAATAAATGAAAAATGATTGTGTTTTTATTTTACTTCCTTTATACATCCTTTATGTATAACCCTCTTAACACGGTCGCAAGTCCGTCGTCATTCAGTTGTTTCAGAGCATTTTCATTTGCGAGTACACTTAGTGTAAGACACATGCAATGTTTAGCTCGCAGCTGGCCTCTTTGCGCAACAGTGAGTGTCAACATAAAATTGTTTAAAATTATTTTTAAGAATAATATATAATGAATAGTTTTTAATTCTCTTCTTCTGTTGTGTGGTCTTAAGCAGACACAGTTATGTTTTTAAAGTTTTTGGTTTGTAAGTTAATAATAAGAGGGCGGGTCAAAAAGTAATGGCTCCTATGTTTTTCCTTAAATAAGTAAGTTATGTGAAAACCTTGAATTTGGCGCAATTCCCAAACCTTCTTCAATTCCCTGCAGTAATAACTTCCTAAGTCAACAGGTGGCAGCACTGCATCCTCTTGCAAAATGGCTGACATCGACATTCGTATTAGACAGCGTTCTGTGATTGAATTTTTGACTGCGGAGGGTGAAACGCCAATTCGTATTCACGAAAGGCTAAGAAATGTGTATGGTGATGCAACGGTGGATGTCAGTTCTGTTAGACGATGGGTTCGTCGCTGTAACGAAGCTGAAGGACAAACACCATTGACAGATGAAAAGCGAAGCGGCAGTGACTCCATGCAACATTCAGCGAGTCGATGACATCATTCGTGGTGATCGCCGGGTAACAACAGGTGAATTGTGTCGCATTACCTCCCTCAATAAAGGCAGTGTGATGACGATTATTCAACAACTGGGTTACTCAAAAGTTTGTTCACGTTGGGTACCAAGAATGTTAACCGCCGAAAACAAAGAAATGGGGAAAAAACTCAGAACACTTGCAGTGCTTCAATTTGGAGGGAGAGGAAGTTCTGGAACAAATTGTTGCTGGAGACGAAGCGAGGGTTCATTTTACTTTATTTTTTTATTATTATTTTTTTTGAACCCGAATCAAAGAGGCAGTCAACGAAATGGCATCACACAACGTCACTGAAGGAAAAAAATCAAAACTCAGCGGTCGGCAGGGAAAGTTATGGCGACAGTGTTTTGAGATGCAGAGGGTGTGCTTATGACTGATTTTTTGGAGCAGGGATGCACAATAAATTCTGTCCAACACGTCAGAACTCTCAGAGAGCTGAAAGCACGTAAAAGCTGAAAGCTGTGGTAAAAACTCTCTAATAAAAAGGCAACGTGCCTCGTAAATAATTATTGAAACATTTATGCCCGATTTCACCAACAGATGTTAAAATCGACGTTAACAAATGTAAGTAACAATTGTCACAGCGCTAAAACTAATGTTAAATTTCTTGCATTTCACCAACCTGATTTCTTAAAAATGTTAACAAACCTGTGTTAACGACAAGAAACTTGTAAATATCACAGTTAAAGAAGGCTATGGATGATTTTCTGAACGTACTCCGATGCGCTTTTGTTTTCATTTTCGTCTGCACAAATGGCGGATGAACAAGATCATAAATAAAGCCGTGAGACAAATTTCTCATCGACGGAGAAAGAATTCTTAATTGAAATGATGAGGAACTGTAAGGATATCGTGGAAAATAAGAGGACGAATGCAATGAATGTAAAAGAGAAAGATATCGCGGGAAAATATTGGAAACGAATTTAATTCAAATGCATGTGTCATTACTACAAGCTCCAAAAAACTTGTCAGTATTATGTAAATTTAAAACTAGGTGCGAAGAACAAGTGACTTAAACGTTTCAAGACAGGAGGTGAACAATGTATTATCCACATAATTCAGTGAATTATAAAATAGCAAAGTTATTAATACTTGAAGCAAAGGCGAGATAGTCATATTCCTTTCGATGCATGTTCTAACTCAGTGTTTCGTAAATTTAAAACGAGGTGCGAAAAAGGACAGAAATGACGAGTGACTTGAATGTTTCAAGACGGGAGGTGGACAGTGTATTATCCACATAAATCAGTGAATTATAAAATAGCAAAGTTATTAATATTTGAAGCAAAGGCGAGATCGGCATATTCCTTTCGATGCATGTTCTAACTCAGTATTACGTAAATTTAAAACGAGGAGCGAAGAAGGACAAGTGACGAGTGACTTGAATGTTTCAAGACGGGAGGTGGACAGTGTATTATCCACATAAATCAGTGAATTATAAAATAGCAAAGTTATTAATATTTGAAGCAAAGGCAAGATCGGCATATTCCTTTCGATGCATGTTCTAACTCAATATTACGTAAATTTAAAACGAGGAGCGAAGAAGGACAAGTGACCAGTGACTTGAACGTTTCAAGACGGGAGGTAGACAGTGTATTCTCCACATAATTCAGCGAATTATAAAATCGCAAAGTTATTAATACTTGAAGCTAAGGTGAGATAGTCATATTCCTTTCGATGCATGTTCTAACTCAGTATTACGTAAATTTAAAACGAGGAGCGAAGAAGGACAAGTGACGAGCGACTTGAACGTTTCAAGACGGGAGGTGGACAGTGTATTATCCACACAATTCAGTGAATTATAAAATTGCAAAGTTATTAATACTTGAAGCAAAGGCGAGATCGCCATATTCCTTTCGATGCATGTTCTAACTCAGTATTACGTAAATTTAAAACGAGGTGCGAAGAACAAGTGACGAGTGACTTGAACGTTTCAAGACGGCAGGTGGACAGTGTATTATCCACATAATTCAGTGATTATAAAATTGCAAAGTTATTAATACTTGAAGCAAAGGCGAGATCGCCATATTCCTTTCGATGCATGTTCTAACTCAGTATTACGTAAATTTAAAACGAGGAGCGAAGAAGGACAAGTGACGAGTGACTTGAACGTTTCAAGACGGGAGGTGGACAGTGTATTATCCACACAATTCAGTGAATTATAAAATTGCAAAGTTATTAATACTTGAAGCAAAGGCGAGATCGCCATATTCCTTTCGATGCATGTTCTAACCTCACTTGTACTTCCGCAGTAACCTTCATAACAACATGTTTCGACAGTCTATACCTTCGTCAGATAGTTCCTCAAAATCATTTCTCCTCATAGACTGTACTCTATTACGAATGCCATTTAGACGATCTTAAATATAGCAAATCGACATCAACAGCGGAGTTCATGCTCGCCATCTTGACTATTTACAATTGTTAAGGACCTAACATTAGAAATTCGGCTTGTTAGTTTAACATGAGATTTAACACGAGTGTTACGCTAACACTTGTTGGTGAAATGCAATTTTTGTTTTATCTATTGCTAAACTCGTGTTAAGTCTTAACATTTGTTGGTGAAATCGGGCACTAGCGTAAGCCATGAAATGTTTAGCTCACAACTAACGTTTCTACAATTTTTATGTATATATTTGTGTTTGTTTTATGTTATGCAACAATTTATATAATATAAACCTGGAATCCGTCGGAATTCGCAGCTGCCACTCCCCAGGTTAAGTCAACACTTATGAATCACTCACGCCACGCCCCTGATGGTAATTATTCGCAGAGCATTTTATCTAAAACACTTGCGTAAGTGAGGAAGAAAGTGAAGCGGAAATAACAATCAATTGACGGTGATTTATGTTCACCTGTTCGCCGCCAACAGCTTCGAGTGTTGCAAATATCTATAAGAAACAGCGCGCGCAGTGGAACAAAAAAATCTCGGCCACTCTTTCAGGGTGTGACAGCGCTGTGAAATATAACACATAGGGGGGATTGCATACATCATTTGCTGTGGAACCACGGTGTCGGGAAGATTTACTGCTAGAAATGGGACAACCAGATATGTAAAATTTAAGGGGCAGCCAATAGGTGAGACTCGGTCGGGTTTAATACACCTGGGAAAACTATATTTAACGGTTACAAAAAATAAGAACAATACAAACGGCTCTGAGATTAGAACCCGTTGTGAAGGATGATGTATTGCTGGCTGTAGAAAGTGGAATTATGTGGTTTTGTCCCAAGAATCATCTCTAGCGGCAACACTTTGAACTCGTACCTTGTTTCAGTCCACTTCCTTTCACAATCACTTAATCCACTACTATCATTCGATGGAGGGCGAATAATGACGATGCTGAAGATGATGAAGGACCTAAAGATGCTTAAAACCACAAATATAATGTAAGTATAAATAATAAAAAATAGCTGTTCATAAGTAATATAAGAGGGCTGCTCAATAAAGAATGATCACTTTTTTTTTTTTTTTTGACAACGTACCTTTACTCGGCCTCATAATTTTGAAGCAAAAATGTTTATGGGTGTCACACAATTCCACGTTGTGACGCCAATTTGATGCAAATAAGTTGGCGAGCCATGAGATCTACGTTGAGGCGCTAATTTGAAGCAACAATATATATGTGGGGAACAATGTTCCAGTAGACAATACAGTTTGAAGCACTTTTGTTTAGCTCAGGGTAAAACAATGAGGTTTCTCACAGGGTATGCGTGGATGTGTGTGAGAAGGAGATGTTAATGACACAGGAATGCCCGTTTCCAACTTATTTATTTACTGTTTCTTTCTTTTTTAGAACACCGAAATTGAAGTTGCCGACCAAGGGTTACCAATATCACTGTTTAGAGTTACTGACGGCAGAATATTTATTACTCGATAAACTTTATTCGTTCCTCACGTATATATGAACCACAAATATCCAAGACAGAATAATAGGACTGCCCTAATTGCCCTCACGCCTAGGACCGCTCTAATCGGCTCCACGCCGAAGACTGAATTACCACAGATGCGCGTGGGTGTATCACTTTCACTCTGAAAACTCCTTTTCAACCAAAGATCCCTTTGTGGCTGTTTTGTCATGCCATTCTGAATGATCCAAAGAATACCCTATTCAACACATCAAGTGAGCCCCTTTAGAAATCTGCTAAGGACACTGTTTCTTACATTGCTTTTGTTATAACAACTTTCCCCCAAATTACTATTCGACACAACTGGCCTTGCACGAGTTGTAACAAAGAACAAACATTCCTTTGACATCCATCATGATTCCTTGCTTATGGCAAACCTTAATTTCGGATCAATTTTGATGGTCCTTCTCAAAACAGTCTCCCCTGAATGCGATGCACTTGTCCCAGCGTTTCTTCCAGTCTTCAAAGATATTGTCGCGGTAACTGGCATTGAAGTTTCGGCGCAAATGGATAGGTTTCACGTAGATAACGAACTTGTGTAAACAGATAACGCCGGCAGGCAAGATAACTGAGGCATAGGCCTCGTCGGGTAGATTAAGCTACGTTTCTCGGAGGCGATAGAATGTTAGAATTATTTAACTAGATGCCTTGTTTGACAGAACAGTCTGGTAATCCTGAATGGAGATATAAAAGGCATTGTGACACGCTAGCAGGACAGTTGTAGTTGTGAAACAGTTGTGAAACCAGACAGCTGGAAGTGTAATTGTAACGAGAGCTAATGATGTAATCAGCTGTCACTGTTTGTTATTGTCATCGACCTTGGTAGACTGATGGTGTACGTAACGTAATGCTGCTGTAATCTATAAGATTATTTCTACGAAAATAAAGGAGATTTTTAATTTTCGCAACACGGCCTTTTAGTTCTACGAACCCACAAAGTTACAATATGCTGGAAACTATTTTTGAGAGATCCTTCAAAATCACCTCCGCAGCCTTCACCACTGCTTCTGATGTTGGATAATGCCTCCCAGGAAGGCGTTTCTTCAAGTTAGGCAATAGAAAAAAGTCACATGCGGCTAAATCCGGACTACAGGGAGGGTGAGGGATGCACTTGACGTTGATTTTTGCAAGATATTCAGCAACAGCATTGGCAATATGCAGCCATGCATTATCGTGCTGCAGCATCCAGCCTGCTTCACGGAAATGTGGTCTTTTGCGCCTGATATGGACTTGCAATGTTTTCAGGACATCCCTATAGTATTGTCCAGTTACAGCTACAACATGCTGATAAACCACCCCATGAATATTAAAGAATGAGATAACCATAACTTTCCCAGCTTTTTTTTTTTTTTTTTTTTTTTTTTTTTTTTTTTTTTTTGTAATGTACGTCCTCTTACGTTAAGTCATATTGGACGATGAATGGAATTGGTGAAATGATGCTCAAATGAGCTCAGAGCCCATAGAGCTTAGAGTTACCCGACATTCGTCTTAAGGATAAGGAAAACCCCGGATGCTTCTGTATGTAGCGATCTATGGTATCTTATGATGCACCAAGCTCTTCTGAAAACCTACGGATAGTTTTTTTGCGGATTTTCCCTCAAAACTTGGCTCCAGAATGCCAAGGTAAGGTTGTAAGGTTACAACTATTGTTGTACCACACACTCATTAACGACATTTTCTCTTCCACTTCACATATTCTTCGAGCTGTCTCAGTGACTTTATAATCTTATTTCCAGCAGTCTTTTAAAACTACTCAAACGTTATCACTATTTTGTGATTGTTTAGTAACAACTGAAGACTGATATATGCTCGCAATGTACACAACACTAGCCGTGGCATCCTGTAAATAGCATTGCCAAACCAAAGAAACCCAATAAATGTTCCAAAACACCAAAATGAAGAAAAAAACCGAACATGACTTATGATACTACCTAAAAGGTAAAAGGCAATAAAAATCTATAAATAGCAATAAGTAAAAGGCTAAAAGACCGTGCGGAAAAGCTCAGGCGGTTTCGTCTATTATTCATTTCATATCATCTCTCATCTGATGGCCTCTTTCAGGGTAGAAGTGTCGGCGGGTGTCTCGGCGGTGGATGGCAGGATGATATGCTCTGAGGAAAACTACTTCCTCCTCCAGGCCGGTTCTTGGTCTCCGCTGCTCTGCTGGGACCATTTCGTGACCGCCAGTCAGGAACCTTTGGGGCTCGGATCGCCTGCCTGGGACCATTAGCGCTCGGCTGCTGGGCTCGTTGCTGTCCCGCTGTAGGGGAGCGTGTCCGTTGTCCTGACCTGTCGGGGGAAGTCTCTATCCAAGTAAACTGTAGCTACCCTGCTCTCTGTACTGTCCTGGCTTCTTCGGTCGGTCCCCCTCTGTCTCCTTCGTCTCATCCTTCCTCCCAGTTTTTTTTTTTTTTTTTTTTTGTATTTTGTATTTTACGTCCTCCAACGTTGTCATATCGGACGATGAATGGAATGGGTGAAATGATGCTCAAACGAGTCCAGGGTCCATGGAGCTTAGAGTTACCTGACATTCGCCTTACATGATAAGGGGAAAACCCCGGGAAAACCTTATCCAGGTAACTCACCCTGACCGAAATTCGAACTCGGGACCTATTGAACGTGAGGCAGATATGCTACCACCACGATACCAAGGCAGGCCATCTCAGGGGTGCTCCCACTTGGAGGCATAGGAACAATGGACCGAGCATATGGGACAGGAATTTGTGTCCGTAGTTAATTTATCTACGTCTTCATCAGCCACACTTTCGGGCGCAATTTGGGACAGGATTTCTATGTGAGTTTTTTCGGCTATCTATTTCCTCTGGTCACCAATTGTATCATCTTATTCTAAATAAGAGTCATGAGACATCTGTTTTTCAGGCGTGGTTCGGAATAAAGTTTCGGAGAAGTCAAATCCTCTAACTATTTAACTGTATTATTTAGATTACATTTACTTGAACTTCCTTTCCCAGTCACTTCCAACATATCGGTAAATTCTTACTTTGTTATATTTATACAGATTCAAACTGTTACTTAAATTTTCTTGATCTTGCACCACTATTCATCACACTCCACCATTACAACAAAAATCTCTCTCTACCAAGATTATTGATTTTTCGTAACTATCGTTACTTCTCTCTTAATTTTGTGATTGGCCGATTTAATACCACGTCACAACATTACGTCATATTACGTCATACAATTATTACTTCGGCCAATCACACAATTACATGCATTTTTACATATTTAAATTATTAAATATATTTACATAATCATTTTTTATAAATTTATAAACTTTTCATACTTCAAACATAACCCAAAAGTACTGTTACACATGGTAGCCTTCGTACTGAATCCCCGCCGTAATGAAATCCCATTCCCAAAAGGCCAAAAGGCATAAAAAGCCAATGACTTCACTAAATTCTATAATTTATCTTTGAAAAATATTCCAAAACCCGAAGAGTGAGTGTGGTGGAATTTCTATCCTGTAACTGCCTTTTTCGGCATAGAGAGTCTACCATAGGTCTGTTTTGGTATTTTTATAATGTTAGTACGTGGTTTAAATCAGATCACAGCTGCAAAAGTATCTCATACGAGATACCTTATCCTGAAGGATACTTCTAACCTCTATGGACTCTGGGCTCATTTGAACAGCATTTCTTCTTTCTCATTCATCGACGTAACTTTGGAGGAAGTTTAAAAAGATAAAGAAGCCAAAAATTAACTTATTTGCCACGGCATTTTGAGTTGGAACTTTTCAATTATTTCGAAATGCAGATAATAACGTTACTTTACTTATCTGCATGCAGCAAACATCAAATCAATCATTTACAGTACAATGAAATTTTCAAGGACTTACGTGAACTATTTATCCATCATTTATCTATTGCACGCACTCCATGTTTTTCATTTTAAACTTTACAAGCATTATTTAACATTCGTAATGACACATTTTCATGAAATTTATAATGGATTAAAAACCTTAAGAGAATTTATCTTATTTTCCTTTTTCTTAAAAATGGTTTTATAAATTCATGGAGTTCAAAGCATGTCTTTCCGGAGAATAATTGATGTTGAATACAGTACATTCTCTACCTGCTATCTATATACGGCAGAGAATGTGATAACAGGTGCTCGTGGTGTACAGGATCGAACCACTTTTACACGAGTTTAAATGCCAGCGACTTGCAGTATGTCAGACTTTCACACGTTTATTGCACGTGACGTCTTGATACCAGGATTTACGCCAGAGAACCGAGAAACAGTCGTTCCTGCTTGACACGAAGCCAAGTATTTCGTGAATAACGGCAGTAAAAATCCTTTAAGCCGGAATCACAGATTCGAAACAAAGCCGTTCTGAAATATTTGTCCATCGAACAGAATCAGATTTTGACAGGGATCAAACGCAGTGTGTGCGTGTGTTTTTTAACCCCTCCGGTTTAACATATAGCTCCAAGAACACCGTGTTGCATTTAGGCTGTCACATACGTTTAATACTAGATAATAAACTGTCACCTGCAGTTTTTGTTGGGCTCGCCGCTCGCTCGTTAAACAACTGCGGTCACATGAAATTGATGGCCAGGGATTTATGGCACGATTTGAGAAAACGTCACGCGGTATAACACTCCGCTGTTACAACGTAACGCTTTCCATAATATTCGAGAAGTGGAGCTGCAACCGGAGGGGGAGAAAAAACAAATGAATGACGCGGAAGTGTTGTACATTTAATGAATGGAACAGGGGGAAAAAGTTGTTAGAATAAAAGTTAGCACCGTTGTCCACAGAAAACAATAAATAACGTGGAATTCAAACACAGAATTACAAAGAAAAAATAGAACATCGGACATTACATGTGGGATATACCGTGATACTAGGATAATTTAATAACAATAACTTAACATGTCTATTCATTTCAAAATAAAAGTATCTCTACACTCACAGCCCTTTGAGTACTCGCTATTGTATAAACTATTTTCAAAATGTTACTATATCATATCAATCCAGATAAGAATTTGCATGAATGGTTTTATCTGCCACAATAAGTAAAACACATCATTACGCGATACTTTTTTACTGAAAAGTAGGCCTTTTACTGTTAGACATGAATAATCTCTGTAAAGAGTCGAATTATCTCTACCAGAGTCAATATGAGATACTTTTGTTACTGAAAAGTAGGCCTTTTACTGTTAGACATGAATAACCTCTGTAAAGAGTCGAATTATCTCTACCAGAGTCAATATAACAGGTCAAGCAGAAGACTAAGGTTAATATTTGTGAGACAAAAGCACATCATTGTTCACAAACCCCTCCTCTAATATAGTGTCAAAGAGATTATAGTATAATCTCTCTGACTATCGATTACCTCAGATCTTCAGTTTTTCTTTAGTTATCTGCAAAACAAGAAAACAGAAACATACTACATCTACAATGTCGAAATATATTTTATTAATCTGGTTTCATTGTATAATATTAACGGTACAATTGTTGAACGCGGGTCCCCACTAAAGGTTTTAACTACCCGACAAGTTATCACGAATCGGTAAATTATTCTTGTTAATTATAGAAATTTCTCTGAAAAGTATGCTAAACTCACTTACTCGCAAATAGTCCCAACACTTTTTGAACTGCAATATACCTAAAAAAAACATAAATATTCTATGTTATAAATCGCAAATGACTTTTGTGGCAGACAAATAAGATTAGCAATTTTGGCTTTTTCTGGAAATTCTTCAGGTGTAAAACTTTCGTCCCCTGAATCACTCATTTTGAGAACAGTTTACCATTTGTTATTTCTGCATCACTATTCAAATCCTCCAATATTACATCTAGTTAAGAACATAGATTCTAAATCCTTTGCAAAACAGTTTATAATATTTTTATAATTCAAGTCGATTCCTTCTAAGTTAAGGGATACAATTACGTGTTGCGAAGTTGTTGATCTGGCTGCTTAAGAAGCTGCTAATATTTCTCAAAATAATACTGAAATAGCTACACTACATACTGACTATTTCTTTCGTCAAAACCAAATATACCAAAAATGGAAGATAAATTTGCTCAAAACCCACTCATCAAATAACGTCAGCAGGATAGTATTGCATCTATAATCTTTGCAGGCAAAATCAAGTCGTAATAAGTCACAGCAAACTATCTTCTCACAGCTTTCTTCTCGGGGACAAACAACCTCCCACATGTACTGCGTGCAAGTGTGTACTAAGTGTGAAGCACATCCTCATGGATTGCCTCCTTTACAACCAACAACGTCAGTACCATGGTATTCCCAACAAGACCAAAGAAGCCCTCTCGTTAACATCATCTATTGATAACTTCATTAAGTTCTTAAAATACAGTGGACTATTTTCAAAACTATGACTTGAAATGTTAGTATTTTGTGTCTTTACAATCTTCACTGTTGATTAGATTAGATTGATTTGCGTTCAGTAGGTTCACTTGTAGCCAGAAAAGGCTGTGAACATTGAACATGTCTAGAGGTATAAAGTTTAATAGCATATATATGTACAAAAGTTAACATAAGACACATATTATAGTGTACAGGCAATATGAACAACAATATGGAAAACAAAGCAGGGATAATTATATATATATATATATATATATATGATACAAAATGAAACACTTTATAATTCAGCTTTCACTTGACTTATGCCAGTACGTCTCAACCTTTTTGCAATGGATACCATTCTTGTTATTTATTAAATACATACAGATTAAAAATAAACTTTCAGCTTCCATCAAATATTTATAAGTAATGATTTGTCATTGGAATAGTTAGATAATACTTATTGAGCTACAGAAGCATTATCAGGATAATTTGTCATTCAGATAATCTTGTACAGAATAAAAAGATTTTGAGCAAAGGTACTCTCTAACAGCTTTTTCAAAAGCACCGAAATTATGAACTTTTTCTTTAAGAACATTAGGAAGTGCGCCAAATATTTTGATAGTTTCATAATGCACATCTTTCTGAAAGCAAGAAAGTTTAGCACTGGGATAATGGATATTATACTTTTGTCTAGTGTTTATTTTGTGAATTACATTATTTGTTGCAAATAAGGCACGATTGTATACAAAGAATTTTAGGATCGAGAATATATGCATACAAGGAAGCGTTAATATCTTCAATCTTGTAAAAAGATCTTTAAAGGAGCATCTGGTGTAAATGTAATGTAATAATGTATAACTTAATAATGTAAATGTACAAACCAGGAGTCGCGATACGACCTACATGGTTAAAGCGACTGTACATAAACTACTTAATAAAAATAATTAGATATGAGACTAGTAAGGTTACCTCGGGCGTCAATGTTTTCACTGACTAATAAATATCAACTTACCTTGCAGGCCCCATGTATAACTATTATAATATTCATACTTCCTTCTATGTACAGTGACAATACGGAAGGCTTAAATGATATTCAAATATTTTAAAAGCTCCTATTATGCGAGGGCTTGGAAATTATATTCAGTATGCAATAAGAATCTTCCGCTTGAGAAAACATTGCAAACGCCAACAAAAATAACAAATAATCTCTAGGAAAGGTTTCACTGAACAAAAGAAGTGCATCTGATAGCAATTGCTTTTACGACACCTATAACGTTCAGTAATGCAGGTCATGTCAGGTTGTAGACACACTTCGATGCGATGTAACATCGAGATATCGATAGATGGAACCCGATACTTCCTGAGTTCCATGCGAAGCAAAACAAATGCAATCCAGAAGCGTGTGTTATTAGTCCATCAAATAAGAAACAAAATAAATACTTACGTTTAGTGTGCACAATCAAGCTACCAGGTTCACTGTCAAATATACAGTACACTGTATGACCACGTGCTAGCCCACACAGGAAGTGGTGCAAGAGGGGAGGCAGGAACCTTTGTGACGCAGCTGTTCTTGAGTAATTAACCAGGTGACGCCTTAAAACAGCTGGGGTTATATAGTTAACCCATTCGTAATTTAATCTCCTTATTTGTAATTTCATTCATGACATCTTTCGCGTGGTTGTTACGCGTAGCGAGTTCTGTGTACTGAACTTTGCCCAGCAATCAAAGAGGCGCTGTATGCAGTTCGGAATATTTCGACAACAATGTTATTGTGCTAGAGTGTGCTGCAAGGTTCTATTCAAGTTCTCCCGTCACTCAACGCCTCATAATTTAATTATGACGGCGGGAAGTGAATTACAGGTCTGGTAAACTGAGATCTTGTCACTGTTTTTCTCGTGACTGCTCCACATATCTATGTTCTTCCATTCTGGAAATCGGTGCATCCTGGAATTTGGACTGGGATTTCATTACGGAGGGAATTAGGTACGTAGGCCACCATGCTGGACCCATTCTTCCTATGCCACCAAGTGGGGCATCCCCGGGAGGAAGGATGAGGTGAAGGAGACAACGAATTCGCTCCCCTACAGCGGGACGGCAACGAGCCCAGCAGCCGAGCCCTAATGTTACCACGCAGGCGATCCGAGCCCCAAAGGTCCCTACAGTTTACTTGGATAGAGACTTCCCCCGACAGGCCAGGACAACGAACTCGCTCCCCTACAGCGGGACGGCAACGAGCCCAGCAGCCGAGCGCTAATGGTATCAAGGCAGGCGATCCGAGCCCCAAAGGTCACTACAGTTTACTTGGATAGAGACTTCCCCCGACAGGCCAGGACAACGAACTCGCTCCCCTACAGCGGGACGGCAACGAGCCCAGCAGCCGAGGCCTAATGGTACCAGGCAGGCGATCCGAGCCCCAAAGGTCCCTACAGTTTACTTGGATAGAGACTTCCCCCGACAGGCCAGGACAACGAACTCGCTCCCCTACAGCGGGACGACAACGAGCGCAGCAACCGAGTCCTAATGGTACCAGGCAGGCGATCCGAGCCCCAACGGTCCCTACAGTTTACTTGGATAGAGACTTCCCCCGACAGGCCAGGACAACGAACTCGCTGCCCTACAGCGGGATGACAACCAGCCCAGCAGCCGAGCCCTTATGGTACCAAGGCTGGCGATCCGAGCCCCAAAGGTCCCTACAGTTTACTTGGATAGAGACTTCCCCCGACAGGCCAGGACAAGGAACTCGCTCCCCTACAGCGGGACGACAACGAGTCCAGCAGCCGAGCCCTAATGGTACCAAGGTAGGCGATCCGAGCCCCAAAGGTCCCTACAGTTTACTTGGATAGAGACTTCCCCCGACAGGCCAGGACAACGAACTCGCTCCTCTACAGCGGGACGGCAACGAGCCCAGCAGCCGAGCCCTAATGGTACCAAGGTAGGCGATCCGAGCCCCAAAGGTCCCTACAGTTTACTTGGATAGAGACTTACCCCGACAGGCCAGGACAACGAACTCGCTCCCCTACAGCGGGACGACAACGAGTCCAGCAGCCGAGGCCTAATGGTACCAAGGCAGGCGATCCGAGCCCCAAAGGTCCCTACAGTTTACTTGGATAGAGACTTCCCCCGACAGGCCAGGACAACGAACTCGCTCCCCTACAGCGGGACGACAACGAGCCCAGCAGCCGAGCCCTAATGGTACAAGGCAGGCGATCTGAACCCCAAAGGTCCCTACAGTTTAATTGGATAGAGACTTCCCCCGACAGACCAGGACAACGAACTCGCTCCTCTACAGCGGGACAGCAACGAGCCCAGCAGCCGAGCCCTAATAGTACCAAGGCAGGAGATCCGAGCCCAAAAGGTCCCTATAGTTTACTTGGATAGAGACTTCCCCCGACAGACCAGGACAACGAACTCGCTCCCCTACAGCGGGACAGCAACGAGCCCAGCAGCCGAGCCCTAATGGTATCAAGGCAGACGATCCGAGCCCCAAAGGTCCCTACAGTTTACTTGGATAGAGACTTCCCCCGACAGACCAGGACAACGAACTCGCTCCCCTACAGCGGGACAGCAACGAGCCCAGCAGCCGAGCCCTAATGGTATCAAGGCAGACGATCCGAGCCCAAAAGGTCCCTACAGTTTACTTGGATAGAGACTTCCCCCGACAAGCCAGGACAACGAACTCGCTCCCCTACAGCGGGACAGCAACGAGCTCAGCAGCCGAGGCCTAATGGTACCAAGGCAAGCGATCCGAGCCCTAAAGGTCCCTACAGTTTACTTGGATAGAGACTTACCCCGACAGACCAGGACAACGAACTCGCTCCCCTACAGCGGGACAGCAACGAGCCCAGCAGCCGAGCCCTAATGGTATCAAGGCAGACGATCCGAGCCCAAAAGGTCCCTACAGTTTACTTGGATAGAGACTTCCCCCGACAAGCCAGGACAACGAACTCGCTCCCCTACAGCGGGACAGCAACGAGCTCAGCAGCCGAGGCCTAATGGTACCAAGGCAAGCGATCCGAGCCCCAAAGGTCCCTACAGTTTACTTGGATAGAGACTTACCCCGACAGGCCAGGACAACGAACTCGCTCCCCTACAGCGGGACGACGAGTCCAGCAGCCGAGCCCTAATGTTACCAGGCAGGTAATCCGAGCCCCAAAGGTCCCTGGCTGATGATCCTGAAATGGTCCCAGCAGGGGAACTGAGGCCGGCAACCGACCTACCGGAGGAGGAAGTAGTTTTCCTCAGAGCTTATCATCCTGCCATGCACCGCCGAGACTCCCGCCAACACTTCTACACTGAAATAGGCCATCAGATGAGAGATAATGTGAAATGATAATGGAGATGAAATGGAGGGACATGGAATTTATGGGGACGTAATTAACTTACCCAGAATTCACCTAGCGACCCGGGAAACCCCCGAAGAAACCATGGGTCAGGTACGTCGGCCAAGGGAATCAAACTCGTGCCTCCCGAATGAGGTCTACATGAAACCATCTGAGCCATCTCACTCGGTGGCTGCATCCTGACTTAAAATATGTCCCCGAGAAAAAGTCGACGAATATATAAATAATATTTTATATACTCGTGTAACCTTGCTCCACTCGGCACAAAAGGATTGCTTTTTATAGCGAACATTAATCCGACAAAACTATGCGATACCTTTTTCAAGCGATACCGGAAAGTTTCCTAAGTTGTGACACGCATATTGACCGTTTCGGTGTTAGCTTCACATTGTTCTGTCCACAAAATTTCTAATGATTTCGTGATTAGGTAGTGTAGAAACCACTGGTGTACGAACCTCAAAAGTTGTTATTGTTACGCACGTGCCACGTAAACAAAAGCATTACTTCTTGCTTTTTATCAGTGACCCTAGCCTACCTTTCAGGTAATGAGACAAAGGACAGTTACTTGTGAAAAAGTCGACTAATAACTCCGACAGTTGAAGGTTGCTCTTCAGTGTAAAACTACACATTCCGTCCTAACAGATAGGATTTTGCGTGTACTTAGATAGCAAATCCAAGCAATATGGAACGCTATACGAACGCCGAAATGACGGATATGGTTTTGATGTACGGAAGAGCTGAAGGGAGTTCAACGAGCGCACGATTAATTTAGTTTAATTAAAAATATGAATTCTAAAAATAGTTACATCAATGATAATATTTATTTGTTTAACTTCAGAGCATTTTGTTGTGATCTTAATTGTACAATAGTTTCAACAGCTTCTTTTCAGTTACAAATGCTTTATTTAGTATTACAATTGGCAACAAAAATAACTTTTGAATGTTTAGAGCACTTCATGATGCAATTCCTAATAATTTTGGGTTGATAAAAACAAATATGACAATGAAACATTTTTATTAGCTCTAGTTTCTATGACATACACATGGTGGAAGTATTACATATTAACGGATTGAGAGAAAAGGATACATTTTAATTACATACATGCTAACAACAATGCAAGTGCATTTGATTTTTTAACTGGTAATTACATGCTAAGAGTTCTAAATTGCTGCAAAAATACTTCGCAGATAGTCGTGTCTGAAGAGAATCATGTGGAGGCCTATTGACTTCGTCGTCTTTTAGCTTGCCTCTTGTGATGGAGTTCCGCAGAATCCCTATACAAAGACCAACGGTAATCCGCAAGCATTACTTCATTCCAACGGCCCTGATATCTTTGTTCCATAACAGAAATGTCCTGATGGAATCTCTCCCCATGTTCATCACTAACAGCTCCACAACTAGGAGGGAAAAAGTCTAGGTGGGAGTGGAGAAAATGGATCTTAAGGGACATGCTGCATCCAAGGTTACGGTATTTTTGCACCCGCACTGTCACCAAATGCTTATAGTTGTCATCTCTATTGTTGCCTAAAAACCATGAACAGCACCCCTGAAGGCTTCCCAAGCTTCCTTTTCCTTCTGTTCCAAAATTTATTCAAATGCAGGATCCTTTACAGTTTCTCTTATTTGTGGTCCGACAAAAATGCCTTCCTTAACTTTTGCATCACTTAATTTCCAAAATTTCTCTCTGATTGTGAGAGAAAAATTCCCCCTAATTTAATATCTTCACTCTAAAAATGAAATGCCACTTTACCTTCAACACAAGATTTTGCATTCAGCAGATTGAAATACCTGTAAATTCACTATTTTTAAGTCCGAAACATTTTCATTGTTATCAGTGTTGTCAAACACGTGAAATAAAATGCTCGTCTCATTGTATAAGCCATTTAGTTTGGGTTAATTTATCTACAATTCCTTGATGATGTTTCTGTCCTGTTTATCATTTAATGCTCCCATCCTCAACCTCACTAACATTAACTTCCCTCAAAAATTTGTAAGTTGCATATGTGCAACAGCTTATTTGCCATCAGAGACTGCTATAACGGAATTTTGGAACACGTTAAACACTCATAAGCAATAATTA
The DNA here is from genome assembly GCA_030765055.1 of Mantis religiosa. NCBI lineage: Eukaryota > Metazoa > Arthropoda > Insecta > Mantodea > Mantidae > Mantis > Mantis religiosa. Next base: position 13,177,852 of record CM060952.1, read on the forward strand.
AGCAATAGCTTCTTTATTGCGGTTTCATAAACAAAAGAAATTCTTAATAGTAGCAAGCTACTGCGGAGTATGCCAATATGTTTACGGGATATGACCTATACCTACGAACTCCGACACCGTGAGGCACGCGTCGTGGTTCCTGTCACCGCCCAATCCACAATCATTCTGGATAATGTTTATTCGGCTCTATTGGCGGTAAAAAGTATCTATATCTGTCACTTACAATCTCAGGAACTACTTCTATTTATTCGTTCGGTGACGTTTTGAAAAAGCATATGTATACAAGGGCTGTTCAATAAACAATGATCTTTTTTTTTTTTGACAACGTACCTTTTCTCATCCTCATAATTTTGACAGTCCTTCTCAAAATAGTCTACCCTGAATGTGATGCACTCGTCCCAGCGTTTCTGCCAGTCTTCAAAGACATACTGGAAACCATTTTTGATAGATCCTTCAAAATCGCCTCCGCAGCCTTCACCACTGCTTCTGATGATGGATAATGTCTCCCACGAAGGCGTTTCTTCAAGTTAGGGAATAGAAAAATGTCACATGGGGCTAAATCCGGACTATAGGGAGGGTAAGGGATGCTCCTCACGTAGATTTTTGCAAGATATTCAGCAACAACATTGGCAATATGCGTCAACGCATTATCGTGGTGCAGCATTCAGCCTGCTTCATGGAAATGTGTTCTTTTGCGCCTGATATGGACTTGCAATGTTTTCAGGACATCCTTGTAGTATTGTTCAGTTACTGATGTGTGTGCAGGTACAACATGCTGATAAACCATTTAATGTATATAAAAGAATGAGATGACCATAACTTCCTCAGCAGAAGCAACCACTTTTGCTGTTTTGTGGGTTGGTGATGAAGGAGATTTCCACATTGAGCTTTGCTGTTTGCTCTCAGGATCGAAATGATGTAGCCAAGTTTCGTCAGCAGTGATTACGTTTGAAAGAAACTCCGGATCTTCCTCTAACATCAACTTTAACTGCATGTTACCTCCATTGCAGCGGTAGGCGATACTGAACATGTCTGAGCTTGACTGGTTCTCACAAGGGAACCAGGAGTACCAACAATGAAACTACTACGGCGTGTTTGTTTCATATTAAGCTAACAGAATATAATAAAATGGAATTTTAGTGCGAAAAATTATAACCATAAAAAATTATAATTATTCTTTATCAAACAGCCCTCGTAATTCTGTGTGGCATTGTGAAGCATTAACACCTTTTACAACGTGAATTTTAATGAAGCATCTTTGTTCATATTTACTAAATATATTTAGAGCAGTAAAGATAACAGCCTACAATTAAACTTAGTAAAAGTGTCTAGCTCGCCTCAGGGGCCACGCCGTGGCTCAGTGGTTCGACCACTTGGCTCTCACCAAGGCGGCCGGGATTCGATCCCAGGGGACCGCAAAGTGAGATTTGTAGTGGACAACACGGCGCTGCGGCGGGTTTTCTCCGGGACCTCCGGTTTGCCCCGCCATCTCATTCCACCGGTGCTCCATCTTCATCTCATGTATCATCAGTGCCACCGCCCGCGGTACCGTATGTAGTAAAAGCGGGCGTTAAACACTACACATTTCTACTCATTGTCTGCCTCACGTTCAAGAGGTCCAGAGGTCGAATCTCGGTCAGGGTGATTTACCTGGATAAGGTTTTTTTCGGGGTTTTCCCTTATCCCAAAAGACGAATGTCAGGTAACTCTAAGCTCCATGGAACCTGGTCTCATTTGAGCATCATTTCATCATTTCACTCATCGTCCGATATGACTAAACGTTGGGAGGCCGTAAATTACAAGAAAAATAAATAAATAAAAAAAAATAATAAATAAATAAATAAATAAATAAATAAATACATACATAAATAAATAAATAAATAAATAAATAAATAAATAAATAAATAAATAAATAAATAAATAAATAAATAAATAAATAAATAAATAAATAAATAAATAAATAAATAAATAAATAAATAAATAAATAAATAAATAAATAAATAAATAAATAAATAAATAAATAAATAAATAAATAAATAAATAAATAAATAAATAAATAAATAAATAAATAAATAAATAAATAAATAAATAAATAAATAAATAAATAAATAAATAAATAAATAAATAAATAAATAAATAAATAAATAAATAAATAAATAAATAAATAAATAAATAAATAAATAAATAAATAAATAAATAAATAAATAAATAAATAAATAAATAAATATATAAATAAATAAATAAACGAACGACGAACGAACGAACGAATGAATGAATGAATAAATAAATAAAAATGTGTTATTAAATAAAATGGTCCCTAAAATCACAAGTAATATACATTAGATGCTCTTATTTTTCAGTTACCAGCTTACGTGATCTACCGGTCTGGATTAACGAGGTTCTACTGTTTATACAATTCTACCGCTTTGGTAGAAAAGCTTACGTAAGTACAACACATATTTTTAAAAATATTTTAGCTAATCATTAAGTGGCATAATTAGAGACAATTTTTGTCTGTGTAACAACGTTTTACGCTTACCCAAGGGAGGTACAAAATACGTGTGAGGTAAGACTGTGCCTAGCGTAAATTTAACTAATAACCGGCGCGTCATAGCTCTCCCTGACGTGACACGACGTGCTCAACGATTAAGTAAAACATGTACAAATGGCATCCTTTATCGCATCCAAGCAATAATTTAACCGCGCAACAATCCCAGCACGCCCTGAAAATTAAAAACAAAAAGAAGTAGTGAAAGATCGTCGCAGCACCAACAGATGGCAGCACGAGACGTGGATGCAGGCAGGCAGCTATGGCGTCGCCGTGTTGAAGTGGGACAGACAGGGGCGTGGCGGGAACGTCAGGGGATGAGCTGGTAGCCCAGGGGGCCTGTTGCCATAGCAACCAGGCAGGCAGGCTCCGTGCAGCAACAAACCCACGTAACGGGCGTTGGCTGGGAGGATATCTTCATTTTGCCCACTTTTTGCGCACCGAGATACAATTACATATGCTGGGCGATTGTTACGCCTGCTAAATCCATCCCATTATCCCTAAATGAATTAGATGATGGAAATTAAACCTAGAGGTGTGTCAGTCCCCAGCGTCATTTGACAGACCACAAAATGGCAGTTTGAACTTCTTCGTAAAACTAAACTTTGGCCAACTTTCTAAATTTGTATAACTTTAAATATTTCAATTATTCCTTTGAAGGAACTTAAAGTAATTTATCGTTACTCTATTCGAATCCGCAAATCCAAAAAAAATTAATCTTTTTATATATAATAAAACTTCTCATTAATATTTGTAATTTATATATTTGTGTAATGTATATCTCTTTGTAGAAATAATAGAAAATAAAAAATATAGAATGCCCTAAAAAAATTACAGCTAAATAAAAATTTGAGTTTTTCTTAACTTACGTCCCCTAACGTTAAATTATATTAGACAATAAATGAAATGATGTACAAATGAATACAGGGTGCATAGAACTTAGAGTTATCAGATATTCATCTTTCAGGATCAGGGAAAACCTCCAACGTTAAGTCATCGGACGATGAATGAAATGATGTTCAAATGAGTACAGGGTACATAGAGCTTAGAGTTACAAGACATTCATCTTTCAGGATAAGGGAAAACCTCCAACGTTAAGTCATATCGGACGATGAATGAAATGATGTTCAAATGAGTACAGGGTACATAGAGCTTAGAGTTACCAGACATTCATCTTTCAGGATAAGAGAAAACCTCCAACGTTAAGTCATATCGGACGATGAATGAAATGATGTTCAAATGACTACAGGTTACATAGAGCTTAGAGTACCAGACATTCATCTTTCAGGATAAGGGAAAACCTCCAACGTTATGTCATATCGGACGATGAATGAAATAAAATTCAAATGAGTACAGGATACATAGAGCTTAGAGTTACCAGACATTCATCTTTCAGGATAAGAGAAAACCTCCAACGTAAAGCCATATCGGACGATGAGTGAAATGATGTTCAAATGAGTACAGGGTACATAGAGCTTAGAGTTACCAGACATTCATCTTTCAGGATAAGGGAAAACCTCCAACGTTAAGTCATATCGGACGATGAATGAAATAAAATTCAAATGAGTACAGGATACATAGAGCTTAGAGTTACCAGACATTCATCTTTCAGGATAAGAGAAAACCTCCAACGTAAAGTCATATCGGACGATGAGTGAAATGATGTTCACATGAGTACAGGGTACATAGAGCTTAGAGTTACCAGACATTCATCTTTCAGGATAAGAGAAAACCTCCAACGTAAAGTCATATCGGACGATGAGTGAAATGATGTTCACATGAGTACAGGGTACATAGAGCTTAGAATTACCAGACATTCATCTTTCAAGATAAGAGAAAACCTCCAACGTTAAGTCATATCGGACGATGAATGAAATGATGTTCAAATGAGTACAGGGTACATAGAGCTTAGAGTTACCAGACATTCATCTTTCAGGATAAGAGAAAACCTCCAACGTAAAGTCATATCGGACGATGAGTGAAATGATGTTCACATGAGTACAGGGTACATAGAGCTTAGAATTACCAGACATTCATCTTTCAAGATAAGAGAAAACCTCCAACGTTAAGTCATATCGGACGATGAATGAAATGATGTTCAAATGAGTACAGGGTACATAGACCTTAGAATTACCAGACATTCATCTTTCAGGATAAGAGAAAACCTCCAACGTAAAGTCATATCGGACGATGAGTGAAATGATGTTCAAATGAGTACAGGGTACATAGAGCTTAGAATTACCAGACATTCATCTTTCAGGATAAGAGAAAACCTCAACGTTAAGTCATATCGGACGATGAGTGAAATGATGTTCACATGAGTACAGGGTACATAGAGCTTGGAGTTACCAGACATTCATCTTTCAGGATAAGGGAAAACCTCCAACGTTAAGTCATATCGGACAATGAATGAAATGATGTTCAAATGAGTACAGGGTACATAGAGCTTAGAATTACCAGACATTCATCTTTCAGGATAAGAGAAAACCTCAACGTTAAGTCATATCGGACGATGAGTGAAATGATGTTCACATGAGTACAGGGTACATAGAGCTTAGAATTACCAGACATTCATCTTTCAGGATAAGAGAAAACCTCCAACGTAAAGTCATATCGGACGATGAGTGAAATGATGTTCAAATGAGTACAGGGTACATAGAGCTTAGAGTTACCAGACATTCATCTTTCAGGATAAGAGAAAACCTCCAACGTTAAGTCATATCGGACAATGAATGAAATGATGTTCAAATGAGTACAGGGTACATAGAGCTTAGAGTTACCAGACATTCATCTTTCAGGATAAGAGAAAACCTCCAACGTTAAGTCATATCAGACGATGAATGAAATGATGTTCAAATGAGTACAGGGTACATAGAGCTTAGAGTTACCAGACATTCATCTTTCAGGATAAGAGAAAACCTTCAACTTTAAGTCATATCAGACGATGAATGAAATGATGTTCAAATGAGTACAGGGCACATAGAGCTTAGACTTACCAGAAAATCATTTGTCAGGATAAGGGAAAACCTCCAACGTAAAGTCATATTGGACGATGAATGAAATGATGTACAAATGAGTACAGGTTACATAGAGCTTAGAGTTACCAGACATTTATCTTTCAGGATAAGAGAAAACCTCCAACGTTAAGTCATATCGGACGATGAATGAAACGAACTTCAAATGAGTACAGGGTACATAGAGCTAAAAATTACCTGAAACTTGATGCTGACATTGCATACATGGCCATCTGTAGTTCAACTTAAGTTAATAACCAAGCAGGCCATATACATGATGCAACAAATGCTTAGGTTTATTGAAATCCCAAATTGTGACGTAGGACCAATCTGAATTAAGCATTGCGGTGGCTTAGCAACAAAACCAGAAAAAAGAACCAATGATTTTATTCTTTTCTGGCTTTAACTCTCGAAGAGGGTAGACGTGTTTTCGGGAAGTCTTCTTGTAACTAAGAGAAGTTTTTGGAGTTCATCATTTATGAACGTTTAGTAAAAGTTTAAAACATACATGGAATAAGCGACGGACGATAAATAATTTAAGTAAAAAACAGTTGCATCATTTATAAATAAAATGAGAACATTAAAATATAGTAAAGGTCTATATACATCAGTGGAAAAGGTCGCATGTAAAGAAGAAAGTTATGTCGAGAAATATAATTCCAAGTAAAGTGAAACTGCATTAATTATTTTATTCCATAGTTGTCTAAAAGTAAAATCCCTTTTGTATCGATACCACGCCTGAGAAGTTTCACATCTCATCGCTCACCGCAGCTGCCGGAGAGAAAATGAAATGTGTAGTGTTTAACGCCCGCTTTTACTACATACGGCACCTCAGGCGATGACACCGATGATACATGAGATGAAGATGGAGCATCGGTGGAATGAGATGGCGGGGGAAACCGGATATCCATTAGAAAACCAGCCCCAGCTCCGTTTTGTCCACCGCCAATCTCACTTTACGGTCGCCTGGGATCGAACGCGGGCCGCCTTGGCGAGAGCCAAGCGGTCTAACCGCTGAGCCACGGCGCGGCCTACCGGAGAGAGGATTTATAGAAATCTTCGAAAACATCATCTTCATGGCTTTAAGAAGAAAGGTTCATCGCTTCTACATCAAGGTAAGGTTTCGCTTCTACATGCGTCGCCACACCCAGGGAGCGCGAAACTTCTGCACGTGTGGGGCGTAGACCTCACGAAGGGGCGAATCCAACTTCAGATATGTCACCGCATCATGTGATATAAATCCAAACCACAAGGAGGGGAACCACTCCAAACTCATTTGTCAGGATAAGAGAAATCCTTCAACGTTAAGTAATATCGGATAATGAATGAAGTTATGTTCAAATGACTCCATGGTACATAGAGCAAAATCCTGGTAAAACCTTATCCGGATATCTCAGCCTGCCCGAGGTTCGAACTCCGGTCTTCTTTAACGAGAGGCAGATACGCTAGCCTCCACACATATGTTAAAATCCGTGAAGTGTATGCCACATCTGTCGTATTCCTTTTTATTTGTTTGAATTTGTCAATAACTGAATTTTTCTCAGTAGGAGTTCATTTCTTTTTAAATTAATTGTAGAGGTGATACCTATGTCCCGTTCTACAGAAGGGGACAAAATTGCTCCAGGTCAGGTTTTTACAGTTTTGTACCTAGGTATGTATCTCGGTCAAGGCGGGAATAAATCGAGGCAACACATGGTTCATGTGGTGATCTTAATATTTAAGGAACGGGCCTGCTGTTCTGAAGCTTCCAGAAAGTTCCCGTGGGGAATCACGTGAGTAAGAGGGAGGGAACGATATCTACACAGGAGCTTTAAGTGGGTTGAAAGGGGATGGACAGTACAAATAGAACACTGGCAGGGGTACCCCTCTATCAGAGCTCAAACGGCATTCATTAGAACTAACATAACCTGACAGATGGTTTTACATTCATCTATATAAACAAATGCATAGCTCTTGTTGCTTTCCGTGAATAAGTACCACTGTCAGCTGTTTCCGATGTACTTTTGTTTCTCCCACAACTGTCCCTTAATTAGGTACCACTGTACGAATGAATACAGTTGTTATAAGAGATCGCTCGGTTTAGAGAGATCAGAGAAGACGGCAATATAGTACTGTACAGTCTGACCATCAGTACAGCGTACGTAACACGACGTATATTGTATTACCTGTCTGACGAATGAGTACAGTTGTTATGAGAGATCGCTCGGTTTAGAGAGATCAGAGAAGGCGGGAATATAGTACAGTACAGTCTGACCATCAGTACAGCGTACGTAACACGACGTATATTGTATTACCTGTCTGACGAATGAGTACAGTTGTTATGAGAGATCGCTCGGTTTAGAGAGATCAGAGAAGACGGGAATATAGTACAGTACAGTCTGACCATCAGTACAGCGAACGTAACACGAAGTATATTGTATTACCTGTCTGACGAATGAGTACAGTTCTTATGAGAGATCGCTCGGTTTAGAGAGATCAGAGAACACAGGAATATAGTACAGTACAGTCTGACCATCAGTACAGTGTACGTAACACGACGTATATTGTATTACCTGTCTGACGAATGAGTACAGTTGTTATGAGAGATCGCTCGGTTTAGAGAGATCAGAGAAGACGGGAATATAGTACAGTACAGTCTGACCATCAGTACAGTGTACGTAACACGACGTATATTGTATTACCTGTCTGACGAATGAGTACAGTTGTTATGAGAGATCACTCGGTTTAGAGAGATCAGAGAAGACAGGAATATAGTACAGTACAGTCTGACCATCAGTAGAGCGTACGTAACACGACGTATTATGTATTACCTGTCTGACGAATGAGTACAGTTGTTATGGGAGATCGCTCGGTTTAGAGAGATCAGAGAAGACGGGAATATAGTACAGTACAGTCTGACCATCAGTACAGCTTACGTAACACGACGTATATTGTAGTATCTGTCTGACGAATGAGTACAGCTGTTATGGGAGATGGCTCGGTTTAGAGAGATCAGAGAAGACGGGAATATAGTACAGTACAGTCTGACCATCAGTGCAGCGTACGTAACACAATGGATATTGTATTACCTGTCTGAGGAATGAGTACAGTTGTTATGAGAGATCGCTCAGTTTAGAGAGATCAGAGAAGACGGGAATATAGTACAGTACAGTCTGACCATCAGTACAGCGTACGTAACACGACGTATATTGTATTACCTGTCTGACGAATGAGTACAGTTGTTATGGGAGATCGCTCGGTTTAGAGAGATCAGAGAAGACGAGAATATAGTACAGTACAGTCTGACCATCAGTACAGCGTACGCAACACGACGTATATTGTATTACCTGTCTGACGAATGAGTACAGTTGTTATGGGAGATCGCTCGGTTTAGAGAGATCAGAGAAGACGGGAATATAGTACAGTACAGTCTGACCATCAGTACAGCGTACGTAACACGACGTATATTGTATTACCTGTCTGACGAATGAGTATAGTTGTTATGGGAGGTCGCTCGGTTTAGAGAGATCAGAGAAGACGGGAATATAGTACAGTACAGTCTGACCATCAGTACAGCGTACGTAACACGACGTATATTGTATTACCTGTCTGACGAATGAGTACAGTTGTTATGGGAGATCGCTCGGTTTAGAGAGATCAGAGAAGACGGGAATATAGTACAGTACAGTCTGACCATCAGTGCAGCGTACGTAACACAATGGATATTGTATTACCTGTCTGAGGAATGAGTACAGTTGTTATGAGAGATCGCTCAGTTTAGAGAGATCAGAGAAGACGGGAATATAGTACAGTACAGTCTGACCATCAGTACAGCGTACGTAACACGACGTATATTGTATTACCTGTCTGACGAATGAGTACAGTTGTTATGGGAGATCGCTCGGTTTAGAGAGATCAGAGAAGACGAGAATATAGTACAGTACAGTCTGACCATCAGTACAGCGTACGTAACACGACGTATATTGTATTACCTGTCTGACGAATGAGTACAGTTGTTATGGGAGGTCGCTCGGTTTAGAGAGATCAGAGAAGACGGGAATATAGTACAGTACAGTTTGACCATCAGTACAGCGTACGTTACACGACGTATATTGTATTACCTGTCTGACGAATGAGTACAGTTGTTATGGGAGATCACTCGGCTTAGAGAGATCAGAGAAGACGAGAATATAGTACAGTACAGTCTGACCATCAGTACAGCGTACGTAACACGACGTATATTGTATTACCTATCGGACGAATGAGTACAGTTGTAATGAGAGATCGCTCGGTTTAGAGAGATCAGAGAAGACGGGAATATAGTACAGTACAGTTTGACCATCAGTACAGCGTACGTAACACGACGTATATTGTATTACCTGTCTGACGAATGAGTACAGTTGTTATGGGAGATCGCTCGGTTTAGAGAGATCAGAGAAGACGGGAATATAGTACAGTACAGTCTGACCATCAGTACAGCGTACGTAACACGAAGTATATTGTATTACCTGTCTGACGAATGAGTACAGTTCTTATGAGAGATCGCTCGGTTTAGAGAGATCAGAGAATACGGGAATATAGTACAGTACAGTCTGACCATCAGTACAGTGTACGTAACACGACGTATATTGTATTACCTGTCTGACGAATGAGTACAGTTGTTATGGGAGATTGCTCGGTTTAGAGAGATCAGAGAAGACGGGAATATAGTACAGTACAGTCTGACCATCAGTACAGCGTACGTAACACGACGTATATTGTATTACCTGTCTGACGAATGAGTACAGTTGTTATGAGATATCGCTCGGTTTAGAGAGATCAGAGAAGACAGGAATATAGTACAGTACAGTCTGACCATCAGTAGAGCGTACGTAACACGACGTATTATGTATTACCTGTCTGACGAATGAGTACAGTTGTTATGGGAGATCGCTCGGTTTAGAGAGATCAGAGAAGACGGGAATATAGTACAGTACAGTCTGACCATCAGCACAGCTTACGTAACACGACGTATATTGTATTATCTGTCTGACGAATGAGTACAGTTGTTATGGGAGATGGCTCAGTTTAGAGAGATCAGAGAAGACGGGAATATAGTACAGTACAGTCTGACCATCAGTGCAGCGTACGTAACACAATGGATATTGTATTACCTGTCTGAGGAATGAGTACAGTTGTTATTAGAGATCGCTCGGTTTAGAGAGAACAGAGAAGACGGGAATATAGTACAGTACAGTCTGACCATCAGTACAGCGTACGTAACACGACGTATATTGTATTACCTGTCTGACGAATGAGTACAGTTGTTATGGGAGATCGCTCGGCTTAGAGAGATCAGAGAAGACGAGAATATAGTACAGTACAGTCTGACCATCAGTACAGCGTACGTAACACGACGTATATTGTATTACCTGTCTGACGAATGAGTACAGTTGTTATGGGAGATCGCTCGGTTTAGAGAGATCAGAGAAGACGAGAATATAGTACAGTACAGTCTGACCATCAGTACAGCGTACGTAACACGACGTATATTGTATTACCTGTCTGACGAATGAGTACAGTTGTTATGGGAGGTCGCTCGGTTTAGAGAGATCAGAGAAGACGGGAATATAGTACAGTACAGTTTGACCATCAGTACAGCGTTCGTAACACGGCGTATATTGTATTACCTGTCTGACGAATGAGTACAGTTGTTATGGGAGATCGCTCGGCTTAGAGAGATCAGAGAAGACGAGAATATAGTACAGTACAGTCTGACCATTAGTACAGTGTACGTAACACGACGTATATTGTATTACCTGTCTGACGAATGAGTACAGTTGTTATGGGAGATCGCTCGGTTTAGAGAGATCAGAGAAGACGGGAATATAGTACAGTACAGTCTGACCAACAGTACAGCGTACGTAACACGACGTATATTGTATTACCTGTCTGACGAATGAGTACAGTTGTTATGGGAGATCGCTCGGTTTAGAGAGATCAGAGAAGACGGGAATATAGTACAGTACAGTCTGACCATCAGTACAGCGTACGTAACACGACGTATATTGTATTACCTGTCTGACGAATGAGTACAGTTGTTATGGGAGATCGCTCGGTTTAGAGAGATCAGAGAAGACGGGAATATAGTACAGTACAGTCTGACCATCAGTACTGCGTACGTAACACGACGTATATTGTATTACCTGTCTGACGAATGAGTACAGTTGTTATGGGAGATCGCTCGGTTTAGAGAGATCAGAGAAGACGGGAATATAGTACAGTACAGTCTGACCATCAGTACAGCGTACGTAACACGACGTATATTGTATTACCTGTCTGACGAATGAGTACAGTTGTTATGGGAGATCGCTCGGTTTAGAGAGATCAGAGAAGACGGGAATATAGTACAGTACAGTCTGACCATCAGTACAGCGTACGTAACACGACGTATATTGTATTACCTGTCTGACGAATGAGTACAGTTGTTATGGGAGGTCGCTCGGTTTAGAGAGATCAGAGAAGACGGGAATATAGTACAGTACAGTCTGACCATCAGTACAGCGTACGTAACACGACGTATATTGTATTACCTGTCTGACGAATGAGTACAATTGTTATGGGAGATCGCTCGGTTTAGAGAGATCAGAGAAGACGGGAATATAGTACAGTACAGTCTGACCATCAGTACAGCGTACGTAACACGACATATATTGTATTACCTGTCTGACGAATGAGTACATTTTTTTGGGAGATCGCTCGGTTTAGAGAGATCAGAGAAGACGGGAATATAGTACAGTACAGTCTGACCATCAGTACAGCGTACGTAACACGACGTATATTGTATTACCTGTCTGACGAATGAGTACAGTTGTTATGGGAGATCGCTCGGTTTAGAGAGATCAGAGAAGACGGGAATATAGTACAGTACAGTCTGACCATCAGTACAGCGTACGTAACACGACGTATATTGTATTACCTGTCTGACGAATGAGTACAGTTGTTATGGGAGATCGCTCGGCTTAGAGAGATCAGAGAAGACGGGAATATAGTACAGTACAGTCTGACCATCAGTACAGCGTACGTAACACGACGTATATTGTATTACCTGTCTGACGAATGAGTACAGTTTTATGGGAGATCGCTCGGTTTAGAGAGATCAGAGAAGACGGGAATATAGTACAGTACAGTCTGACCATCAGTACAGCGTACGTAACACGACGTATATTGTATTACCTGTCTGACGAATGAGTACAGTTGTTTTGGGAGATCGCTCGGTTTAGAGAGATCAGAGAAGACGGGAATATAGTACAGTACAGTCTGACCATCAGTACAGCGTACGTAACACGACGTATATTGTATTACCTATCTGACGAATGAGTACAGTTGTTATGGGAGATCGCTCGGTTTAGAGAGATCAGAGAAGACGGGAATATAGTACAGTACAGCCTGACCATCAGTACAGCGTACGTAACACGACGTATATTGTATTACCTGTCTGACGAATGAGTACAGTTGTTATGGGAGATCGCTCGGTTTAGAGAGATCAGAGAAGACGGGAATATAGTACAGTACAGGTTGACCATTGCTATAGCATAATAAAGCACAACATAATGCATATCCCATATCTTTAATTATTCTGTGTCCTAGCTTATCTTTAACAAAATTCATAAGCTTACTTACTGTAGAAGCCTCTCTTCTGTGTTCGTAAAACTGGATTCACGTAATAATTGGACCTTTTCGTTGCTCTTCTGTACAAAACTGCGAAACACTGAATATTAATTTTATAGTTTGTGGGTGCATGACGATGTTTACATTTTGACTTGATTCGAACCCGTCAGTGTAACAGATTGAACTACTGTATGGGGAATGGTGACGTAATACAGCTTATGTGCCTATGCAATTTTCTACTCTTGGCATAAATTTCACAGATCTTCTGTTCCCAGTCATTTAAGCAACTTGAAACTCCTGACAGTTGACTCGAACAAAGAGAAAAGGTATTCAGTATTTCAACTCTGAAAAAAGGGACAACATTTCTTGTATGAACTATCATTGAAATTAAGCTAAAGAGAGAACTAAGGCGTTTTATTGTTTACACATTGTCTGAACATAAGAAGGTTTTCTAATTACGATGCTCACTTGATCCTATGTCATTGTGACACATTACGGAGGACCTTGGGAGGATGTAAAGTTGGGAAGTTACAGGGTTATTATGTGAACAAGTTTTTAATATAGTATATTTTTATAAATTTGTTTTCCATTTATCTTTGCAATATCGAAACACGTTACTATATTTTGCACGAGCCACCACTGATTGAGACCAGTAACTATAAAGATCATACTTTACGTAAACAGGATGGTAGACATGAGCAGATGGCTAGAGTATCGAAGCCAACTCTAGGTATTTTGAGGCTACATGAGTCCAGGACTAATCTTTGAACAAGAAATTTATTTAGTAGTTTTCTTACTTATTATTTCTGCTGAAAAGAGCAGTACTCCGATACATAGCTACACGCATAGTCATTACACCAACTTGGCTTAAATATTAAAGGTAACGGAAAGTAAAATGCAAAATGTAATACAAAAGACTAGAGTAAAGTCAAAGAGTGTATCATTAAAGACAAAACAATAACTGAGTTATAATAAAACATACAGCGTAAATAACAACTGAATATCATAACCCAGTATTCAGTTGTTCCTTAAATTCCTTGTAGGGGAAATTATGGTCCACTATGGTCCAGTTCTCTTTTAGACCAGAGTTTATTGTATTTGCTCCATAAGCTTAAAATAGGGGAATTTTTATGCGATGGCGGTTTTTGGTGTTTTAAATTAAGTATTTGGTCCAGTAATTATTCGCTACATACCACGCTATTCATAAGTTTATACAGGAAAATGAAACTTGTAGTGTTTAACGCCCGCTTTTACTACTTACGGCACCGCAGACGATGACACCGATGAAACATGAGATAAAGATGGAGCACCGGTGGAATGAAATGGCGGGGGAAACCGGAGATCCCGGAGAAAACCCACCCCAGCGCCGTGTTGTCCACCACAAATCTCATTTTGCGGTCGCCTGGGATCGAACCGGGGCCGCCTTGGTGAGAGCCAAGCGGTCTAACTACTGAGCCATGACGCGGCCTAGTTTATACAGGGATAATTGATCCTGAACTATTCTACGATTACAGAGTGAGATTATCTTAAATACCTTCATCGATTGGAAATACCTATGTAATGCACGGTTTATAAGGGAATACGCCGTGACCTTTTAACTTTCTCCAGCCGATTGTTGTAGCATTGTTGTAGCATTTGGGCCCGAATGACCTTGTTGTCGACGGGCCCTAAAACGCCACACACTCACTCACATTGTTGTAGCATTTAACCATAGGTGAGCATATAACTGAGGTATATTCCTATTATTTTGAACATAGCTTTTGTAAATGCATTTCTATCCAGAGTCATTCTGTGAACTAAGCCTCTAATCAGGCCAGCGATTCAATGAAGAGAGCAATCCTTCAAAGATGGTTCCAGTTGTCATGGAAACAGATCTCTCCAAGAATGTCAGAAGTTTCATGTTATTTAAATTGTGCCGAAACAAAAATGATTTTTAGAAAAAAAGTTCTGACACCAGAAATAGCGAACTTGAAAAGACACACTTCTACAAAGGACAAATAAATCTTAATATTTCTGTGGAAGCTGTTATATTATTAAACATATTTTTAATTACACCTTACATTATTTTGACAACCTCAAACATTATATTAATTTGTATTATTACAAAGCTATCAATTATTTAGTAGAATAAAGGTAAAGGGAAGTTTCGAAAGACCTTTTCCTACTTATAGCCGTTCTGTACCCTCCTTAATTAACAAGTTTCATATTTAAACGACTTATTATTTTTGAGATGTGATTTTAACATACTGATACACAAAGAGATTCTTTTGTATAAAAGAGTTGGGGATGGAGGTTCTAAAAGACTACAAATATGCACACAAAAATCACGTCGCCATGTGACAGCCACTGTGTCCTTCATTTTTGTCCCTCACGGGCGTCATGAGCAGGATGCAGTCTGGCTGATGTAATGTCGACAGTACCCCGTTCCCTCCCGTTTGGTTCCCGCAAGCAGAATCGCTAATGTTCAGTCAAGTAACTCCTCAGTTTGCCCCTCAGAGACCTGACAAGGCTAAGTGCACCTGGAACAAGGTCACCCAGCGTAAGAAATTCCTCACGCCGTATCGGCTTTCTAAACCAAATCTCACACCTGCTAACCAACAAGGGATCTCAAAACGTATACTTTAGGAATATAATATTTTCTCAACTAATGTAAATACATATCACGGAAAGACAAAATATAATAACGAGTAGTGAAAGTCATGAATCGAACACGTCGTACCTTTAACAGGTTTGTCTGTTAGAGCCCCTTGATAAACCAGAGAGAACGGATTTCCATTCTGAAGAGCCTACCACTAGCTGGGCTGAAGAGTGCAGAGACGTGCGTGTTGGGTAATACAGCGTGTAGTTCAAACTGGGTTCGTTTTTATTTCTCTTCCACTGCGCATACCCAGTAATGAATATACTGCGATATTTGACCTACAAGTTTAATGTCGCGATATAACATGCATTGGGTTCCATAGAATATTACAAAAATAGTGTTTTTGGAAATGCCTCGGTATTTGCTTATGTTCACTTTTTAAATGATACACCCAGATACTCATACACTCTGCGGAAGGTACAAAATTACATTCGTTAAGGAAAAATCTCCAACTCCGAACAGGAATGTCAGATATCTCTAAGCTACATGAATCCTGTACTCATATGAACATCGTTTCATTCATCGTCCTATATGATTTAACGTCGGAGGTTTTCCCTTATCCTGAAAGATGAATGTCTAGTAACTCTAAGCTCTATGTACCCTGTAGTCATTTGAACATCATTTCATTCATCGTCCGATATGACTTAACGTTGGAGGTTTTCTCTTATCCTGAAACATGAATGTCTGGTAATTCTAAGCTCTATGTACTCTGTACTCATTTGAACATCATTTCATTCATCGTCCGATATGACTTAACGTTGGAGGTTTTCTCTTATCCTGAAAGATGTATGTCAGATATCTCTAAGCTATATGTACCCTGTACTCATTTAAACATAATTTCATTCATCGTCCGATATGACTTAACATTGGAGGTTTTCTCTTATCCTGAAAGATGAATGTCTGGTAACTCTAAGCTCTATGTATCCTGTACTCATTTGAACATCATTTCATTCATCGTCCGATATGACTTAACGTTGGAGGTTTTCTCTTATCCTGAAATATGACTGTCTGGTAACTCTAAGCTCTGTGTACCCTGTACTCATTTGAACATCATTTCATTCATCGTCCGATATGACTTAACGTTGGAGGTTTTCTCTTATCCTGAAAGATGACTGTCTGGTAACTCTAAGCTCTGTGTACCCTGTACTCATTTGAACATCATTTCATTCATCGTCCGATATGACTTAACGTTGGAGGTTTTCTCTTATCCTGAAAGATGTATGTCAGATATCTCTAAGCTATATGTACCCTGTACTCATTTAAACATAATTTCATTCATCGTCCGATATGACTTAACGTTAGAGGTTTTCTCTTATCCTGAAAGATGAATGTCTGGTAACTCTAAGCTCTATGTACTCTGTACTCATCTGAACATCATTTCATTCATCGTCCGATATGACTTAACGTTGGAGGTTTTCTCTTATCCTGAAACATGAATGTCTGGTAATTCTAAGCTCTATGTACTCTGTACTCATTTGAACATCATTTCATTCATCGTCCGATATGACTTAACGTTGGAGGTTTTCTCTTATCCTGAAAGATGACTGTCTGGTAACTCTAAGCTCTATGTACCCTGTACTCATTTGAACATCATTTCATTCATCGTCCGATATGACTTAACGTTGGAGGTTTTCTCTTATCCTGAAAGATGACTGTCTGGTAACTCTAAGCTCTGTGTACCCTGTACTCATTTGAACATCATTTCATTCATCGTCCGATATGACTTAACGTTGGAGGTTTTCTCTTATCCTAAAAGATGAATGTCAGATATTTCTAAGCTCTATGTATCCTGTACTCATTTAAACATAATTTCATGCATCGTCCGATATGACTTAAAGTTGGAGGTTTTCTCTTATCCTGAAAGATGAATGTCAGATATCTCTAAGCTCTATGTACTCTGTACTCATTTAAACATAATTTCATTCATCGTCCGATAAGACTTAACGTTGGAGGTTTTCTCTTATCCTGAAACATGAATGTCTGGTAATTATAAGCTCTATGTACCCTGTACTCATTTAAACATCATTTCATTCATCGTCCGATATGACTTAACGTTGGAGGTTTTCTCTTATCCTGAAAGATGAATGTCTGGTAACTCTAAGCTCTATATACCCTGTACTCATTTGAACTTCATTTCATTCATCGTCCGATATGACTTAACCTTGGAGGTTTTCTCTTATCCTGAAAGATGAATGTCTGGTAACTCTAAGCTCTATATACCCTGTACTCATTTGAACTTCATTTCATTCATCGTAGGATATGACTTAACGTTGGAGGTTTTCTCTTATCCTGAAAGATGAATGTCTGGTATCTCTAAGCTCCATTTACCCTGTACTCATTTGAACATCATTTCATTCATCGTCCCATATGACTTAACGTTGGAGGTTTTCTCTTATCCTGAAAGATGAATGTCTGGTAACTCTAAGCTCTATGCACCTGTACTCATTTGGACATCATTTCATTCATCGTCCGATATGACTTAACGTTGGAGGTTTTCTCTTATCCTGAAAGATGTATGTCAGATATCTCTAAGCTCTATGTACCCTGTACTCATTTGAACATCATTTCATTCATCGTCTGATATGACTTAACGTTGGAGGTTTTCCCTTATCCTGAAAGATGTATGTCTGGTAACTCTAAGCTCTATGTACCCTGTACTCATTTGAACATCATTTCATTCATCGTCCGATATGACTTAACGTTGGAGGTTTTCCCTTATCCTGAAAGATGTATGTCAGATATCTCTAAGCTCTATGTACCCTGTACTCATTTGAACATCATTTCATTAATCGTCTGATATGACTTAACGTTGGAGGTTTTCCCTTATCCTGAAAGATGTATGTCAGATATCTCTAAGCTCTATGTACCCTGTACTCATTTGAACATCATTTCATTCATCGTCCGATATGACTTAACGTTGGAGGTTTTCTCTTATCCTGAAATATGAATGTCTGGTAACTCTAAGCTCTATGTACTCTGTACTCATTTGAACATCATTTCATTCATCGTCCGATATGACTTAACGTTGGAGGCTTTCTCTTATCCTGAAAGATGAATGTCTGGTAACTCTAAGCTCTATGTACCCTGTACTCATTTAAACATAATTTCATTCATCGTCCGATATGACTTAACGTTGGAGGTTTTCTCTTATCCTGAAACATGAATGTCTGGTAATTCTAAGCTCTATGTACTCTGTACTCATTTGAACATCATTTCATTCATTGTCCGATATGACTTAACGTTGGAGGTTTTCCCTTATCCTGAAAGATGAATGTTTGGTAACTCTAGCTCTATGTACCCTGTACTCATTTCAACATCATTTCACTCATCGTCCGATATGACTTAACGTTGGAGGTTTTCTCTTATCCTGAAACATGAATGTCTGGTAACTCTAAGCTCTATGTACCCTGTACTCATTTAAACATAATTTCATTCATCGTCCGATATGACTTAACGTTGGAGGTTTTCTCTTAACCTGAAACATGAATGTCTGGTAACTCTAAGCTCTATGTACCCTGTACTCATTTGAACATCATTTCACTCATCGTCCGATATGACTTAACGTTGGAGGTTTTCTCTTATCCTGAAAGATGAATGTCTGGTAACTCTAAGCTCTATGTACCCTGTACTCATTTGAACATCATTTCACTCATCGTCTGATATGACTTAACGTTGGAGGTTTTCTCTTATCCTGAAAGATGAATGTCTGGTAACTCTAAGCTCTATGTACCCTGTACTCATTTGAACATCATTTCACTCATCGTCCGATATGACTTAACGTTGGAGGTTTTCTCTTATCCTGAGACATGAATGTCTGGTAACTCTAAGCTCTATGTACCCTGTACTCATTTGAACATCATTTCATTCATCGTCCGATATGACTTAACGTTGGAGGTTTTCTCTTATCCTGAAAGATGAATGTCTGGTAGCTCTAAGCTCTATGTACCCTGTACTCATTTGAACATCATTTCATTCATCGTCCGATATGACTTAACGTTGGAGGTTTTCTCTTATCCTGAAAGATGAATGTCTGGTAACTCTAAGCTCTGTGTACCCTGTACTCATTTGAACATCATTTTATTCATCGTCCGATATGACTTAACGTTGGAGGTTTTCTCTTATCCTGAAAGATGAATGTCTGGTAACTCTAAGCTCTATGTACCCTGTACTCATTTGAACATCATTTCATTCATCGTCCGATATGACTTAACGTTGGAGGTTTTCTCTTATCCTGAAAGATGAATGTCTGGTAACTCTAAGCTCTATGTACCCTATACTCATTTGAACATCATTTCATTCATCGTCCGATATGACTTAACGTTGGAGGTTTTCTCTTATCCTGAAAGATGTATGTCAGATATCTCTAAGCTCTATGTACCCTGTACTCATTTGAACATCATTTCATTCATCGTCCGATATGACTTAACGTTGGAGGTTTTCTCTTATCCTGAAAGATGTATGTCAGATATCTCTAAGCTCTGTGTACCCTGTACTCATTTGAACATCATTTCATTCATCGTCCGATATGACTTAACGTTGGAAGTTTTCTCTTATCCTGAAAGATGTATGTCAGATATCTCTAAGCTATATGTACCCTGTACTCATTTAAACATAATTTCATTCATCGTCCGATATGACTTAACATTGGAGGTTTTCTCTTATCCTGAAACATGAATGTCTGGTAACTCTAGGCTCTATGTACCCTGTACTCATTTAAACATAATTTCATGCATCGTCCGATATGACTTAACGTTGGAGGTTTTCTCTTATCCTGAAAGATGACTGTCTGGTAACTCTAAGCTCTATGTACCCTGTACTCATTTGAACATCATTTCATTCATCGTCCGATATGACTTAACGTTGGAGGTTTTCTCTTATCCTGAAAGATGACTGTCTGGTAACTCTAAGCTCTGTGTACCCTGTACTCATTTGAACATCATTTCATTCATCGTCCGATATGACTTAACGTTGGAGGTTTTCTCTTATCCTAAAAGATGAATGTCAGATATTTCTAAGCTCTATGTATCCTGTACTCATTTAAACATAATTTCATGCATCGTCCGATATGACTTAAAGTTGGAGGTTTTCTCTTATCCTGAAAGATGAATGTCAGATATCTCTAAGCTCTATGTACTCTGTACTCATTTAAACATAATTTCATTCATCGTCCGATAAGACTTAACGTTGGAGGTTTTCTCTTATCCTGAAACATGAATGTCTGGTAATTATAAGCTCTATGTACCCTGTACTCATTTAAACATCATTTCATTCATCGTCCGATATGACTTAACGTTGGAGGTTTTCTCTTATCCTGAAAGATGAATGTCTGGTAACTCTAAGCTCTATATACCCTGTACTCATTTGAACTTCATTTCATTCATCGTCCGATATGACTTAACCTTGGAGGTTTTCTCTTATCCTGAAAGATGAATGTCTGGTAACTCTAAGCTCTATATACCCTGTACTCATTTGAACTTCATTTCATTCATCGTAGGATATGACTTAACGTTGGAGGTTTTCTCTTATCCTGAAAGATGAATGTCTGGTATCTCTAAGCTCCATTTACCCTGTACTCATTTGAACATCATTTCATTCATCGTCCCATATGACTTAACGTTGGAGGTTTTCTCTTATCCTGAAAG
This sequence comes from Mantis religiosa, assembly GCA_030765055.1. Classification (NCBI taxonomy): domain Eukaryota; kingdom Metazoa; phylum Arthropoda; class Insecta; order Mantodea; family Mantidae; genus Mantis; species Mantis religiosa. The sequence continues at coordinate 13,199,323 of CM060952.1, forward strand.
ATGAATGTCTGGTAACTCTAAGCTCTATGTACCTGTACTCATTTGGACATCATTTCATTCATCGTCCGATATGACTTAACGTTGGAGGTTTTCTCTTATCCTGAAAGATGTATGTCAGATATCTCTAAGCTCTATGTACCCTGTACTCATTTGAACATCATTTCATTCATCGTCTGATATGACTTAACGTTGGAGGTTTTCCCTTATCCTGAAAGATGTATGTCTGGTAACTCTAAGCTCTATGTACCCTGTACTCATTTGAACATCATTTCATTCATCGTCCGATATGACTTAACGTTGGAGGTTTTCCCTTATCCTGAAAGATGTATGTCAGATATCTCTAAGCTCTATGTACCCTGTACTCATTTGAACATCATTTCATTAATCGTCTGATATGACTTAACGTTGGAGGTTTTCCCTTATCCTGAAAGATGTATGTCAGATATCTCTAAGCTCTATGTACCCTGTACTCATTTGAACATCATTTCATTCATCGTCCGATATGACTTAACGTTGGAGGTTTTCTCTTATCCTGAAATATGAATGTCTGGTAACTCTAAGCTCTATGTACTCTGTACTCATTTGAACATCATTTCATTCATCGTCCGATATGACTTAACGTTGGAGGCTTTCTCTTATCCTGAAAGATGAATGTCTGGTAACTCTAAGCTCTATGTACCCTGTACTCATTTAAACATAATTTCATTCATCGTCCGATATGACTTAACGTTGGAGGTTTTCTCTTATCCTGAAACATGAATGTCTGGTAATTCTAAGCTCTATGTACTCTGTACTCATTTGAACATCATTTCATTCATTGTCCGATATGACTTAACGTTGGAGGTTTTCCCTTATCCTGAAAGATGAATGTTTGGTAACTCTAAGCTCTATGTACCCTGTACTCATTTCAACATCATTTCACTCATCGTCCGATATGACTTAACGTTGGAGGTTTTCTCTTATCCTGAAACATGAATGTCTGGTAACTCTAAGCTCTATGTACCCTGTACTCATTTAAACATAATTTCATTCATCGTCCGATATGACTTAACGTTGGAGGTTTTCTCTTAACCTGAAACATGAATGTCTGGTAACTCTAAGCTCTATGTACCCTGTACTCATTTGAACATCATTTCACTCATCGTCCGATATGACTTAACGTTGGAGGTTTTCTCTTATCCTGAAAGATGAATGTCTGGTAACTCTAAGCTCTATGTACCCTGTACTCATTTGAACATCATTTCACTCATCGTCTGATATGACTTAACGTTGGAGGTTTTCTCTTATCCTGAAAGATGAATGTCTGGTAACTCTAAGCTCTATGTACCCTGTACTCATTTGAACATCATTTCACTCATCGTCCGATATGACTTAACGTTGGAGGTTTTCTCTTATCCTGAGACATGAATGTCTGGTAACTCTAAGCTCTATGTACCCTGTACTCATTTGAACATCATTTCATTCATCGTCCGATATGACTTAACGTTGGAGGTTTTCTCTTATCCTGAAAGATGAATGTCTGGTAGCTCTAAGCTCTATGTACCCTGTACTCATTTGAACATCATTTCATTCATCGTCCGATATGACTTAACGTTGGAGGTTTTCTCTTATCCTGAAAGATGAATGTATGGTAACTCTAAGCTCTGTGTACCCTGTACTCATTTGAACATCATTTCATTCATCGTCCGATATGACTTAACGTTGGAGGTTTTCTCTTATCCTGAAAGATGAATGTCTGGTAACTCTAAGCTCTATGTACCCTGTACTCATTTGAACATCATTTCATTCATCGTCCGATATGACTTAACGTTGGAGGTTTTCTCTTATCCTGAAAGATGAATGTCTGGTAACTCTAAGCTCTATGTACCCTATACTCATTTGAACATCATTTCATTCATCGTCCGATATGACTTAACGTTGGAGGTTTTCTCTTATCCTGAAAGATGTATGTCAGATATCTCTAAGCTCTATGTACCCTGTACTCATTTGAACATCATTTCATTCATCGTCCGATATGACTTAACGTTGGAGGTTTTCTCTTATCCTGAAAGATGTATGTCAGATATCTCTAAGCTCTGTGTACCCTGTACTCATTTGAACATCATTTCATTCATCGTCCGATATGACTTAACGTTGGAGGTTTTCTCTTATCCTGAAAGATGTATGTCAGATATCTCTAAGCTATATGTACCCTGTACTCATTTAAACATAATTTCATTCATCGTCCGATATGACTTAACATTGGAGGTTTTCTCTTATCCTGAAACATGAATGTCTGGTAACTCTAAGCTCTATGTACCCTGTACTCATTTAAACATAATTTCATGCATCGTCCGATATGACTTAACGTTGGAGGTTTTCTCTTAACCTGAAACATGAATGTCTGGTAACTCTAAGCTCTATGTACCCTGTACTCATTTGAACATCATTTCACTCATCGTCCGATATGACTTAACGTTGGAGGTTTTCTCTTATCCTGAAAGATGAATGTCTGGTAACTCTAAGCTCTATGTACCCTGTACTCATTTGAACATCATTTCATTCATCGTCCGATATGACTTAACGTTGGAGGTTTTCCCTTATCCTGAAAGATGAATGTCTGGTAACTCTAAGCTCTATGTACCCTGTACTCATTTGAACATAATTTCACTCATCGTCCGATATGACTTAACGTTGGAGGTTTTCTCTTATCCTGAAAGATGAATGTCTGGTAACTCTAAGCTCTATGTACCCTTTACTCATTTAAACATAATTTCATGCATCGTCCGATATGACTTAACGTTGGAGGTTTTCTCTTATCCTGAAACATGAATGTCTGGTAACTCTAAGCTCTATGTACCCTGTACTCATTTGAACATCATTTCACTCATCGTCCAATATGACTTAACGTTGGAGGTTTTCTCTTATCCTGAAAGATGAATGTCTGGTAACTCTAAGCTCTATGTACCCTGTACTCATTTGAACATCATTTCATCCATCGTCCTATATGACTTAACGTTGGAGGTTTTCTCTTATCCTGAAAGATGAATGTCTGGTAACTCTAAGCTCTATGTACCCTGTACGCATTTGAACATCGTTTCATTCATCGTCCTATATGACTTAACGTCGGTGGTTTCCCCTTATCCTGAAAGATGAATGTCTGGTAGCTCTAAGCTCTATGTACCCTGTACTCATTTGAACATTATTTCATTCATCGTCCGATATGATTTAACGTTGGAGGTTTTCTCTTATCCTGAAACATGAATGTCTGGTAACTCTAAGCTCTATGTACCCTGTACTCATTTGAACATCATTTCACTCATCGTCCAATATGACTTAACGTTGGAGGTTTTCTCTTATCCTGAAAGATGAATGTCTGGTAGCTCTAAGCTCTATGTACCCTGTACTCATTTGAACATCATTTCATCCATCGTCCTATATGACTTAACGTTGGAGGTTTTCTCTTATCCTGAAAGATGAATGTCTGGTAACTCTAAGCTCTATGTACCCTGTACTCATTTGAACATCATTTCATCCATCGTCCTATATGACTTAACGTTGGAGGTTTTCTCTTATCCTGAAAGATGAATGTCTGGTAACTCTAACCTCTATGTACCCTGTACTCATTTGAACATCATTTCATTCATCGTCCGATATGATTTAACGTTGGAGGTTTTCTCTTATCCTGAAAGATGAATGTCTGGTAACTCTAAGCTCTATGTACCCTGTACTCATTTGAACATCATTTCATTCATCGTCCGATATGATTTAACGTTGGAGGCTTTCTCTTATCCTGAAAGATGAATGTCTGGTAACTCTAAGCTCTATGTACCCTGTACGCATTTGAACATCGTTTCATTCATCGTCCTATATGACTTAACGTCGGAGGTTTCCCCTTATCCTGAAAGATGAATGTCTGGTAGCTCTAAGCTCTATGTACCCTGTACTCATTTGAACATTATTTCATTCATCGTCCGATATGACTTAACGTTGGAGGTTTTCTCTTATCCTTGAAGATGAATGTCTGGTAGCTCTAAGCTCTATGTACCCTGAACTCATTTGTACGTCATTTCATTCGTCGTTCCTTATGACAAATTTGGAGAAAGTTGTTTAATAAATAAAACTGAAGTAAAGACACTGAGATCGCGTGCACTTTTTCCTAAAATGCAACTTTTTATACTCAAAATTCCCCAAAATTTGTATTGTCAGTGGAATGCAGTATTTTTCCCACGTACGCATAGTACAGAGAAGGCATTTCAACAAGAAAACTTACGCTTACACGAATAGTCTCAATAAGATGAGGCATAGAATAAATTATGTGTTATGATGTTGAAACTATTGAAGTTGTACAAATACAAATCCGAAATTGAAATCGTATCCTATGAGGTTACTTTGCAGCTGAGGACCGCGTTTCCATTAAATTCAATTCCTTACTAACCAAAACTGGAGAAATAGCAGAGAGTAATTGTGATCTCCCAAGGGACAGAAGCATATTCTGGGGCCTCTCATCCAAAATCTCTCAACTAGAAGCTTACAAAACGTATAGGAAAAGAGGAAGATGAAAAGAAACAAAACAAACAAACTAAGAAAAAAAGGAAGCTTTCCAATAAAGATGTACCACAGCTTCAATTTCAGTTCTCTGTCCTTTATCCTCAGAATACAGAATGTCTGTTTTATCGTAGGCTCGGATTTAGAAAATTGTGTACAGTTGAGGAACCCTGTAGGCTTTACGTTGTCATGTCAAAACGTGCACATAAATGTATCGCCATCTGCTGTCACAAGCGGAAGCATGACCGCAGTAGAGCAGCTGACAGTCTGCGACCATACGAGGTTAGGAACAAATGCTAGCAATGTATTTAAGTGTCTCATCCCACCATGTTAAGGGGAGACAGAAGTGCTGTTTTATTGATTTTCGTGAAAAAAAATGGGATTTTGGTTTTTGGTTACAAAATATGCACCATAATTTAGTTTACTTGTTTACAAAGTTTCATGCCCGTAAGGCAAACGCATCACCTATTTTGGACGCCATTTTTAAAACTCCATGCTGGTTAAATGCCTCTCCATGCTTTAAATGGCACGCCCACATGTTTTAATGCAGGGAATTTACGATTTGATTTTAAAATTCGCTTAAAAATAGCATTAAGTCACCGTAGCCTATTTTATCAAGTTTCATATGAATCCCCTAGATGGCAGGGATTTTTCTGGATATTCTTATCGTTTCCTTGATATACTTTCTGTGTAATGGCGCGAAATGTTTATGTTTTCTTTTGTTGTTCCAGTGTTCTAGAAGTGATACTTGGCGATATCCTCCTCTTGTATAATACCGAAGTGCTGTTAGGATTTGAGTATCAGACCTCGGTTATCGTCCCTGACATACAGGTTAAGAGTGTTGTCTTGATATCCTCCTTTTGTATAATACCGAAGTGCTTTAGGATTTGAGTATCAGACCTCAGTTATCGTCCCTGACGTACAGGTTAGTAGTGTTGTCTTGATATCTTCCTCTTGTATAATACCGAAGTGCTGTTAGGATTTGAGTGTCAGGCGTCGGTTATCGTCCCTGACGTACAGGTCAGCAGTGTTGTCTTGATATCCTCCTCTTGTATAATACCGAAGTGCTTTTAGGATTTGAGTGTCAGACCTCGGTTATCGTCCCTGACGTACAGGTCAGCAGTGTTGTCTTGATATCCTCCTCTTGTATAATACCGAAGTGCTGTTAGGATTTGAGTGTCAGACCTCGGTTATCGTCCCTGACGTACAGGTTAGCAGTGTTGTCTTGATATCCTCCCTGGTATAATACCGAAGTGCTGTTAGGAGTTGAGTGTCAGACCTCGGTTATCGTCCCTGACGTACAGGTCAGCAGTGTTGTCTTGATATCCTCCTCTTGTATAATACCGAAGTGCTGTTAGGATTTGAGTGTCAGACCTCGGTTATCGTCCCTGATGTACAGGTTAGCAGTGTTGTCTTGATATCCTCCTCTTGTATAATACCGAAGTGCTGTTAAAATTTGAGTATCAGGTCTCAGTTATCGTCCCTGACGTACAGGTTAGCAGTGTTGTCTTGATATCCTCCTCTTGTATAATACCGAAGTGCTGTTAGGATTTGTGTGTCAGGTCTCGGTTATCATCCCTGACGTACAGGTTAGAAGTGTTGTCTTGATATCCTCCTCTTGTATAATACCGAAGTGATGTTAGGATTTGAGTGTCAGACCTCGGTTATCGTCTCTGACGTACTAGTTAGCAGTGTTGTCTTGATATCCTCCTCTTGTATAATACCGAATTGCTGTTAGGATTTGAGTGTCAGGCCTCGGTTATCGTCCCTAACGTACAGGTTAGCAGTGTTTTCTTGATATCCTCCTCTTGTATAATACCGAAGTGCTGTTAGGATTTGAGTGTCAGACCTCGGTTATCGTCCATGACGTACAGGTTAGCAGTGTTGTCTTGATATCCTCCTCTTGTATAATACCGAAGTGCTGTTAGGATTTGAGTGTCAGACCTCGGTTATCGTCCCTGACGTACAGGTTAGCAGTGTTGTCTTGATATCCTCCTCTTGTATAATACCGAAGTGCTGTTAGGATTTGAGTGTCAGACCTCGGTTGTCGTACCTGACGTACAGGTCAGCAGTATTGTCTTGATATCCTCCTCTTGTATAATACCGAAGTGCTGTTAGGATTTGAGTATCAGGTCTCGGTTATCGTGCCTGACGTACAGGTCAGCAGTGTTGTCTTGATATCCTCCTCTTGTATAATACCGAAGTGCTTTTAGGATTTGAGTGTCAGGTCTCGGTTATCGTACCTGACGTACAGGTTAGCAGTGTTGGCTTGATATCCTCCTCTTGTATAATACCGAAGTGCTGTTAGGATTTGAGTGTCAGACCTCGGTTATCATCCCTGACGTACAGGTCAGCAGTGTTGTCTTGATATCCTCCTCTTGTATAATACCGAAGTGCTGTTAGGAATTGAGTGTCAGACCACGGTTATCGTCCTTGACGTACAGGTCAGCAGTGTTGTCTTGATATCCTCCTCTTGTATAATACCGATGTGCTGTTAGGATTTGAGTGTCAGGCCTCGGTTATCGTCCCTGACGTACAGGTCAGCAAAGTTGTCTTGATATCCTCCTCTTGTATAATACCGAAGTTCTGTTAGGATTTGAGTGTCAGACCACGGTTATCGTCCCTGACGTACACGTTAGCAGTGTTGTCTTGATATCCTCCTCTTGTATAATACCGAAGTGCTGTTAGGATTTGAGTGTCAGACCTCGGTTATCGTCCCTGACGTACAGGTCAGCAGTGTTGTCTTGATATCCTCCTCTTGTATAATACCGAAGTGCTGTTAGGATTTGAGTGTCAGGCCTCGGGTATCGTCCCTGACGTACAGGTTAGCAGTGTTGTCTTGATATCCTCCTCTTGTATAATACCGAAGTGCTGTTAGGATTTGAGTGTCAGACCACGGTTATCGTCCCTGACGTACAGGTCAGCAGTGTTGTCTTGATATCCTCCTCTTGTATAATACCGAAGTGCTGTTAGGATTTGAGTGTCAGACCTCGGTTATCGTCCCTGACGTACAGGTTAGCAGTGTTGTCTTGATATCCTCCTCTTGTATAATACCGAAGTGCTGTTAGGATTTGAGTGTCAGACCTCGGTTATCGTCCCTGACGTACAGGTCAGCAGTGTTGTCTTGATATCCTCCTCTTGTATAATACCGAAGTGCTGTTAGGATTTGAGTGTCAGACCTCGGTTATCGTCCCTGACGTACAGGTCAGCAGTGTTGTCTAGATATCCTCCTCTTGTATAATACCGATGTGCTGTTAGGATTTGAGTGTCAGGCCTCGGTTATCGTCCCTGACGTACAGGTCAGCAGTGTTGTCTTGATATCCTCCTCTGGTATAATACCGATGTGCTGTTAGGATTTGAGTGTCAGGCCATGGTTATCGTCCCTGACGTACAGGTTAGCAGTGTTTTCTTGATATCCTCCTCTTGTATAATACCAAAGTGCTGTTAGGATTTGAGTGTCAGGCCTCGGTTATCGTCCCTGACGTACAGGTTAGGAGTGTTGTCTTTATATCCTCCTCTTGTATAATACCGAAGTGCTGTTAGGATTTGAGTATCAGGCCTCGGTTATCGTCCCTGACGTACAGGTTAGGAGTGTTGTCTTGATATCCTCCTATTGTATAATACCGAAGTGCTGTTAGGATTTGAGTATCAGACCTGGTTATCGTTCCTGACGTACAGGTTAGCAGTGTTGTCTTGATATCCTCCTCTTGTATAATACCGAAGTGCTGTTAGAATTTGAGTATCAGACCTCGGTTATCGTCCCTGACGTACAGGTTAGCAGGGTAGTCTTGATATCCTCCTCTTGTATAATACCGAAGTGCTGTTAGGATTTGAGTATCAGACCTCGGTTATCGTCCCTGACGTACAGGTTAGCAGTGTTGTCTTGATATCCTCCTCTTGTATAATACCGAAGTGCTGTTAGGATTTGAGTATCAGACCTCGGTTATCGTCCCTGACGTACAGGTTAAGAGTGTTGTCTTGATATCCTCCTCTTGTATAATACCGAAGTGCTGTTAGGATTTGTGTCAGGCCTCGGTTATCGTCCCTGACGTACAGGTCAGCAGTGTTGTCTTGATATCCTCCTCTTGTATAATACCGAAGTGCTTTTAGGATTTGAGTGTCAGGTCTCGGTTATCGTCCCTGACGTACAGGTTAGCATATCCTCCTCTTGTATAATACCGAAGTGCTGTTAGGATTTGAGTGTCAGACCTCGGTTATCATCCCTGACGTACAGGTTAGCAGTGTTGTCTTGATATCCTCCTCTTGTATAATACCGAAGTGCTGTTAGGATTTGAGTATCAGGTCTCGGTTATCGTCCCTGACGTACAGGTCAGCAGTGTTGTCTTGATATCCTCCTCTTGTATAATACCGAAGTGCTGTTAGGATTTGAGTGTCAGACCTCTGTTATCGTCCCTGACGTACAGGTCAGCAGTGTTGTCTTGATATCCTCCTCTTGTATAATACCGAAGTGCTGTTAGGATTTGAGTATCAGACCTCGGTTATCGTCCCTGACGTACAGGTTAGCAGTGTTGTCTTGATATCCTCCTCTTGTATAATACCGAAGTGCTGTTAGGATTTGAGTATCAGACCTCGGTTATCGTCCCTGACGTACAGGTCAGCAGTGTTGTCTTGATATCCTCCTCTTGTATAATACCGAAGTGCTGTTAGGATTTGAGTGTCAGACCTCGGTTATCGTCCCTGACGTACAGGTTAGCAGTGTTGTCTTGATATCCTCCTCTTGTATAATACCGAAGTGCTGTTAGGATTTGAGTATCAGACCTCGGTTATCGTCCCTGACGTACAGGTTAGTAGTGTTGTCTTGATATCCTCCTCTTGTATAATACCGAAGTGCTGTTAGGATTTGAGTGTCAGACCTCGGTTATCGTCCCTGACGTACAGGTTAGTAGTGTTGTCTTGATATCCTCCTCTTGTATAATACCGAAGTGCTGTTAGGATTTGAGTGTCAGACCTCGGTTATCGTCCCTGACGTACAGGTTAGGACAAATCATTTCAATCCGCTTTCTGGAGTTCGTTTTACTAAACCTGTATCTGCTTTTGAAGTTTAGGTCGCCATACTTCGCAGTAATTTCTATTCTTGGTAGATAAGTTTACCTCCATCGATTTATTTCACGAATTCTACGCACTACAGCTACATTCATCACTTCATAGCCGTCCATGTAGCAAAGATAGTGCGCCTTTAATCTACCCATCGGAGACGTACCAACGTGTTTGGTCCCCGAACTATCACTAATCCCGGTTTATGAATAATAAAATAGATGATTTACCGTTAGTTCACCGGAAGTGGCAAGTTGGTCCGGACCAAGTTTGACTATGAAGACGGCCCTATGAGGTTATTCATCAATCTATCCCAGTAGCACCATCTGTATGTAAGGCCCGGTACTTATCAGCCGACTCTCGTACCTAAATAATGGATTTTATACTTTAAAATAGCTGATCTAAATACCTATTTTTCATTTAAATAAAGTTTATTTAGATGCCAAAAGTTTAAGGACCAGTAATGAGGTAAAGGCGATAACCGCATTTGTAGAGATAATTATTATTTTCAGAGAAGTCTTCCTTTTAATCGTAGCATATTCCAGGCCAAATTAAAAGCGTTAGATATGCACTGTTAATGTTGTTAGCATTTGAAAAGTAACAACACGTTGCGAGTTGCATCACGCTAAGACAAAATATGTGCGCGGTTTTCCCAGAGCCAGGGATGGAGGGGAGTTCTTCAAAATTATATGCCGCGGTATGGGATTCTTGACTGCATGGAATTCCAGGCAAAGTTAAGCATTCCTGCGGTCCGTCTACTCCATCTCCCTCAAGAAAGCTTAAGAGCCGCAAAAATCCCAAATACTACGCCAGCGACCCAACAACGAACTAATGCACTGCTGCCCTTTTTAAAGTCTAACGCAGCACAAAGTACTCATGTAATTTCAACACTGAACAAAGGACATCTTCAAAATTTCCTACTCTTTGTCGACAATGTATGTTACGCGGAATTCTCGCAAATTTAATTTCAGAATGCTTTAGATGTTTTTGATTTTCTTTTTACGCAAACACGCGGTTTTATTGTTTAATTACCTTTTTTATTTATTTTATGGTCAAGTCATTAATTTACAAATTTGAAAACTATAAAACAGTACGAGAAACACAATATCATACTCGTTAAAATTCTTTCTAACATATTATTTACGGGAGGCAATCCTAGTTGTCGGAGGTGCCATCTGACGTTTCCAATAGAAAGTTTGTCATTGCTGACCATAACCTACTCCAAACATTGTCAATAGAGTGTCATTTGTCTTGTTTACATTAAGCTAAACATTTGTCTCAATAAAAACATGGAATTAACTCGTCAAAATGTTGATGATATCCTTGCAATTTTACCTGATGACAAAACTGATGAAGCTCTACATATTTTGAATAATCAGGATGCGTCAATAAAATTTACTAATGTGATAGAAAAAATTTGAATGCAACCCTTTTTGAAATTGAAGATATTTAAAAAATAATAGGAAGCTGAATTTTGGTATTTACAGAAAATAAACACACGTGGACAACTATATTAAAGCCAATAATTATAACCCAGTTTCACATCAATTAGCTGTTTTCCATTGTCTAATTCAAACTGATAAATGTTCCTATGTCTGTCTTCGAATGCAACCTAGAATAACAACATATACTGCATGTTGTTGAAATCAATGGTTTTAGAAAGTCTACAATACTGAAATTTATTAAACAAAGCATTTATAAAGTACGTATAAAATTAACTATATACCAGCTTACAACAATCACAAGAAAAAAGAATAAATAAGTAAACTTACCACCAACAAATTTAAAAGAATTTTTCAATCATATAATATCAAATTAGCTCCAAAAACCAACTTTAATTTGAAGAACCTGTTAAAGAAAACCTTAAATAATTCTACAGATAAACTCAAATCTTTTGGAGTTTACAAGATACCTTGCAATAATTTTGATTCATTTCATATTGGAAGAACCAAAACGAGTCTGAAAATTCATCAAGCAGAATATCTAAGAAATATAAAGTGGGCTGGCCCCGTAGCTCAGTCGGTAGAGCACCTGCCTACCGTGCTAGGGGTCCCGGGTTTGATTCCCGGCGGTGGGGGTGGGAATTTTTCTCCGACCAAGATAATTCCTCATCTTCCCCAGAGTCTGGAAGTATGAATGAGAGTGTGAATGTGTGCGTGATGTAATGATAAAAACCCCAAAGATAACGAGTTAACACCTTCAGTATGTTCCGAAGGAGAACAGACGCCGATATGACCATTGTAGTTAAAGGCGGGGTATAAATGTGTACGTGATGTAATGATTAAAACCCAACGAATACGAGTTAAAACCTTCGATATGTTCCAAAGGAAAACGGCCGTCGATATGACGGAAACGTAACCATGACATTGGTCAAGAAATACAATTGTTAAAACCTGTGCAGCTAATAAATGAATTAGATATCTGGAAGAAAATACATATTGTGGTGAAGCTATACTAGCTATACTCTTTTGTCTATTCTCTGTGGCATGATTTATTATGTAGATGTTGGTATTGCTAGCGGACCCGGAGTGAGGATAGAGACTAATATAGCGTGGTGCTCGTTTGTCTTTCTTTGTGAATCTTGATAGGGAATAGCCGTATTTCAGGATATATTGCAACCACATCTTTTGGAATACAAATTAAAAGTTATTTTTATTTATTGTAACTGTATCTAAATTTAATTAAATGTGTTAAATCAAAGTAATTTTCGTTTTTGTTTTTAAATTGTAATTTAGATGCCACCTGGTAAAACAATCTTTTGGTGTACCGAAGCCTCTCATGCCATTCAAATATCATCTAGCTACGTTCCCCCCAGTTCGTAATTAACGTCAAGTTAAATAGTTACAACAATATTTCAAACTATGATAAAAACGAAACGTGGAACTCTCATTTTCCTGTAACAGTTCAAAAACACGCTAAAGGTGAAAATCTCATTACTTTCGATGACGCTGAAGTCCATTTAACTACCAACAAAAAATATATAAATAATCAAGTTACTAATTCAAGAAACCCTAACCAGAACAGCATTCTTTTATCGGATTTAGAAGAAGTACATCTTCCTCAACAGACGTCTGCTCAAGTTCTTCCTCAGAAGAGATCAAGGAACTTCTACCTGACCACACCACAGAGAGTTTCCAAATGTCCAGGTCCGACGAGATCATCCCTTTGGCCGAGACTGGTAAAAATCTCCCAGTTTCAAAATTTGGTATGAAACATCAGAAGATTTTTGATGGGTGGGGCCACACGCCTCTTGGGAATGAGGAAGAGAACTCTACCCTCAGAAGCTGCAGCAATGGTCGCTGAAGATGACCACAAACGTGGTCAAAAACGAGTTCAGGAACAACAGAACTTCAATTTACGTACTGATATAAACCCAAAATCTGCGTATGTGTATCTGAATGCTCAGAAATCAAATTAATATGTCATCCGCCATACAGTCCAAATTTGGCATCTAATGACTTCTCTTTGTTCCCTAACATCAAGAATAAATTGCGTAGACAACGATTTTCGTCGTCAGATGAAGCCGTTGATGCCTACAGAATCCACAGTTTGCAGGTGTCTCAAGAAGACTGGAATAAATACTGTGACAAATGGTTCAAACGGACGAAAAAGTGTACTGATCATATAGGAAAATACTTCAATAACAATAAGGCAATCTTCAATTAGAAATTACTTTGAATCATTAGGCTCATTACACGTGCCCTTCATAGTGCACGAAGATCTACGTACTCATTGCACAGTGCGATCCATATAAACCTGAACCATTTCAATAAGCCATAATCTTTGAACCAATAATAGGACACACTTGCAACTTTGGAGGAATATAATACACAATTGGGAAATTACATTACACTGTTTACCTACATCTCAGAGAAAACGTTGGAAGTTTCCCCACCAGCATTTATTCATGTTTGTACTCGTCTTACCATATTCTCTGAAGTTTTACAGAGAGTATCCTCGTCAATGTTACTTATTTCGGTTCGAATGGATACCTTGAGAACATCAATTGTCCGTGGCCTATTCTTGTACACTCTATTTTTAGATACCCCCACAAGAAAAAAAATCCGCTGAGTTTAGGTCATGGGATCTGGAGGGCCACAGACCTTTTGAGATTATTCGATTATCAAAGAAACTTCCCATGGTGTCATTAGATGTATGACACGTTGCTCCATCTTGCTGGAAATAACCTTCCCTCAATTCGATATCATCCAGCTGTTCCACAAATGTCTTGAAGATACCCATATAAACTTCAGTGTCTACAGTCGTATCAAAGAAAATGGGACCAACGATCCTGGAAGCTGACACCGCGCACCATACTCCAACCTTTTCATCATGTAGTGGGGTTTCGTGGATCACTTGGTGGATTACTGCAGCCCAATATCTGGTGATTTGTGTGTTTATGTAGCCTGACAGATCAAACCATGCCTCATCTGTAAACCACGTTATGGACGTGGAATAAGAGTACCCTAAAACCATCGACAGTAATTGATTCGTTTATCATAATCTGCTTCTTTCAGTCGTTGCACAATATGCACTCTGTAAGGTCGTAACCGCGATTTCTTCACAGCTCTTTGACATGTTCCGTATGAATAACCTGATATGTTTGGTGAATTCCATAGCCTTCTGCGAACATCTGTAACAGTCTCTACATTCACTGGCAGTCTATGTTTTCCACTCTCAGTAATGAGTATACCAGTTGTCTCCAGCTTTCTTTCGAGCGATAAAACTGTTGCCTTTGTCGGAACATTGCGCACGTTACATTCTAATCGAAATTCCTGTTGGGTTGTTATCAAGGAATTTGTCTTTCAATATGTTTTCAAAATGTAAACACGCTCTCGTAGTGAGTACTGCATGTTGCTATTATAACTATACGTTTAAGACTGTCAACTGTTAACAATTGACAGTGTTGTGAATTCTCCCAGAGCCATTGAGATCATTAAAACAAATTTCTATACTCTATGAGATTTCAAAGGGTAATCATGACCTACTGAAATGCCTCAGGTCACTATGGATCGCATAGTAGCTCCACTTAACCGCAAAGGACCAGATGACGCAAGCAGAATGGCCAACAGAGGCACGATATAATCCTACCAATGCACAACACCGCAAACAAATATGGTTAAAATATCTGAAAAACGACTAAGACATGGAATAAATCGGAAATGAAAAAATTGAAATTATGATACAGTTTAAATATTCCCCACAATGGCCTACCGATGTCTAACACTCGCGAAAAACCGTTGATCAGTGTGGGAAAGAACCCACGCTTTCCCGAATGCAATTTTTTCAGGTTTATTATTCATAAGCCCCGTATAGATTTCTTCCTTCAAAAATACCCATCAGGAACATGACTAAGAGCAACAGAAATAATATCTTTGATGAAACGTTTCTTAATCAAAAGCACGAGAATCGTGCAACAGAATATTAAATACCAGAAACACAATACGCGACCTGAGCTATCAAATCCCTCTTTGTTACAGTATCATTAATTCCAATACATTACCTAACAAACACGAGCAGGAAAACCTTTTACCTCCTTCAAATAAGCGGTGGAAACAAAAACTTGAGAGACGAAAGGTTCCCTGATGCTATTCATCATTCTGTTTAAACTGCACATTTGTTCAAGTTAATATTTTATCAAAGTAAACACATGGGCCAGAAATGAAGTTCAGCAGTCACTTTCAAGGAAGAATCCATAAAAAGGGCAGAAAAAAGAGAAGGGGTTGGTATGAAAGGCATGCGCAAATGAACAGCAAGAATGTGCAGGCCGAAAAAAAGGAAGGAAAATACCTCTCTTGGCTATGAAGCAGGGAGTAAACACGGGCGAATGTAGTTCACGTTCGAATTCTAGTGAGGTTACGTTTCTTTTGAGATCCGCTCTAGAATTACCATTTGGCTTTTAGTATTACATAACACGCTGCCTATAGATTTACTGTATCTTTTACAAAACCTATGTTTTTATTTAGCTTTCCTGTATCTACTTTAGAAAGATTTATCCAGGTCGTCAAATTTCTACCAATCTTTAAGGATATACCTCGATTTCTTTTGTATGAAATTTAAGTCCTCCAACGTTAAGTCATATGGGACGAGGAATGGAATGGGTGAGATGATGTTCAAATGAGCTCAGGATCCATAGAGCTTACAATTACCCGACATTCGTCTTTCAGGATAAGGAAACCCCCCGGAAAAAACTTATCCAGATAACTCGCCGTGACCGAGATTCCAAGGTCGTGGACGAATTAAACCTCCAGAACTTATGTATTGAGTGTCACCTAGAGCTAGCAGGGATCACTATTGCATTGTATAATATCACAATTAATATTATCGGAGGGTACAGGCCACCAAATGGTGACATAAACATCTTCCTGAATAATGTAAAATTCCTTTTACACCGTTTTACAGTTAACCACAAGAGCAAATCATAATCATGGGTGACATTAATATTGACTTTCTCAAAAACTCCACTTGGGAATCTAAAACATAACGAATCTTGTCGTCCAGTATTTATAAAATTGAAACTTCTAACCCTTCCTAGCTTAAACATATACCACACAATAATGCACCTTCGGAAATGTAACCTACACCTTGAAACCAACTCTGATAGACACAATCACAACACTAGACATAAAGACGACTTAGCGATTCCTAACCATAGACTGCACTTTTATGAGAAGACACCTAGTTTTATGGGCATAAAATTTTATAACATACTACCAGTCTCTATCAAGAATTGTAACTATAATAACTTTAAATTAATGCTGAAGTGTTTCCTAATTGACAAAGCCTATTATAGTGTGGATGAGTTTATTAATACTAGTTAGAACTTTATTTTTATAAATATTATTATTATTATTATTATTATTATTATTATTATTATTATTATTATTATTATTATTATTATTATTATTATTATTATTATTATTATTATTATTATTATTATTATTATTATTATTATTATTATTATTATTATTATTATTATTATTATTATTGTTATTGTTATTGTTATTGTTATTGTTATTGTTATTGTTATTGTTGTTGTTGTTGTTGTTGTCGTTGTCGTTGTCGTTGTCGTTGTCGTTGTCGTTGTCGTTGTCGTTGTCGTTGTCGTTGTCGTTGTCGTTGTCGTTGTCGTTGTCGTTGTCGTTGTCGTTGTCGTTGTCGTTGTCGTTGTCGTTGTCGTTGTCGTTGTCGTTGTCGTTGTCGTTGTCGTTGTCGTTGTCGTTATCCTTGTCGTTGTCGTTGTCGTTGTCGTTGTCGTAATCGTTATCGTTATCGTTATCGTTATCGTTATCGTTATCGTTATCGTTATCGTTATCGTTATCGTTATCGTTATCGTTATCGTTATCGTTATCGTTATCATTATCATTATCATTATCATTATAATTATCATTATCATTATTATTATTATTATTATTATTATTATTATTATTATTATTATTATTATTATTATTATTATTATTATTATTATTATTATTATTATTATTATTATTATTATTATTATTATTATTACTATTATTAGTGTGTATGGATTTATTAAAGCAAGTTAGTATTTTATTTATATCACACAACCTGTATAGCTGTGTTCTTAAACTGTATAAATTCATATGACGTGGTTCTTTTGTGTATTTGAAACTATACTGAACTGAAAATAAATAAAATAAAATAAACTCGGGACCTCTTAAACGTGTGGCAGACTCACTGCCACCACGCTACCGAGGCGGGCAGATACCTCGTTCTGTGTGTGACGGATAGTTAGCCTTCTAGATCTCATCCCCTTTGCTCTAACTACCAAAATGCGGTAGTCTGACGTGGAAAGATTTTGTTGACAATTATTCACCTGGTATTCTTAGAAGATCGGGGATTTAAATCACTTTATACATGAAAGTGCAAATACATATACGAGTCTGAAAAGTTTCCAACCTCAACATAGAGATGGCGGTACCCGTAAATAAAAGCTAATTAATTTCGTAGTTCATCTGTTGACAGTTACTCACCAAAGTTTCATCCATTTTCGGCTCTCAGTTGTTATGTAACAGTCGATTGAGTGAGTTGATGTGAGTGCTTTTAGGAAAATGGACAAAATCGAGTATCGAGCTGTCATTAAATATTTGTTTTTGAAAAGCAATACGCCTACAAAAATCAAAGATGAGTTGGATCATTTACCGTAGTGAAATTTTGGGTAGCTAAATTTGAGAGACAATGAGAGACATCTTGAGAGACAATGAACGTTCGGGATGTCCAAAAACTGCAACTACCGAAGAAAACATCGCCAAAGTTCACCAAATGGGGCTAGATGACCACCGAATTAAAGTGAGAGAGATAGCAGATGCTAAGAGCATGTCAAAAGAACATGCTTGTCACATATTAAATCAACATTTAGACATGAGAAAGCTGTACTCGCGTAGGGTACCGTGTTTCTTCACGTTTCTTAACGTTAGACCAAAATGTGTTCGAATGAACATTTCCAACGCTCTGTTGGCGCAGTTTAGGCACAATAAATCTAAGTTTTGGCGGCGATTAATTCCTGGAGGTGTAAATTGGAAACAATATTATACACCCGAAACAAAAATATAGTCAAAACAGTGGACTGTAAAGGGGAAACCGTCTCATAAAGAGAAAAACTGTTTTCTTTTCGGCTGGGAAAGTGATGACGACCTGTTTGGGGATAGTCATGGAGTTGCTTTAATCGGTTATCTACATCAAGTAATACCTATTACAAGAGCACACAACGAATTATTATTTGACAAGCTGAAGGCAGAAATTGTGGTAAAACGGCCACATTTGCAGAAAAAGAAAATCCTGTTCCACCAAGACAGCACCTGAGCAGTTACAATGGCGAGAATCCACGAATTACGGTTTGAACTGCTTGGATCCTGTTTATCCCTTTGATATTACAGAAATAAAATTAATTCTGCAGAAGTTAAAAAAGAAGAAGGCACCTGGTCCAGATGGTATTATAAATGAAGTCTTGTATAATCTACGAGAAGAAATTGTCTTGTTTTTGTGTTTCTTGGTTAATGATTGTTTGACAAGAGGGAGATTTCCAAACTTGTGGAAGGAGGCAAAGGTTGTAATTTTGTGCAAAGGAGCAGATAAGGACAGAACGCAACCAAAATCTTTCAGACCAGTATGTTTATTAAATGCTATTGGCAAGATCTTTGAACAGTTAATATATAAAAGAATAATGGAAAATAGGTTGATGCTGGGTATGAATAATAAACAATTTGGTTTCAGAAAGGGATATTCAACTGAGGATGCAATATTAAAAATTCAAGAAACAGTGTCAAAAAGCCAAAAGAATTATGTAATTGGATTATTTGTGGACATATCGGGCGCTTTTGATAATTTATGGTGGCCGTATTTTTTCGGCATTTTAAAAGACAAGAAATATTCAAGTACTATTTATAATTTATTAAAGGATTATTGTTCCAATAGAGAAGTATTCATTGGTGGATCAAATTTTGAAACTAGGAAGAAGATAACCAAGGGTTGCCCTCAGGGTTCTATCTTGGGGCCCCTCTTTTGGGATATTTTATCAGAAGATTTATTAGAACTACTGGAAAGAGATCATAAGGTTTTGGATGTAATAGCGTATGCTGATGACATAGTCATAATGATGGATGGACAGAGCAGACTAGAGCTAGAAAATAAAGCAAGAGAAGTTACAAATACATTATCAAATTGGTGTTTCAGAACAAAACTAAAAATTGCACCAAACAAGTCAAATTATGTGCTTTTTAAGGGAAATTTAAAGCGGGATCCTACAGTGAAGATAAATAATCAGAACATTAAACGGGAAAAAGAGATGAGATATTTGGGTATCATGATAGATGAAAAATTTCATTTCAGAAAACACACGGAGTATATTAGGCAGAAAACAGAGAAAATAATGCTTAAGCTAGCAAGAATAACCAATTTAAATTTTGTACTTCCATTGCGTAACATACAGATATATCATAACACCATTTTTGCTTCAATTATGACGTATGCGGCAGCAGTTTGGGCAGAAAGGATGGATGATGTACAAATAAGAAGATTGTTGAGAAGAACGCAAAGAAAAGTATTATTACGTCTGACAGGAGCTGTAAAAACAACACCAACTATGGCATTGCTAGTAACAACGGCCATTTGGCCGATTGATTTATTAATAAGATTGAAGGGCGCAAAATTTTGGGCGAAAAAAGGAAACTTAGAAAAAGTTTATAATATAACTGGAGTCAGTACAAACAAATCTTGGGTGATTAAAAATAGTTTAAAAGATAAATGGCAAAAAGAATGGACAGACAGTCTAGAAGGTAGAAGAGTGTTTGAAATTTTTCAGAACGTCAAAGAGAGACTAAAATTGAATTTTATTCAACCAACAAAGGGATTTATACATTATATAACTGGACACGGACCTTATAAGACCTATTGGAAGAAAATCAATAAAACTGAAAATGATATATGTGAATTATGTAACAAACAAGATAATCCTGAACATGTAGTATTTGAATGTAGAAGATATGCAATTCACCAACAAGAAGAGAGGCATGCGCTAGCAGGATATATCGTATATGACATAATTCGAGATCAACAATTGGTAAATAAATTACAAGTTTTGACTAACTTTGTAAGTAAGAAAGCATGGGAGGTAAAAATATTCAAAGGAGAAAGAGTTGATAATAGGCAAAGAATAGTACAAGATCCAAGAAGGAGTTCTAGAATACAAAATAGGATAAGACGGGAAGAATTATTGAATAATCTAACAATGGAGTTGACTGCATGGGCGGCGGAGGGAGAGAGTGATGGCAGAGGCCATGATGGACTACAGAATTAATAGATTTAGATGTAGATTTAGGAAATAAGGATTTTGTAATTTTTATAGTTGTTTTCTTTTGTTTTTTGCTTTTTTGTGTTTATTTCTGTTATTTAATTTCATTTTATTTTTGTAGAGTAGTTTTCTGAGAGATTTGTATAATTATAACATTTGTAAGGATTTTATGGAAAAATAAAGAGAAAATTTGGATATATGCCCCGGTATAGTTGTCTAGGTGCCGGGGTAGAATATTCAGATTTTATTTATTTATTTATTTATTTATTTATTTATTTATTTATTTATTTATTTATTTATTTATTTATTTATTTATTTATTTATTTATTTATTTATTTATTTATTTATTTATTTATTTATTTATTTATTTATTTATTTATTTATTTATTTATTTATTTATTTATTTATTTATTTGTTCCCTCATTTGAAAATTGCACTCGGAGGCCAGAGATTTTCATCAAATGAAGAGGTATTCACCTTCGTGAACAATTATTTTGAAGAGAAAAACGTCGAGTACTATTTGGACGGGTTACAGAGATGGCAGCATAGCTGGGAGAAGTGTATAGAATTACAAGGAGACTATGTTGAAAAACGCCGAGTACTATTTGGACGTGTTACAGAGATGGCAGCATAGCTGGGAGAAGTGTGTAGAGTTACAAGGAGACTATGTTGAAAAACGCCGAGTACTATTTGGACGTGTTACAGAGATGAGAACATCGCTGGGAGAAGTGTGTAGAGTTACAAGGTGACTATGTTGAAAAACGCGGAGTACTATTTGGACGGGTTACAGAGATGGGAGCATCGCTGGGAGAAGTGTGTAGAGTTACAAGGAGACTATGTTGAAAAACGTCGAGTACTATTTGGACGTGTTACAGAGATGAGAACATCGCTGGGAGAAGTGTGTAGAGTTACAAGGTGACTATGTTG
The DNA here is from genome assembly GCA_030765055.1 of Mantis religiosa. Taxonomy (NCBI): domain Eukaryota; kingdom Metazoa; phylum Arthropoda; class Insecta; order Mantodea; family Mantidae; genus Mantis; species Mantis religiosa. The sequence goes on from CM060952.1 coordinate 13,220,642, forward strand.
AAAAACGCGGAGTACTATTTGGACGGGTTACAGAGATGGCAGCATAGCTGGGAGAAGTGTGTAGAGTTACAAGGAGACTATGTTGAAAAACGCCGAGTACTATTTGGACGTGTTACAGAGATGAGAACATCGCTGGGAGAAGTGTGTAGAGTTACAAGGTGACTATGTTGAAAAACGCGGAGTACTATTTGGACGGGTTACAGAGATGGGAGCATCGCTGGGAGAAGTGTGTAGAGTTACAAGGAGACTATGTTGAAAAACGTCGAGTACTATTTGGACGTGTTACAGAGATGAGAACATCGCTGGGAGAAGTGTGTAGAGTTACAAGGTGACTATGTTGAAAAACGCGGAGTACTATTTGGACGGGTTACAGAGATGGCAGCATAGCTGGGAGAAGTGTGTAGAGTTACAAGGAGACTATGTTGAAAAACGCCGAGTACTATTTGGACGTGTTACAGAGATGAGAACATCGCTGGGAGAAGTGTGTAGCGTTACAAGGAGACTATGTTGAAAAACGCCGAGTACTATTTGGACGGGTTACAGAGATGGCAGCATCACTGGGAGAAGTGTGTAGAGTTACAAGGAGACTATGTTGAAAAACAAAATTGTGAAAAAATGTCTTGTATCATTATTAGTTCAGAGACTTTTCAGACCACCCACGTACACAGGTACCTACGTAGAACTGCTATCTGAAAAATGTGTTTGCGATCATATATCGGATTCCCTTGCAGCACTTCCTCTTAAGTACGCAGTGCGGAAAGTAGAAAAGAATTAAGTGGAGGGAAATTCTTTTGTTGAAAATGTAGGGAAGGGATTTTCGTATCCATCAGCGAACAATTAATTCTTCCGAAAGAGAACGCAGAAGCGTAAAGCTGGAACAGTACCAATATCGAGCTGATCCTAATTAATTACTAAGTGCTTTAGACATTGCATGTAAAGATGATTTGTAACCGACGACGACGACGAAATACCAACAAAGGGAAAAGTTTTCTGTCGCTTCGCTGTTTTAAATTAAAAAAGAATTTCTTTGATACAGCAGACTTAACAACATAAATCACGGTGTTCGCTGGACTCTTTCACAAGAAGGGTTGGTTGGCTCTCTTTGTAGAAAAGTTGCTTCTTTTTGTAGCCATCTTCAACAAACTTGCGCAAAGTTTTTTATTCCTTTCCATCAACATGAACGTCAACTCCTTCCACAACATTTCCCAACGCGAGAGTTCGGTAAAATATCTCAGATTGAAAAATTTAAATTTACTTACTGTATTCTATTTTCTCTGGACCAAGTTTGCACCGGGTCTGACCATGTTCATCGAAGGTTTTTCTCACGATTTTACGCCGTCGCCAACTGCAATCCTCGTTTGGAAGATGTCGCTCCACAAACTACCATTCTTAAATAAATATTTTAAGATTTGTTGTGGTACAATATATTGACACAAGTGATTTTTAATTAATATAAATAATAGTTTGCGACTTCAGTAGTACGTGTGACATCACTCCCCGCTCCTCCAGCTCAGAGTGAGAAAAAGAAAGAACTTGTTTTTGTGAAAAATGTAATGTAACACTATTTTAAGATCAATGTAAACATTGATTTTGAGGAATCGACGTTTCGGAAGCGTGCACCTCTCCCATCATCAGGATACTTTAATAAATGCTATAACCACAAATGAATCACTGGATACAACAAAAATATAAACAACGACAAAACACTATCAATAGTCGCTTCACTGAACAAAAGACTGTTTTCAGTAAACTAAATGCCAGGTCAGGAGATGTGAGTATAGAAGATTCATTACGACGACAATTCAATAAACAACGATCCCATTTTTTTATTTTATTTTTTTTTTATTTTTTTATTTTTTTATTTTATTATTATTATTCTTTTGACAAAGTACCTTTACGCATCCTCTTAATTTTGATGGTCCTACTCAAAATAGTCTCCCCTGAATGCGATGCATTTGTCACAGCGTTTCTGCCAATCTTCAAAGACATGCTGGAAGCCATTTTTGAGAGATCGTTCAAAATCGCCTCCGCAGCCTTCACCACTGCTTTTGATGATGGATAATGCCTCCCACGAAGGTGTTTCTTCAAGTTAGGGAATAGAAAAAAGTCATATTACGCTAAACCCGGAGTATAGGGAGGGTGAGAGATGTACCTAACGTTGACTTTTGCAAGATATTCAGCAACAACATTGGCAATATGGGGCCGCACATTAATGTGGTGCAGCATTCAGCCTGCTTCACGGAAATGTGATCTTTTGCGCATGATATGGACTTGCGACATTTTCAGGACATCCCTGTAGTATTGTCCAGTTACTGATGTGTGTGCAGGTACAACATGCTGATAAACCATTCCATAAATATCAAAGAATGAGATGACCATATCTTTACCAACAGAGGCAACAACTTTTGCTTTTTGTGGGGGGTTTGGTGATGAATGAGGTTTCCATACTGAGCTTTGCCGTTTCCTCTCAGGATCAAAATTATGTAGCCAAGTTACATCAGCAGTAATGACCTTTGAAAGAAACTCCGGATCATCCTCTAACATCAACTTTAACTGCATGTTACCTCCATTGCAGCGGTAGGAGATATTGAACATTTCTGAACTTGCCTGGTTCTCACAGACGGGAACCAGGAGTACCAACAATGAAACTACTACGGCGTGTTTGCTTCACATTAAGCTATCGGAATATAATAAGATTGAAGCGCGAAAAGTTATAACCGTAAAAAGATTATGATCATTCTTTATTGAACAGCCCTCGTAGGTCAAAGAAAGGTATCTACTTAACTAGACTATCAAGCTGTTTATAAGCCGACGGATTTCGATTTTTAAGGCCGATTTCAAACAGGAGCTGAACTGAAATGCTCAAAGCCTACTTAACTCTCTGCTCCCTGTAATGTTGCATTTCGTCAAGATTGTCGTCTCCCGAAAGGTGGCTTATGGTCAGTATCAAATCAATGCTCTGCCAATCCAGACTTCTTAGGTTGCACTATACGAATGCTCTGTTCATGTTTGTTTAATCTGGTAGCATTCCCTTTGAATATGGTACATCGTTATAGGACAAACCGGAAGGACCAATGTGAATTGGTAGGTAATTGCACAGATAAGGACCATAGAGCCAACTTTCGGGAGACGACGCAGTCGTTTCTGGATGCGGAGAGTTAAGGAGGCTTTGCTATTTCCTCGTAGAGGGGCACGCTTAATCGTGATGCTGGATTTCAGTTCAACTCCTTTTGGAAACCGAACTTAAAACTGCAAATTCGTCGAATTAAGAAGCACAGATCAATACGGTTTGATAATCAAGTAAAGTAGTTACGTTTCTTTGACACAATTAATTTTCTATACTCACGCCATTTCCTGACGTGGCATATAATTTACTGAAAACAGTCTTTTGTTCAGTGATGCGAGGATTGATAGTGTTTTGTCTTTGTTTATATTTGTGTTACATCCAGTGATACATTTGTGGTTATAAAATTTATTATAATATCCTGATGAGTGGAGAGATGTACACTGCCGAAACGTCGATTTCTAGTAATCTTTTCACCTCGCTTGTTTCCCGGGAACATCTTGAACATATTCATCGCCAGAAACATTCATAACCATACAAATTCTGCATTAAACCTTCTAAGATTAATTGTGGTCCAATATATGACAGCTCAATTACACTGGGCAACAAAAAATAATTTTTGAATGTTTCCAGCACTTCGTGAGGCAATTCCTACTAACCTTGAGTTGAGAAAAACAATTATGACAATGAAAAATTGTATTAGCTCTAGTTTCTATGATATACACAAGGTGGAACTATTACATATTAACGGATTGAGAGAAAAGGGTACATTTTAATTACATACATGCTAACAACAATGAAAGTGTATTTGATTCTTTTAACTGATAATTACATGCTAAAAGTTCTAAATTTCTGGAAAAATACTTCGCAGATAGTCGTGTCTGAAGAGAATCACGTGGTGGCCTATTGACTTCGTCGTCTTTTAGCTTGCCTCTTATGATGGAGTTCCGCAGAATCCCTATACCAAGACCAACAGTAATCCGCAAGCATTACTTCGTTCCAACGGTCCTGATATCTTTGTTCCATAACAGAAATGTCCTGATGGAATCTCTCCCCATGTTCATTACTAACAGCTCCACAACTAGGAGGGAAAAAGTCTATTTGGGAGTGGAGAGTATGCATCTTAAGGGACATGTTGCATCCAAGGTTACGGTATTTTTGCAGGAGTACTGTCACCAAATGTTTGTAGTTGCCATCTCTTTTGTTGCCTAAAAATCCATGAGCAACTCCCTTGAAGGCTTCCCAAGCTTCCTTTTCTTTCCCCTCCAAAATTTGGTCAAATGCATTATCCTTCACAAGTTCTCTTATTTGTGATCTGACAAAAGTGCCTTCCGTAACTTTTGAATCACTTAATTTCCAAAATTTCTCTCTGATTGTGTTTTGTTACTTGACAGGTGTGCCAACTCCCCCCCCCCCCAAAAAAAAATTCCCACAAATTTAAAATCTTCACTCTAAAAAATGAAATGTTACTTTATCTTCACAACAAGAGCTAATCTATCATTGTTATGGTGATTGAATTCAGTAGATGTAAATACATGTATATTCACTATTTTTAAAACCGAAACATTTTCACTGTCGCCCAGTGTTATTTTTAATATTATTTTTGAAAGATATTAATTAACTGCGCCATCAAGGGAATTATGACTGAACTAATACAGCTACTAACCTGTAAATTTGATGGTATAATCTGTTGTATATAAACCATGTACAACAAAAATCTGCTGCGGAGTAGAACCGCAAAACTCAAAACTGAAGCCTGGAAAGTGCCGTATTCAACCACTGACGGAAATCCCTCGTCAGCTCTGCGGTGAGTATGGGGAAGGACGCTCCTTACGTATGCCATATGTAAATCTCTGGGGTCAGGGGTAAACAATACCTCCAGTACAATGTACGTGTTAGTATGCCTATATGTCGCTATGTATTTCTAGTACTTTGTGCTATACTCTGCTCACATACGCCACATAGGGAATAGATCATTAGATTCTATGATCTTGAGCCTTCGTTCAGCGAGGTTTGTTATCTTACGATGGTACCAGCTTCTGGCGATGGATGCGAAGAATTCGGTGACACCCACTTGCACTGCTTCAAAGCTGTCAAAATTTCTTCCATGTAGAACATGGGCCATGGCTCGAAAAAGATGATAATCAAATGATGCGAGATCAGAGCTCCATTCTGGGTGAGGTGGAAGTTCGATTCCTAAAAATTCGTGAGTTTTTTCCACGATTGTGTGTGCAGTATGGGATGTTGCAATGAAACTCTATTTCGGTTAACCAATTCTGGGTATCTCCAAATTTCATGAACTCTTACCAGTTGTTGAGAACAAAGATCCGCATCAATTGCCCGTCCGTTTGGGACATTACTTTGGGACCATTTTTTTAAACGATGACTTTGACAGGTCAATGGGGATCAAGCCACTGTTTCGAGATATCAGAGTTTCGGTAATGTACCCATTTATCATCACAAAAGACAATTCTCCTGACAAATCTATCATCCATGTGATTTCGGATAAGCTGACGTCATATATCCACTCTACGTTCAGCCTGTTGAGGTGTCAGTTCATGAGGTACAGATCTAAAGCTTCTGTATGATTTTCCAAGTGTCTTAATGCCAGTCGCTGTCTGACAGCGGAGCAGGTAGCATCGCAACACCTGACGACTTGTTTATCTTTCCGGCGCGAGAGGCGGCGTTAGTAGAACGGGGCAAATTGCCGGCCTAATTCTACATCAAATTTCTTTGTGTTTTCACGTGCGTACTTTCTACTCGTGAAGTGTTAATATTCAGTGTACTATGGCTGACCCCCCTGATACGGGGCAGCTAATCTACTCCGCAATGCAGACATGTTACCAGCAAGAAGAACAACTTTCTGCTTCCACTTCTCTGCAGCAATCTCTACCGACTCTTCACTGTGAACCAGTCCAAACTTCACTCCGTCCTACGACTTCTGCTACTAGTGAAAATGACGAACGTGCTTCTAAGAGGCAGCGGACTTCAGGAGAATCCGTTGCGCCATTAGACTCCAACATGGATTTTGACTCGAATGATTGTGTACCAAATGGGAACTTGCCAGCAGACACCTCGGACGTCGGCCCTCTTCAGTCTTCGACGACGAGACCTTCTACACTATCTACTCCTTCCACGTCACGTCCTACAACAACACCCTCTACACCTGGCGTCTCTACACCACGTAGCCATTCCAATCGTTATAGCAGCGCAGATCCCGGACCTTTTTATGTGTTTATTGAAAGTTTGGATAAGAATGTGGGTAAGCTACACCCCATGAGTGTGGGTAAACTACTATTTCGTCACAACCCGACAATCCGACGTGCAATTGTGCATATTACTTCAGCAGGAAAAAACCGACTGAAAATTGAGGCAGCATCGGCAGAGGCCGCTAATACTATAGTAGAATCACCGGCATTTACTGGAACATCTTTGGAAGTTTACATTCCCAATTTTCTGATACACAAACAGGGTGTTATTCGCAACGTGGACACCAGTCTCTCAGAAGAAGAAATTGCTGAGTTTCTAGAGAGTGCCTACCCTGTTATTTCTGTCCAGCGTTTTTCTCGACCCACTAGCGACCCTGCAGTACGGGTCCCCATTCCTGTGTGTAAGATTACCTTCCGCTCTCAAGTGTTGCCGACTCATGTAGTCATCTTTGGAACGCGATGCCCGGTGGAACCTCGTGATCCTCCAGTCTACATCTGCACTAAGTGTTTACGCTTCGGCCATCGCTCGCATCAGTGTCGGAGTGCGGCTAGATGCGGTAAATGTGCTGGACCCCATTTCTTAGAAGACTGCACCTCTACCTCAGGTCCTTGCTGCATTCACTGTCAGGGAGCTCACCTGGGAACAGACAGAAAATGCCCAGCATACCATCAATACCGGGAGGCACGGGTGGCAGCTTCTCGAGCAGATGCCCCTTGCTCGCCTCAGCCATCTCGACCAACTTACTCACAGGCCATTAATGGTGCCCTCTCTATGACTGATACACGGTCTTTCCCTCCTCTCCCTGGAGCAATATCTCCTACAAAGTCAGCCAGTACTCTTCCGCCGCCTTCCTACACTCCTCGACCAGCACCTTCACCAGGAATCCAACCGGCCGTTGCCCTCGCCACTCCGACTTCACCTGCTGTTTCGGTGCCTCGTGTGTCAACACGACCTCCCCCGGACCGAGTTCCGCATTTTCCCCCAGTTCATTCCACTCTGTATATTCCACAACGAGTACCTGTATCTCCAATAACTCATAATCCTTATCCGCCATCTTGGGCGGGTCCTTCATCGCCGTCTGCTCCCACTAGTTTGCAGCTTGTGGAGCAACTACTACAGCTCATAGTTCCTGTATTATCTGCTTTTTCTCCTTCCTCAACGGCCCCTGTTCAACTTGAACTTCTCTGCGACTTCCTTACCAGCTTATTACAAAGCTCATAAACCAACGATGACAACCCAACATTACAGCATGGCTTCAACCCTGTTGCAATGGAATTGTCGTTCTCTTCGAGCTAATTATGACTCTCTTGTGCAAGAACTCTTTGTACGCCACGTCTGCATCGCCCTGCTGTCTGAAACTTGGTTGACTCCGAATACGTCTCTTCGCATACCTTCTTTCTGCCTCTACTCCAAGGATAGGACGGACGGATGGGGAGGAGTTGCAATTCTGGTGCACTCTGCTATTCCACATTACACCATTCAGATAGACCACAGCCAAATACATTCTTTTGAAGCCGTGGCGGTGAGGACTCTGCTTTGTCAACGAGAGGTCACAGTTGTCTCATTGTACTGTTCCCCTAGAATGATCATCACCAGTCGAGAATGGTATCATTTCCTGCGCCAGTTACCAACCCCCATTTTACTCGGCGGAGATTTTAATGCTCATAATACCACATGGGGTTGTGACCTGACCGACGCTGCTGGCAGAACGCTTTTGGACTTCATCGAGGACTCTGGTTTGGTTCTTCTCAACGATGGGTCTTCCACCCTGCTCACTCGGCCCGGACACCGACCGTCAGCGATTGACTTGACGCTCTGCTCCCCTTCCCTATCTTCTGAACTCCAATGGAGGGTTCTTCCCTTTACAATGGGCTCCGATCATTTCCCGCTGGAGATTTCGACTATTCTTCCGCACGTTTCTGTGGCCCACCGGCCTTCGACCAGATGGAACTTACGGCGTGCCAATTGGGTCAAGTACGAACGTATTCTCGAAGCCACCGTTTCTGAGATTCCCTATGATCGTCCTCCGTTGGTGCGTTACGACACCTTTCTACAGTGTATCAATAGTGCGGCTTTGCTTTCCATCCCAGAGAAACGGCCAGTTCTTACGTCCCGTGGTGTACCATCTCCTTGGTGGAATGCAGAATGCAGTCGTTATGTTGCGAAGAGGAAATTGGCGCTCAGTACCTACCGGCACAACTCTACATGGGACAATTTTCTGGCCTATAAACGGGCCGCAGCTGAGGCCAAACGTTTTTTACGACAGTGCAAAAAGGAGTGCTGGAAGACCTTTTGTGCCAAACTCTCTAACACCACCCCACTTTCTCAGATTTGGGGGTTTATTAACAAATTGAGGAAGAAGCCAGTTCCTACCCACCCTCTGAGGGATTGGATCGCTGAGTTTGCAGATCACATTGCTCCGCCATCCGTGACATCACCACCAGCACCTACTGGTCTCTCTTCTTCCGGGGACTCGCACCACACCTTGATGTCAGCATTTTCCATGTCTGAACTCCAAAGTGTACTGAAGTCGTCGTCGAATTCAGCTCCGGGTTATGATCAAATATCCTATAGCATGCTCACCCACCTTCCTCCTCGTGCGAAGATGATCCTTTTGGAACTATTCAACGACCTTTGGGCCTCCGGCGTCTTCCCCGAGAGTTGGACTACACAGATCATTGTACCTATCTTGAAGCCGGGGAAGGACCCTAGCTTTGGTACCTCTTATCGCCCGATTGCTTTGTCTTCCTGTATCGCCAAGACCTTTGAACGCTTGCTTAAACAACGACTTGAATGGTGGCTGGAATCCCGGAGATTATTACCCATGTCCCAATATGGTTTCCGCAAAACCCGGAGTACTTTGGATAGTCTCAGCATCCTGACTACTGACATCGAGCGTACCTATTTGGAACAAGGATATCTGACAGCCATCTTTTTGGACATTTCCGGCGCCTACGACAGTGATTTACTGCCAGTTTTGCTTGGGAAGCTGCAAGCGCTAGGTCTTCCTCCTCGGTACTGCTCTGGCATTTATAATCTTCTCCGACATCGCTTCATCTATATCCGTTCTCCTGATAACTCCTTCTTCGGCCCTAGAATAGTAGTTCGAGGATTGCCCCAGGGAGCGATTTTGAGTCCTCTTCTTTATGCACTTTATACGTCGGATTTAGACTCTCTATTTAGTCCTCACATTCGAGTTCTCCAGTACGCTGATGATATCTGTTTGTACGCTCGGTCCTCTAGTTTTTGGATTACTCGTCTGTGGCTTAGTGATGCAGCCACCGATTTATCAACCTGGGCCTCTGAACACGGATTACATCTTTCACCTTCCAAGTCTACAGTCGTAGTGTTTACTAGGAAACGACGGACATTTCCTGATGGCGTTATCAGCTTGGGACCTTTTACTTTTACCCTTGCATCTTCCGCAAAATTTTTGGGTATCTACTTGGATAGTCGCCTTTCATGGAGTCGTCACATACAGCATCTCATCTCCAAGATTGGTGCAACTCTTAATGTTCTACGCAGTATCGCTCATTCATGTTGGGGTGGGGACGCTTCCATATTACTTCTGCTATGTCGTTCCCTAATTCGGTCGGTGCTGGACTATGGCTGTATCTTCTTTGGCTCTGCTTCCACATCGGTCTTGCGCAAGTTGGATATCGCTCAATACCGTGCTCTTAGATTTTGCCTGGGTGCTATGCTTTCTACACCGACGAATGCACTTTTGGTCGAGGCCTCAGAACCACCATTGGAGATACGACGACAGCTCTTAACCCAGCGCTTTCTATTGCGAGTTTTCTCCGTGGATGCCCACCCAGTATTGCGGACGTTGCAGTATCTTGCTGCTAATTATCTCAACATGGATTTTCCAGCTGTACGACGATTGCCCTTACTCTTACTGGGTTTTCGGTCTCTATACCACGCTTTACCCTTAATTTTGAAAAGTCCCTCTCTTCCGGGGTTTCAATATCCATATGACTTACACTTCTTGAATGTTTCGGTGCATTATCTTCCTGATCACATCATTCGGACCCCAGACGTGAACGTCACCCTCTCTCATTTCTTGCAGATTACATGGCCAGATTTCACCACGATTTACACCGACGGTTCTAAATCTGCTGATGGAGTAGGTTACGCATACGTCTGTCCTTCTACTAATGCCCTGGCTCGATACCGCCTACCTATGGAGGCTTCCAGCTACACTGCAGAGGTTTTGGCCATTCGTGACGCTTTGCAATATGGGATTTCTCAGGGCTTCCCCAAACTGCTGATCTTAACCGATGCGCAGAGTGTGTTGCAGAGACTCTCATCTCCCCGCTGGACGAGAGATATGCACTGTTATCTTTACGAGATACTGACGTTGGTGAACAACGCTACCATAGCCGGACATCAAATTCACTTCCTTTGGATCAGAGGGCATGTCGGAATTCGATACAATGAAGTCGCCGATCGCCTGGCAAAAGAGGGACTCACCCAAGGCACCTTCCAAGGCATCCAACTGCCCTACACGGATTTCTTCCCGGTCCTTCATCGTGACGCCTATTGTCGCTGGAATGACGCCTGGATTCGTTCGCAGTCCATCAAAGGCAAACACCACGCCGCCGTTCAGACGCATCTATCCACGACCCCTTGGTTCTCCAGCTTCAGGATTGCACGTCGACATCTCACCTCCATCATTAGAATGCGACTTGGACATGGATGTTACCCTGCGCATCTACACCGACTACGTCTCATCGATTCCCCTGTATGTCCTGATGACCCAGGCGAAACCGCTGACCTCAATCATCTCCTGTTCAGTTGCTCTCGCTACCGAGCCCACCGTTCTTCCTTCCTCCGCCGCCTACTTCAGCAGTCCGTTCCTTTTCCCGCTAGCGTCAACACCATATTACAGTTATGCAACGAACCTGTATACCAAGCTCTTCTACAATTTCTTAAAGAAAGTGATCTACAGATCTAGTCTCCTCCCATCCTCTTAAACTTCCTTACATTATTTTTCTTATTTTTCCCTACGATGGCCATATGGGATTTTACCGAAGGCCAAAAAAAAAAAAAAAAAAAAAAAAAAAAAAGTGTCTTAATGTGACGATGTGTGGTATCTTTTGTTGCACCAAGGTTTTCTCAAAATCTACGGATACTGCTTTGTGGATTTTCTGGCACATATTCTCAATACGAGTGGGTGTCGTAAAGTGTTATCAGATGTGTTATAGATTTTATGCTAAAATGATGAAAATTGTTCAGTATCACTCGGGACATAATTTTCCAAGTGAAATTTTTTTAACACACTGGCCTTGTGTAGGCTAAACGTATGGAGCCTGCCTCGGTAGCGTAGATGATAGCTTATCTGCCTCACGTTCAAGAGGTCCCGACTTCGAATCTCGCTCAGGGTGAGTTACCTGGATAAGGTTTTTCCCGGGGTTCTCCCTTATCCCTACAGACGAATGTTGGGTAGCTCTAAGCTCCATGGACCCTGGACACATTTGAGTATCATTTCATTCACCGTCCGATATGAGGTAACGTTGGAGGACGTAAAATTAAAAAAATAAAAATAAACGTATGGAAAGATACAGTCAGACTGAAAAATTCAATGCCATAGCTGGGATTTGAACCACGGATCTTCTGGTTGCCGTATAGCCGCTCTAACGCTTGAGCTACTATGGCCAACGTGCCGACATGACATTACATTCTCCAACTGACTCGTATTTTTTCCGGTAAACCACTTAGGAGTTATCATAAACACAATTGAAGAATTTAATGTCATGTCGGCACGTTGGCCATAGTAGCTCAAGCGTTAGAGCGGCTATACGGCAACCAAAAGATCCGTGGTTCAAATCCCGGCTACGGCATTATATTTTTCAGTCTGACTCTAGTCATTTGAGTCCTTTTTCTTTTCTTTCTTTCTTTCTTTCTTTCTTTCTTTCTTTCTTTCTTTCTTTCTTTCTTTCTTTCTTTCTTTCTTTCTTTCTTTCTTTCTTTCTTTCTTTCTTTCTTTCTTTCTTTCTTTCTTTCTTTCTTTCTTTCTTTTTTGTCCTTATGATTTGCTAAGTGCCTTAATGTGGCGATGTGTGGTATCTTTTGATGCACCAAGTTCTTCTGAACGCCTAAGGCTGCTTTACTACGGATTTTCTCGCAAAATTTACCGTGTATCCTCAATATTTCATAGCTTATATCTTTCAGATTGTGTTTAAGACTCCATCGTTGTGCCACACGCTCACTAACGACACCTTCTTCCACTTCACATATTCTTCGAGTTGCGACAGCTACTTTATAATCTTGTTTCCAGTAGTGTTTTAGAAGTACTCTAAGTCCAAACTTTGTTATCTCCATTTTGTAATTGTTTATTAACAACTGAAGACTGATACATGCTCACAATGTAGGTAACAGTAGCCATTTTGTTTTCCAATTTACGTCCTCCAACGTTAAGTGATATCGGACTGTGAATGAAATTGGTGAAATGATGCTCAAATGAGCCCGGGATCCACGGAGCTTAGAGTTGCCCGACATTCGTCTATCAGGATAAGGGAAAACCCCGGGAAAAGCCTTATCCAGGTAACTCACCCTGACCGAGAATCGAACTCGGGAACTCTTGAACATGAGGCAGACACGCTTCCATCTACGCTACCGAGGCGTGCTTAACAGTAGCTCTGCATCCTATAAATAGCAGTGAGAATCCGAAGAAACCCAACAAACTTCCCAAAACACCAAAAGAAAAAAAGTCATAACTTATGAGACAGCCGAATATATATTTTCTTAAAAATGATTAATAATTTTACTAACACCAACATATTGCGATGTGACAAACGAAACTGTATACTCTTAAACTTACAGAGATTATCCTCTGAAATGCAAATAATTGTTGCATAACTGATAAACCTTAAGGTTTAGATGGAAACTAAATACACAAATACCTAATCATGTTAAATAATTTGTTTTGTTTTAATTTTAAACAATTATTTAAATGAAATTGGACTGAAAATTATAAAGTAATTCTTCCTGTCGTCTTATACATCTATAACAGAGTATTTCAAAATAGTAACTGCAGACGAAATTATTTATTTGACATAAATTTTCTTCTGTTACCGAAACTATATTTTGAAGTATGAATAACGTTTTATCTATCACTTAGTTCATCAATTTGTATACAAAAAGAGTAAGAATAGTTCACAGGATAATCACACCAATTCGAGATATATTCATTTATAAATGCATGATATTTTAATCAAAAGAGAGCAATTCTTGAGAATATCGAAATTTTAGCCTAATAAAGGCCTTTTATCATTCAGAAATGTCAAAAAAGTTATATTTGTACCGAAATCTGTAAATCGAAGGCTTGGATTGAATCAATACTCCCTCTATGAGTGTGGCAGAGAAAGTAAAAACAAAATACTGCTGTCAACACAACTAATGTTAGAAGAGCGGATTAAAGGCTTCAGAAAGTAAACATTGCTTTGTGGGGAAGGAAAACACTTGAGTTTTCCTTTCTAATCTTGTGTTTTGTTAAAAGTTCTGGCTATGGCTTCCTATGAAAACACATCAGCTTTAACACCAGGCTTCCTCAGCTGATCTGTTCTAATTCAATTTTACGTCAGGGGAGAGAGCAACAAGTTCTAACAGTATCTACCGACGAGTTTATGCAGTTAATATGTTTTCTCGACATCAAAACGGTAAGAAAAAACCTTAAGAAGACCGTCAGATGGAGTAGGGGTGAAGTTTAAGAGTATTAGGAAAGAATAGCCTCCTACACTTTCGACTGGAACATTAATTTACATATCAATGATTAGACAAAAGAAGAAAAACCAAAAAGCAAACGATAAAAAGTTATTTGATACTGAAGACATCAAAGATTTTCACCTACGTGAAATTTCAATATCGAAACTTCTGGTGGAACGGAATTCTTCTCCTTAACGCACCAAATACAAACGTACATTTTCAGTAAAATATCCACATGACATTTTGCACAGAATGCAGTATTATATCAACTTACTTAATGTACCTAGCAATGTAAAAGAAATATAGCATGGAAGGGAGTGAGGAAAAGAGAGAAGGTAGAGTTAGCGAGGGAGAAAATAGAGCAAGATAGAAGGGCAGGAGGGAGAGAAGGTAGGGGAGCAAGATGAGGAAGCGTGACTGAGAGGGAGGTTGGGGGAGGAAGGGAGGAAAAGGTAAAAATTTTTGCAATTGAGAGTAGCTTAAAATACAGAACTGTTTGGAATACAGGATCTAAAGTCTGTTTAGTGAACGCGTGTGCAGTTTGCACCCCAAAGGAAACTCACCCTCCCGCCCACTAATGACCGTCATAAATCTATCTCCACAATTCAGAAATGGAACACTGTCGTTGAGGACTAACAGCAACCCTGATTTTCTGGAAATGACAGTCGTATGTTTACTCCACGTGGAGTCTCAGTTGCCAAAGTTCCAACTTCCAGTTGATCTGTTTCATTACGTGCAGAAATTCGTTGTGTGTCACGATGTGGAGACCGTGGGCAGGAAATGCAGTGGTAAATGCAAATAAAGTGGTAGATAACTTTCAGCCAAGTGAAAATAATCAAAGTGATGACAATAGTGTGAATAACTGGGCCGAGTTACATTACTGGAAAAGCCTCAAAAACCAAAGTTATAACAGGAACTGTTTCTAAGCAAATTCAAGCGCTTGTTTTGAACACATATAAATATGTGCTGACAAATAATCTTCGTAAGGGGTCGTGCAATGAACCTGATGATAAATTCTGGATATTCACAGAAATACAGTAAGAAATACTGTGACGAAAGGAATACCAAAGACGCCGATCAAGTGTGGAAACAAAAGGAAACGTTTCTCTAAAGTAGATAATTTCACATCCGATTTAATTCTTCGAGAAATATATAGATTCTCTGCAAAAGGGAGAGCGCCCACCTTAGACAAATTGGTCGCACATTTGCAAGAAATTTGTGATTTTCTTATGGGCACTGCACTTAGCGCGGTCCTCTAAAGGAGCTGGGTTTCAAATACCGCACCTTGAATAAGATAAGGGTTATTATGGAATCGAGTAGAATTGTAGCTTGGCGGCTGGTAAGTCCCGGGCATCATATAGAGAAGGCGCCTCTAGGTCATCATATAGTTTAACCCTAGACTAGCTCGTATCCATAGTTACAGGTCAATAGCTAGTTTAGCTTTTGAATGACAGCATTTTAAACAAGACAAATGTAGAGGTTTTACGAAAATGGAGGATTTGGAAAAACGAGCAGTGATTAAATACTTCCATTTGAAAGTCTTAACGTCTAAAGAAATCAAGAAGGAAATGGACAGTACATTGAAAGACTCTGTCCCTTCATATACAATAATTAAAACGTGAGTTGTAGAGTTTAAAATGGGACGTACGAGTACTAGTGATGAGCCTCGCTCTGGACGTCCTGTGGTAGTCACAACTCCAGAGATCATTGAAAGACTCTGTCCCTTCATATACAAATATTAAAAGATGGTTTGTAGAGTTTAAAATGGGACGTACGAGTACTAGTGATGAGCCTCGCTCTGGACGTCCTGTGGAAGTCACAACTACAGAGATCATTGAAAGATTCTGACCCTTCATATACAATAATTAAAAGGTTGGTTGTAGAGTTTAAAATGGGACGTACGAGTACTAGTGACGAGCCTCGCTCTATACGTCCTGTAGAAGTCAACTCCAGAGATCATTGAAAGACTCTGTCCCTTCATATACAATGATTAAAAGGTGGGTTGTAGAGCTTAAAATGGGACGTACGAGTACTAGTGATGAGCCTCGCTCTGGACGTCCTGTGGAAGTGACAACACCAGAGAGCTTTGAAAGACCCTGTCCCTTCATATACAATAGTTAAAAGGTTGGTTGTAGAGCTTAAAATGGGACGTACGAGTACTAGTGATGAGCCTCGCTCTGGACGTCCTGTGGAATTTACAACTCCAGAGATCATTGAATGACTCTGTCCCTTCATATGCAATGATTAAAAGGTTGGTTGTAGAGTTTAAAATGGGACGTACGAGTACTAGTGATGGGCCTCGCTCTGGACGTCCTGTGGAAGTCACAACTACAGAGATCATTGAAAGACTCTGTCCCTTCATATACAATGATTAAAAGATGGGTTGTAGAGTTTAAAATGGGACGTACGAGTACTAGTGATGGGCCTCGCTCTGGACGTCCTGTGGAAGTCACAACTACAGAGATCATTGAAAGACTCTGTCCCTTCATATACAATAGTTAAAAGGTTGGTTGTAGAGTTTAAAATGGGACGTACGAGCACTAGTGATGAGCCTCGCTCTGGACGTCCTGTAGAAGTCACAACACCAGAGATCATTGAAAGACTCTGTCCCTTCATATACAATGATTAAAAGGTTGGTTGTAGAGTTTAAAATGGGACGTACGATCACTAGTGTTGAGCCTCGCTCTGGACGTCCTGTGGAAGTCACAACTCAAGAGATCATTGAAAGACTCTGTCCCTTCATATACAATGATTAAAAGGTTGGTTGTAGAGTTTAAAATGGGACATACGAGTACTAGTGATGAGCCTCGCTCTGTACGTTCTGTGGAAGGCACAACTTCAGAGATCATTGAAAGACTCTGTCCCTTCATATACAATAATTAAAAGGTTGGTTGTAGAGTTTAAAATGGGACGTACGAGCACTAGTGTTGCAGCTCTACCGTATATCTCCCAGTGAATTTTTGAGACGGCTTGTTATCTTGGATGCAACTTCGATACATCACTAAACTCCATAAAGCAAATCACAGTCAACACTGTGGATTGCTCCAGGTGAACCAACTCCAAAAAAGGCAAAGTCAATTTTGTCAGCTATCAAGGTTATGGCGAGTGTTTTCTGGGATGTACATGGAATTATTTTTATTTATTTCTTGGAAAAGGGTAAAGGTTTCACTGGAGACTACTACGTAACTTACTGCAGTGTTAGAGTGATGAGGTAAAAAGAAAAATACCTCATTTGGCAAAGAAAAGTTTTGTTTCTTCATGACAAGGCTTAGTCCATTATTCAGTCATTGCAATGGGAAAAATGTGGGAATTAAAGTTGGAATTGATTGAACATCTACCCTTTCGGCAGATCTAGTACCCAGTGACTGCCGAACGTCAAAAAATATCTGGAGGACGAAGATTTCACAGCACAAAGAGGTCATTGATGCAATAAAGAGCTATTTTGAGGACCATTATAAATCGCACTACAGAGATGATTTAGTTAAATTAGAATATCGATATGACGAATGGAGCATTCTTTCTGGACATTTTACAGCTAATGGTTAGCCAATTACTTTTTGTCATATTTGAAAAAAGTGTAAAAGCAATAATAAATAAAAATTGATTTTCCATATGTTATTGGGCATTAAGAAGAAACAATGAACAAAAGAATATCTATATATAAATTATATGGACAAAGCCTCCTTATCCTCTTTTGTTAATGAATTAATTGAAGTAACACATGTTTCAGTTGCTATGTTATTTGTTTTTGCAGCGGAATTAACTCTTTCGATTTTCGATGGCTATTATAACGAAGTTAAATTTCTTAAAAACGGGCGACACTGCTATACAAAAAGCTGTGAAAATCCGAGCTCCAACTCAGATGTACTTACTTCAGACATAAAGAGAATAGAATCGCTGTTTAAAGTTATTAACATGTCTAATTGTATGCATTTCCTGTACTTAATATCGTCACCAAGGGTAAAAAGCATTTTAATGGGATATTGTAAAAGGTATATTTTCAGTAACATTTCAGTGCGTAATCCCTTCCTTCGTATACAACCGCTGGGTAGAACAGTAAGGACAAAACAAAGCAGATAAGTTAGAAGGTAGTAATCCAATTAAGGAGTTCCTCATCTGTTTATGACAATTACAAAGATCAATACTTCAACACACTACGTTATTAACAGAATCAGATTAACCAACTGTGTTTCCTGTGTTAGCAAAAACGGCTTTAATATAGCAGAACCGTGCCTTTGAAAATAAGCTAATGTATACATTAAGCGGAACGGCGTATAAAGAAGAGCAGGGAAAAATGAATCTTTAAACAGCATCTTAGAGCTTCAAAGGGACAAAACATTCCATGAATTTAATATTGCAGTACTTGCTTCTCAAAATAATCATCCTTAATGCATTCCTGCTCGTACTCTGCAGCTTTATTATAATCGCGAATATTTAATATTACAATGGCCTAAGGACCTCCAACAACAGCAAAGTACCAACTGTAAGAATGTCTCTATTGATCACTTAATGTGAGCGTCATTCCAGAGGTCGCAGTTTCGAACACCCGAAACTGTCGTATTTCGTGGCTATACGCTTTTCTCCTCTTCTGAATCAGCCTTTGGAACATTCCCCTCCCTTGGCTAACATAATTTCGCCCCCTTAAAACTGTAGTTCTTTTTTTTTCGCTGAAGGACAATATTATTGTGCAATTGTAGTACTTGTAAAACCTCAGTTCGTTAATATATTTTGATATACCAGGGTGTGTCGTAGAGCTTTAATTATCACACAATAATTTCTTATAATTCCAGTTACAGTTTCCCAATTCTTTTTATTTTTAATACGAGGGCTATCCAGAAAGTATATTACGTTTTCGTCTGTTTCCGCTAGGGGCGGGGCTAGCGCGGCCATCTTGGGGTCAGAGCGTTGCGCAGCTCAGTCGGCATCTAGCCGTGCTGGTGAGAGGTTGGTGCTGTGCTCCGTTCAGATACTGTGACTGTTTGAAATGTCTGCGTTAATTGAAAATCCCGCGAGCTGCGAGGTGCGTGCAGTAATAAGGTTTCTGACTGCAAAAAACTGTAAACCGATAGAAATCTATCGGCAGCTTTGTGAAGTGTATGGGGACAACATTATCACTGAAGGTGGAGTGCGTCAGTGGGTCATCAGATTTAAAAATGGCCGAACCAATGTTCACGACGAAGATCGAAGTGGAAGACCCAGCATAGTGACTGCCGAACTTGTCGAAAAAGTCGATGCTAAAGTCCGTGAAAATCGAAGGTTCACAATAACGGAACTTTCTTTGAGTTTTCCACAAATTTCGCGAAGTTTGTTGCACGAAATCATCAGCGAAAAGCTTGGTTACCACAAGTTTTGTGCAAGATGGATTCCAAAAATCTTGACAGAGGACCACAAAAATCAGCGAATGGCTGCAGCGTTGAACTTTTTGGACGTTTACCATAAGGATGGTGACTCTTTACTCGATCGCATCGTTACTGGTGACGAAACATGGGTGAAACACGTGAACTGTGAAACGAAATTGCAATCAATGCAGTGGGGGCACATAAGTTCTCCCCAAAAACCCAAGAAATGCATGCAAATAATGTCGGCAAGGAAGATGATGGCGACTGTTTTTTGGGACAGAAAAGGTGTGATTTTGGTGGACTTCCTGGAAAGAGGCACTACAATAAACTCTCAAAGGTATTGCCAAACTCTCCAAAAACTCAGAAGAGCCATTCAAAACAAGCGCAGAGGAATGTTGAGCTCTAAGATCTTGTTGATTCACGACAACGCCCGGCCCCACACGGCAAATGTCACTCGTGAAGTTCTTGAATCTTTTAAGTGGGAGTTGTTTCCTCATCCGCCGTACAGTTCCGACCTGGCACCGAGCGACTTCCACCTATTCCCAGCAATGAAGAAGTGGCTGGCTATGCAGCGTTTTGATGACGACGCACAGCTGCAAGAAGAGGTAACGAAGTGGTTGAAGGCGCAGGCGGCCGAATTTTTCGACGAAGGAATTTCCAAGCTCGTACATCGCTACGATAAATGCCTTAATTTGAATGGTGACTATGTCGAAAAGTAGTATTTGAGTGTGGCTTTCATCTGTATATAATAAAATTTGTTTCCCATACTTTGTTTACTTTTTATTCCAAAACGTAATCTACTTTCTGGATAGCCCTCGTATAAGAGTGATGGAAAGTTTTCGGTGTCTTCATTGATTCCTAGGGACACGATAAAATAATACAATAATACAACACACAATAATTTCTTATAATTCCAGTTACAGTTTCCCAATTCTTTTTATTTTTTAATATATTTATTAGATCGGTCAGCAATAATATATGCTTTACAGATCTGAGAGAACAGATACAAAATAATTATAGAGTAATAACATTTTAGAGGTATGACAATGTGCCACCTCTGAACTAAAACAAATGTATTATTGCACTAGTATAAATGTGGCACTGAACTGATAAAATGGTATACATACATCCATAGTGAGAATTTACATAGTAGAACAGAAGACTAGAAAAGATAAATTGAAACAGTAGATTATTCAGAAGTGGAAGTGTCATCACTGTAAAGCAGGTCCTGCGGTAGTCGTTACTTCAGTCGCTTCGGACGCCGATGTTATACGTCACAGCTCCTGGGACGTGGCGTAGATTGTAGAAGAAGCGTCAAGCAGTCTGTCGGATGAAATGGTGGAGAGGAAGAAGTACCAGCTCGTGATGCAGCTGCTGGTTGCGGACAAACAAGGAGCATTGTTGGCGACTCTGGATGACCTGTAGACGCCTCAGGTGACAAGTACTGGCAGCCCCCCAAACCTGGCAGGCATAAGTAATAAGATCTCGAACCAGAGATTTGTATAGGAGCAGTAAAGATTCTAAAGCAAGTGAAGTGTGTTTGTGAAATAATGGAGACAGTTGTGAAAGACGAGCGGATGCCAGGGTAATGGTGCGGTCAATATGAGGCTTCCACGTAAGCCGAGTGTCCAGTAACACTCCAAGGTACTTGACTGGTGTAGGTGAAGGGAGCCACGGCACATGATCAGCCAGAAGGCGTATAGGCGGAGGGGGATTATAGCGGCGTAAAGTAAAAATCTTGGCTTCAGAGTTTCCCAATTCTAAGTACAAACTTATTAGCTGCTGATATTTACGGGTTGGTAGTGGTATGGGCTCCCTTGCCGTTTACTTGTATTCCAGCCCTTACCATACATTTCTCTTTCATTTTTCCTGCATACTTCTCCAGCTCCCTTATTCTTTTTTCTCCTGTGAATCTGTGCATTTTTATAATTCCTGTGTAAGCCCCTTTGTTATCCCGTCGCATCTCACATTAATTTCCTTTAATTTTCTGTTTCTGTACATTTCACTATATAATACTATGTTTATTTTATTTCCACATAAAATGCTCTCCTTTGACAAAGCCGTTCTCAATATGGCTCCTATCCTTAACCAAGATAAACCATTCCTCTCATGTCTATCACATAGGTCAATATTTTTCCCTTCCCCATTCTCTCATTTTTGGTATATATTTATTGATCTCCTAGTTATCAATTTTCCACCAGTCACTTGTCTATATCCTCTACCCTATTTTTAATTACTGTCCAAAATCCCTTTACATTTGTTTTTCCCTCCTACCAGATATCACCGTGCCCTATTCTATCCAACGTTCTCTCTAGCTCCGACCACCAGCTATACTTACATGTTGTTCTAAGAGATGTTTAATATATTACCATCAATCTTTATATATTTCTATACCAATATTTTAAGCATTTTTCTACGAGCTTGTGGAGAACTGATCATAGTGTACTGTGTATATGTTTTCTTTCCTCTTTGGAATGAGTTCTATGTATACGCTTTCTTTTGTTTTGTTCTTCTGTTGTTGAATAAATATGGCGGACTGAAACAACGTTTCCTTTATGATGTGTTATAACCAGCACAGAGGTGTCATTGAAGAGTCATCCTTCTCCGAGGACAAGGAGCCTTCGACATTTTACCATTCCACGACTGTCGCTTACTGCCATTAGCATGGATTTATAATAATAGACGGTGAGTATACTTCTAATGAAGTGTCACAAATTGTAGGATGAAAGTGAAGATATTTTGTTAATTATAGAAGACTATTGAAATTACGATGGGCCTAAGGTGAGTCTGGGACGTTTGTAGGTTTCCCGGTGGTCAATGTTTATGATGCCTTAAAATTCCCCACTTCTGCAGGGCCTTCCCAGTTCCATCCTAGGTATTCCATTTGGCTTTGACTTATTCTAACCTCATATCTCTTTGCCAAAACTGTTCATATATGTGTTCAACGTGTTTTTTTATCTCATTAGCCCCCATAATTCTGCATCATATGTAATGTTTTGTTCTATTATACCTTCACACATACTTTAAAGCCTCCTTACTGACGTATATATCTGACAATTTATATTTACAGTTCCTTACCCCAGGCACGCTACCTTTCACACTTATCTTTCTCCATATTGGTACTATAGCGTGCAACATTTTATAGCAATTTAGTGAAAATTGGGCTACAAATTTTCCTGGTGAGCCACACAAGGAACCTGATGCAGAAACAACACAAGGCTATTGCAAGCATTCCGGCGCATTCCTCCAAAGAGAAAAACGTAACCACAGGGAATATGAACACAGAGGGTAAGCAAATTCCAGTGGGCTGGTATTCTAAGGCACAGACGGCGGCGGCGGCGGCGTGGAGGGGAGGCGCGTAAGATATTTCTGTACCGACGCGGGATGGCAAGTCAGTTTAAAGGCGTCGCGGTTATCCGGAGTACAGCAACACAGAAGAGGTGTTCCACGACGTTACTGATCCCGAAATAACCGTCTCCTTCCTGCTCTTTCATATAATACTCCTCCCTTTTCGTTGCTCCTTCATTCGCTTAGGCTCCATGAACAAACACGCACGTTTGGCAGAGGCTTTGAGCTTGTAGAATGAAGTGATATACCAGACACAGGCAAAACATACCGCAACTGTTACCAAATTACACCGCATTACACGCAGTAGCCTACAGGAAGTGTTGCAGTTGAATATTTTTTAAATTAATACACAAAAACGGACGCCATTCCAAAATTTAGAGATGCAATTATCAAATATTTTAACGATGACCTTCAGAATTTTAAACGAAACCACTACAGCTTCTTAAATAAAGGAAAAAACCTTCCAAAAAGTTCTTAATTTCTATGATACAAAGTATCTGACCCGGGAACTTCGTACCGCCAATAAAAGTTGTCTGAAGTTATCAATATAAATAAACCAAACTAGATTTATTTATTTATTCATTCTGCAATTGGAGATGAAGTTTAAGTACAAAACAGTTGCAATTAAGGTACGTAAATATATAAAGATGATGCTTTTCCGACGCGCGAACACGCGACGTTTAATTGTCCATGAGAGAAACAGCGAAACTCCAAGTTGATTCCACAAACTTACAACAATTGTCCTTGTGATTTATTTATATTCATCGCAAAGGCCTAACGCAAGGGAAATTGTAGACACTTAAAATAAAAGGTAAATCCGTTGGAATCATCGGAATACATAGGATCAAGATATCCTCTCCTTGATGATTGTTGTCTCGATGACGTCATTCATTAGCGTTTTCACAGTTAGTCTCGTTCCAAGGCACAGCCGTGGTTGGTTAATTTTAGGCAGCATGATCATAACTGATACTACTTTTAATTTTAAATTGTGAGGTGGGAGTCCAGGCAATTCTAATGACTTTAAAAACTCTGTGAGATAGTTAACTACGTCATCCTGGTTCGTAACTGTGTCAAATGATTCGTAGAAAACAACTCACTCGGAAGAAAATTCTGTATGGTCTATGGGTTTCACAGACATCTGTATCTTTTCACGCCGATATTGCTCGTTCACAAAGTCAATTATGGTTAGTGTATTGTTGCGTTATGTACCGAAAAACGCGCTGAATAGGCTCCTCTTTCGCGCCTGTGAACAAACAGATATCTGTAGGTATTACAATTAATGCAGGCGGGATGTCAAAAGCGACTTTATGTCAAGGACGAATGAAATATCTTTGAAGTTTTTGGCAAGAAGTGGAACACCTCTCTCCATTGTAATGCTTTTATTTATCCAAAATAAAAGAAGGTGTTTGTGTGTTAAGCAAAATTTGACGTATGTACTTTCATATCTAGTTAATAACCCGGTCCATTATCACATCAGGACTTTATTCTAACCTTTTAAACGTTCCTTGGACTTCAACAAACATTTCAAAACCAAAGTTAGGCAAATCGGCTCAGCCGTATCGGGCTTTTGCGACACTAACAAACATCAATTAATGTTATATGGATACTCAGACGGAGAAGTTATGCATTACACCCAAAGTTTGAAGTCGAGATTTCAGCATAATTATGTTTTGATACACCCTGTACCTACTTGCATCTGTTTGTAAATAGTAACTAAAAATCGAAAACCAGTTAAAACTAAACTTGGAATATCCGAAAATTAATTGTACGTCTACACTAGCCCTGTGCTAAGATTTTAAGATATATTTAGACTGAAAGATTCAATGTAATAGCCGGGATTTCAACCACAGATCTCCCGGTCTGCGTCCAATTGACTCTTATTTGCCCGGTAAAGCACTAAGAATTCTGACATACAACGACATATGCACCGTTTGTGGTTTTACAGGAAAAATACGACACAGTTGGATAATTTAATATGATGCTGACATACTGCCAGGGTACTTAAATGGTTAAGAGCAACAACACCGATATCGCGAGAACCATGGTTCAAATCTCGGTTGAATATTTCAATCTGACTCTACCTGTACAAACCTTAGCATATACTCGGCTAGTGTGCAAGAACAATGAATTTCAATTAACCTAACAGTGGTTTAACTATGAAGCTTGGGACTTAAGTACTTACAGCTTAGCAAGTCGCCACAAACGGTATATATCTCACTGTATATGAGAGCACCTAGTGGTTTAATTGTTTGTACAAGAGTAGAGAAAGTCATGTATATAAAACATTTGACTATCACTTAAAGTCCACTGTATTCCCTTGTAACTACAATAAAATAATGTTTATATTGAAGTAGATAGAGCAATAAGTGTTTGTACAAGAGTAGAGAAAGTCATGTATCTAAAACATTTGACTATCACTTAAGGTCTACTGTATACCCATGTAACTACAATAAGATAATGTTTACTTGAAGTAGATAGAGCAATAAGTGTTTGTACAAGATTAGAGAAAGTCATATATCTAAAACATTTGACTATCACTTAAAGTCTACTGTATTCCCTTGTAACTACAATAAGATAATGTTTATCTTGAAGTAGATAGAGCAATATGTGTTTGTAGAAGAGTAGAGAAATTCATGTATATAAAACATTTGACTATCACTTAGAGTCTACTGTATTCCCTTGTAACTACAATAAGATAATGTTTATCTTTAAATACAACTTTCTAAGCATATTTAGTATATGATCTCGAATTTTGAAGTCAATATTTCTAAGGAATACGTCCCATGATGCACTTAAACTGGAGTAGTGAATTTATACAATAACAAATACGCAATTTTGATGTGAGTTTAGTTTATGCATCTGCGTTGCGACGTTGCTATTGATTTCTCTCGCTCTCACATTCAACAAATCACCGTGGTTACAGCGAGCGTCGAACAGATCTTAATGTTGCCGTATCACGACTATTTATTTTCTTCACTTCAGTCCACTTTCGATGTTTCGGAGTAAATGAAGCGTTATCTTCCCGATTACACAAAGTACTCTCTTTGTGCTTTCTGTGATGTTCCGTTCGCCACATACAAAACCTTAGCTACTGCAACGTCAGAAACTAAAACCTAAGTTTGTGCCCGCCTATGTAGCGTGACGCTAGCGCATCTGCTTCACATTCAGCAGGTTCCAATTTCCAGTCTTGGTCTAAGTGATAAGGTTTTCTCCAGGAATTTCCTTATCCATAAATATGACTGGTAACTCTAAGCTCTATGTACCCTGTACTCATTTGAACATCATTTCATTCATCGTTGGATATGACTTAATGCTGGAGGTTTTCTCTTATCCTGAGATATCAATGTCTGGTAACTCTCAGCTCTCTGTACCTTGTCCTCATTTGAACATCAGTTCATTCATCGTCCGATATGACTTAACATTGGAGGTTTTCTCTTATCCTGAAGGATGAATGTCTGGTAACTCTAAGCTCTATGTAACCTGTACTCATTTGAACATCATTTCATTCATCGTCCGATATGACTTAACATTGGAGGTTTTCCCTTATCCTGAAATATGAATGTTTGGTAACTCTAAGCTCTATGTACCCTGTACTCATTTGAACATCACTTCATTCATCGTCCGATATGACATAACTTTGGAGATTTTCCGTTATCCAATAAGGTGAATGTCTGGTAACTCTAAGCTCTTTTTACTCTGTATTCATTTGAACATTATTTCATTCATCGTCCGATATGACTTAACGTTGGAGGTTTTCCCTTATCCTGAAAGATGAATGTCTGGTAACTCTAAGCTCTTTTTGCTCTGTATTCATTTGAACATCATTTCATTCATCGTCCGATATGCCTTAACGTTGGGGGTTTTCTCTTATCCTGAAAGATGAATGTCTGGTAGCTCTAAGCTCTTTTTACTCTGTATTCATTTGAACATTATTTCATTCATCGTCCGATATGCCTTAACGTTGGAGGTTTTCTCTTATCCTGAAGGATGAATGTCTGGTAACTGTAAGCTCTATGTACCCTGTACTCATTTGAACATAATTTCATTCATCGTCCGATATGACCTAACATTCGAGGATTTCTCTTATTCTGAAAGATGAATGTCTGGTAACTCTAAGCTCTATGTACCCTGTACTCATTTGAACATAATTTCATTCATCGTCCGATATGACTTAACGTTGGAGGTTTTCTCTTATCCTGAAAGATAAATGTCTGGTAACTCTAAGCTCTATGTACCCTGTACTCATTTTAACATCATTTCATTCATCGTCCGATATGACTTAACGCTGGAGGTTTTCTCTTATCCTGAAAGATGAATGTCTGGTAACTCTAAGCTCTATGTACACTGTACTCATTTGAACATCATTTCATTCATCGTCCGATATGACTTAACGTTGGAGGTTTTCTCTTATCCTGAAAGATGAATGTCTGGTAACTCTAAGCTCTATGTACCCTGTACTCATTTGAACATCATTTCATTCATCGTCCGATATGACTTAACGTTGGAGGTTTTCTCTTATCCTGAAAGATGAATGTCTGGTAACTCTAAGCTCTATGTATCCTGTACTCATTTGAACATCATTTCATTCATCGTCCGATATGACTTAACGTTGGAGGTTTTCCCTTATCCTGAAAGATGAATGTCCGGTAACTCTAAGCTCTATGTACGCTGTCCTCATTTGAACATCATTTCATTCATCGTCCGATATGACTTAACGTTGGAGGTTTTCTCTTATCCTGAAAGATGAATGTCTGGTAACTCTAAGCTCTATGTACCCTGTACTCATTTGAACATCATTTCATTCATCGTCCGATATGACTTAACGTTGGAGGTTTTCCCTTATCCTGAAAGATGAATGTCTGGCAACTCTAAGCTCTATGTACGCTGTCCTCATTTGAACATCATTTCATTCATCGTCCGATATGACGTAACGTTGGAGGACGAAAATTAAAAAGAATGCATCGAATTAGTGGCTGGGAGTGTGGGTATCAGAGTCATTAACATAAGGGAGGTTATTAAAAGTATTAGAACCAACAGCACATCTTGGGCATTATCTAAGGTACTGTGGTCGCTGGTAAGGAAAGAACTGAATAGGCGTCATTTTTACTTCAATGCCAGAACCAGCTGGTAGGGGAATCAGACATTTCAGCACCGTACACTCATATAGTAGTTTGAATTGGTTGGCTATAGTGTAGGCTGTTCATTAAACATGTGCAAGTCAGGGCACTGTCAACACAATCTGACATAGGTTTCTCATAGCTTGAAGAGCTTCCTATGTTTTAGAATATTGTTATTAGTAGCGTACGAGTTTCACAATATTTTTCCTTTTTTCAGCATTTCACCACGAGGACAACAAGATCTACCGAAAGCTGCAAGCGTCCGCAGGCAACAGCGTCCTGCCATGCTGGAGAAACCAAGCCGGGACGGAATTAGCATCAAGAAAAATAATTGTTAAGCGATATTACAGCTTCAATTCACACAAGCTGGTATCACGTGAGCTTGTCTGCTCATCATTACAAACTATTCTTAAAAACTTTATTCTATTATGGAAATAAACTTCGTAAAAATTATTTTTCCACCAGTATAAGAAAAAGCACATCATTACGCGATACTTTTGTTAGTGAAAAGTATGCCTCTTTCTGTTCGACATGAATAATCTCTGCCAGAGTCAATATAGCAGGTCAAGCAAAATAATAAGTCAAAGACATTATTGCTCAGGAACGCCTACTCTAAAATAGTGTCAAAGAGGTTATATTATATTCTCTCTGTCTATCGATTACTTCCGATGTTCAATTTTTCTGTAGTAATCTGAAAAACAAAACACGAACATACTATATCTTCAATGTACAGAAATATATATTACTACTCTGGCTTTTCATATCATAATTTATATTACGGGTAGTGTTGTTAAAAATAAATACAGCTTGACTCGTGCAAGCTGTAGATGAACTACCAGACACGTAACAATCGACTGGTAAATTATTCTTATTGACCGAAGTGTCTCTGAAAAATATGCTAAAATCTTCCTCTCGCTTACATTGGTAACACTTTTTGATCTGCAATTTTCACAAAACATAAATGTTCTTTGTCATAAATTGTAGATGACTTATGTGGCAGCAAACTTAGGTAAGTAATTCGAGCTTCTTCTCGAATTTCTTCATATATAAAGCTTTCGTCGCCTGTATCATTCATTTTGACATACAGTTTAGCATTTGTTATTTTTGCATGACCATAGTTAGGATACTTCGCTACTCAAAACCTCCAATATAATTGTACACATAGTAAAAACATCGATTCTAAATCTATATGTACAATTGTTCATATTTTTATAATTCATAATTCAGGTCGATTGTTTCTTAGGTAACGAATAGAATTACGTATGGCAGTAGTGAGGTTTTTTTTTATTTAATTCAAAGATCGATCAGCAGTACATGCTTTACAGATCCTTGTTGGCTAATTGAATCTCTATGAACTATATAATAACATGTAAGGAAAACCAAGTTGGCCCCTATTATCTTCTTAACACTGTGAAACAAGAGAAAAAGAAGTTAATTAAAACAAACAAGTAATCAAAGAGATAAGAACAGCAGTCATTGTGAAACAATATTCATAGTTTTTTTCAATCAGAGTCACTAAGGAGGAGATCCTGTGGGAGTCGTCTCTTCAGGCGCGTGGGCTGGCGGGTTCGTACGCCGATGTCGTACATCACAGCTCCTGGAACATCTGGCAGGTTTGAGAAGAAGCGAGAGGCGATCTGACGTATGTACTGGTGAAGAGGAAGGAGACCAAGTCCTTTATGCGGTTGTTGATTTCTTACGTACCAAGGGGCATCCGTGGCGATGCGCAGAAATCGATTTTGCAGGACCTGTAGCCTTCGGAGATGAGTGTTGCTAGCCGTACCCCATACCTGGGAAGCACATGTGATATGTGGCCGGACAAGAGATTTGTAGAGAAGCAGAGAGCATTCAATCCCAAGAAGAGTGTGTCTGTGAAGTAGCGGACCGAGTTTTGAAAGTCGTCCTGATGCCAACGAGATAAGTCGATCAATATGGGCTCGCCAAGTAAGTTTAGTGTCCAGCATTACTCCAAGGTATTTGACGGAGGCGGTAGGAGGTAGCCAGGGAATTGATTCATGCTTAATATGCAATTCTGGAGAGTTGGAGATGCGACGTAAGCTAAAGATCTTAGCTGCGGTCTTTTGAGTGTTAAGACGTATGCGCCAAGTATCGAACCATTCAACGAGGCAGTCAAGAGAGGTTTGTAGCGTGTGAATAGTTGTAGGGAGATTTGTGCCGGAATGATATAAAACAGTATCATCAGCGTATAAGGCTATGGAGGTAGGGGCCAAGTCAGGAAGATCATAGGTATAGATACTAAATAGGATTGGGGCCAATATGGATCCCTGAGGAACTCCTGCTGTAATATGGCGCTGAGAGGACTTATTACAGCAGGAGTGAGGGTTGATGTGTATCATGCTTGGCGCTAGCACTTTGGGCGTTACATAATTTTTACTTTCTAATCAACATCAACTTGCCTCTCAAGCCCAATAAATAACTATTATACAGTGGAATTAAGGGTCACTCACCCGCCTCGGTAGCGTAGATGGTAGCATTTCTGCCTCTGGTTCAAGAGATCCCGAGATGGAATCTCGGTCAGGGCGACTTACCTGGAGAAGGCTTTTTCCGGGGTTTTCCCTTATTCTAAAAGACGAATGTCGGGTAACTCGAAGCTCCATAAACCCTGGGCCCATTTGAGCATCATTTCACCCATTCCATTCATCGTCCGATATGACTTAAAGAATTAAAGGACTTAAATTACAAAAATAAATAAATAAATAATAATAGTAATAATAATAATAACGACAACAATAATAACAACAACAGCAACAATAATAATAATAATAATAATAATAATAATAATAATAATAATAATAATAATAATAATAATGATAATGATAATGATAATGATAATGATAATGATAATGATAATGATAATGATAATGATAATGATAATGATAATGATAATGATAATGATAATGATAATGATAATGATAATGATAATGATAATGATAATGATAATGATAATGATAATGATAATGATAATGATAATGATAATGATAATGATAATGATAATGATAATGATAATGATAATGATAATGATAATGATAATGATAATAATAATAATAATAATAATAATAATAATAATAATAATAATAATAATAATAATAATAATAATAATAATAATAATAATAATAATAATAATAATAATAATAATAATAATAATAATAATAATAATAATAATAATAATAATAAAGGGTCACTATATGATGACTTAGAAATTGTATTTTCTTTACAAGGACAATAGATTAAGAAACACTCTATATGAGAAAAGTGTATGACAGATTCTGTGCTTCAGGAAGATCCACATCTCCTTGCGGTTTTTGCCAGTTATGCAAGAATAATCCACAGCGGAAAGGACTTCTAAGATTACTCACAGAAAATTGATAGTATAAATTATATTGTTAAAAAAATATTTAATTTGGTGTTTTAACCAAAACTTTTAAAGCATTTGTTAGGATATAAAATGTTAACTTTTTTGGATATAAAGGTTGTTTCGAGACTGTGTTTTAATCATTATTTTGCAACCTAATGAAGTTAAATTACCACATTTGACATTTCTGAAACATTTGCTTTTATAATTTAGCTGTTTCCAAGCCTGTTGAACAGAAATTCTACAAGCATCACGAGAATTTACTGACGAGTCGTTTTACATCTCTTGCACAAGCCAGCTCCTTGTACTGCAGCCATAATATTTACGTCGTGAAACTTAATTCTAATGTTAATCTGCAAACAAGCGCGCTGAAATCAATTATTCGGAACGACTACATCGCGATCCCAGTGTTACCAACTTAGCTAGAACATGGAAATTACGAATCGAAATAACGAAAATCTGCAAAGTTGCGCATACAAGAAGAAGAAACTCTTAAGTTCACCCCCCCCCTCCGCCCATTCCAGTTAGCAGTTTCCCCTTCCTCTTCCTAACTCCTGCAGCAAGGCGGGCGGGAGGAGGGGGCACTAAATTTGGAGTCCATGTTACCAAGTTTTAATTACCAAAAAGGAGAAGAAGGCAGCTGAAAATGTTCAATAACTAGCGACTAGAAGAGTGTCATAGAATATTGCCACGGAAACAGTTCACCAAATAGTGGAGAACACTAGCATCACCGCGATGCTGCTGTCGCTATGGTAACCGTGCGATCTATCTCTAACTATAGTCGCGGTGGCTGTGACAGCAGTAAAATTGAGGTTAACAAATGACTTATTTGAAGCAAGTTCTCAACTGTTTGAGCTTCAAAGGACGCAACTGTTTCTAGATCACGGTGCTGTGCCCGCCTCGGTAGTATACAGTAGCCTACACGCTTCCGTTTTCTTGTGTTTTTAAGCTCAAATAAGCATTCCCTTTCATTTTTAAAAGTTCGTATGGATACGTAGATGACATTCTTGCTGCTATTCCCGATAAATAAATGCCTGAAAAGTCCTAAATTTACAAAATAAAATTATAAAGTTCATGTTAGGAATTGATTAGAATGGTTGCCTTTCCTTCCTAGACCTAAAGATAATACAAAATACGAGAGCTGTTCAATAAAAAATGATTACCATTTTTTTGACAACGTACCTTTACTCATCCTCACAATTTTGATGGTCCTTCTCAAAATAGTCTTCCCTAAATGCGATGCACCTGTACCAGCGTTTCTGCCAGTCTTCAAACACATGCTGGAAACCATTTTTTGCTGGTCGCCTCCGCAGCCTTCACCACTGCTTCAGATGATGTATCACATCTCCCACGAAGGCGTTTCTTCAAGTCAGGGAATAGAAAAAGGTCACATGGGGCTAAATCCGGACTATAGGGAGGGTGAGGGATGCACTTCACGTTGATTTTTTGCAAGATATTCAGCAACAACATTGGCAACATGCGGCCGCGCATTATCGTGGTGCAGCATCCAGCCTGCTTCACGGTAATGTGGTCTTTTGCGCCTGATATGGACTTGCAATGTTTTCAGGATATCCCTGTAGTATTGTCCAGTTACTGATGTGTGTGCAGGTACAACATGCTGATAAACCATTCCATGAATATCAAACAATGAGATGACCATAACTTTCCCAGCAGAAGCAACCACTTTTGCTTTTTTGGGGGCTGGTGATGAAGGAGATTTCCACACAGAGCTTTGCTGTTTGCTCTCAGGATCAAAATGATGTAGCCAAGTTTCATCAGTAGTGATTGCGTTTGAGAGAGACTCCGGATCTTCCTCTAACATCAACTTTAACTGTATGTTACCTCCATTGCAGCTGTAGGCGATACTGAACATTTTTGGATTTGCCTGTTTCTCACAGGTGGGAACCAGGAGTACCAACAATAATACTGTGGCGTGTTTGTTTCACATTAAGCTAACAGAATATAATAAGAATGAATTTTATTGCGAAAAATTATGTCCGTAAAAATTATTATTATCCTTATTGAACAGCTCTCGTAGCAATAAACTTTGGCATTTATAGTAAATCAACTTATATTTATAATTACAGAACTCTTTATCACAAAATGAGCTGTTTTTAACAGTTTAATATACAGGTTTATATATACCCCTAAACAAAGAAGGATTTAATAGAGAATTTCAACATATTATTGGTATTGCTTTATTTAATGGTATTAACAAAAATGTAATACAAAAACCATTTGAAAAATTAAATATCAAAG
Source organism: Mantis religiosa (assembly GCA_030765055.1). Lineage (NCBI taxonomy): Eukaryota > Metazoa > Arthropoda > Insecta > Mantodea > Mantidae > Mantis > Mantis religiosa. The sequence goes on from CM060952.1 coordinate 13,254,059, forward strand.
AAATGTAAATAAATAAAAAACAAAGATGGTATAACTTTAAGGAATAAACTTATAGGCTAATAATAGAAATTAAAATGTTTTAAAGAATTTGGTAAATCTTCATTTGCCAAAATAAATATAGTATAAAAAATTAGACAAGCTTTCTAAAAAGAAAACAATTTCAGAAAATAGGTAATCTGGCATAGACCTTACCGCCACTTCTTGCATAAAACTGGATGCTTTCGCCTTACCTGTAACAAAGAAAACAACATTCAACGTCATGTATTGCACAATACTTTCTCTAGCCAATTTTACTTCTCTACACTACATCGAAATAATGTTTGGTGAAATGGTTTCATACGCATTTTTGTAGATAAAATGCAGTTTCACCAAACGACATTGTATGACATCCCAACAAACAGCTGATTCTAGGAAAAGTTCAGAAAATGTGATGAGTTTTGCTACCAATTTTTAAAAAAACAATTCTATTAGAGGCGCCTATTCTTCTAGGACTTCACCAAAATCAAGATAAAACATTGGAATATAGTAGGGTGAAGTGGTAATAATCCAATAGCTCGTAATGCAACGATATCTTAAAATTCGTCGTACATTTTCTGTCCCTTTACTTCTTTCCTTTATCTCTTTTGTTTGACTATTATTGGATCTCTTTGTATAATTAAGATTACTTATCATTGTAAGATATCAGCCTGAGCTAAGCACTAAGCTATTATCCTAGTGATTTTATCTGTAAGAAGCTTAAATAAGCACACACAAATATAAAGTAGAACCTCATTTACCCTAATCAACTGGAAGCAAGGCCTATTCGAGTTAAGCAAAATCCGGATTATCCAGAGAATGATGGAAAAACGACAAAAACATGTATCACATCACCGAAATATTGGCACACTGTCACCTAAAACACATACACTGTATGTACTGTAATAGTCTATGTATTTGTACTGCACTACAAACTAGTCGGTAGTAAAAAAGTCAGCGAGCTTCAGCTGTCTCAGTTGAGTGTATCGCTTATCTCACGTCCGCTTTAACATTAGAACTTCATTTGTCTTGACTCTCGAAATATAACATCAATTTATCTATGTTTGTTACTGTTTGTACGAGGGTCATAACTACAGCTAGTTCATCAACACTGTCTGAATCTGATTACTCTTCATTTTCATTTTCAGTAACACTGCATGGTGTAATAATGTCTTCTTCTGTAATCTGTTAATAACCTCCGTCATTGTCAATGTCTTCAACATCGGAACAGCCATCGACATTTTTAAAGAGGTTTATAAAATCTTCTTCTACACTTGTATTTTTCTTCTTCTTTAATCTTATTTTCTGTCAAGTCACACACACCAGGCTACAAGTTTCTCCATGACTTTATCAAAGTTTCTCTTCCAACCTGGTCCCAGTCAGGTGGGGTGAGTGCAATGAATTCGAGTTTGTACCTACTGAGAATAGCAATTGATAGTCTACAAAACAAGTCTTCATTTACTACGTCAAACAATCCAAATTTAGTTTTCAAAACTGGTTCGGGTTAACGAAGCTTTACTGTAAATATTTAAAAGAGGATCGGTACTGAAAAAAGAAGAGGATTGGTTTATCGGAGGTCAAAAGGTAGAAGTGGTAAAGGAGTATGGCTATTTAGGTGTAAGGATGTGTAGTATGGGAGGGGGCGCGGTACAAGCCAGAAAAGTGATAGGTATTGCAGGGGCGCAATGTCAGGGGTAAGTAACATAAACTGCAGATGTCAGTTTGATGGTTAGAAAGAATACATGAAGCGGTCGTTGAAGCCAGAACAATGTAAGCAGTGAAGGTATGAGGCACATCAGAGATAGGTACACAATTAGACCAGATGTATGGATTGTTTTGTAAAGAACTGCTAGGGCTGCCAACATCGACACCAAGAGAAGCGGCATTACTAGAGTTGGGTAACAATTGATACCGAAATTAAGAATTGCAATGTATAAAGAATCATGATGGATTTCAAAGGAATGTGGGTTCTTTGTTACATCACGTGCAAGGGCAGTTGAGTCGAATAGCAGTTGGGGGAGAATAGTTGTTATAACAAAAGAATATAAGAAACAGTGTCCTTAGCAGACTTCTAAAGGTTAGCACTTGACTTGTTGAATGAGCTATTCTTCTGTCCCTAATAATGACAATAGACAAAATTGTTACAAAGGGAATCTTTGGTTGAATGAAGAGGGCTTTCAGAAAGTGAAAGTGACACACACCCCCGCGCAGATGTGGAGGACGATCTTCGGCGTCAGACCGATTAGAGCAGTTCGTGGCTGGCAAGCCATTAAGACAGTCCGAGGCGTGAGGGCGATTAGGGTAGTCCTCTTGTTCTGTCTTGGGCCAGGCATACCAGAAATGAGAGAAGATATTTGTCGGTTCATATATACGTGAGGAACGAATAAAGTTTATCGAGTAATAAACATTCCGCCTTCAGTAACTCTAAACAGGGACATTGGTAACCCTTGGTCGGCAACTTCACGTTTGATGTTGGGATAAAAGAAGCAGTCAATAAATCAGTTTGAAACGGGCATTCCAGTGTCAATAAAACCATCCTTCTCACACATATCCACGCATACCCTGTGATTAACCTCATTTCTTTACCCTGAGCTAAACACTATTTGTTTCAAACTGTAGCCTCAACGTAGAACTCTTTGCTCGCCACATAAATCGCTTCATAATAATAGAGAGAATACTGAATTCCTGCTATAAGTATGTTAAAGGATAGAAAGGGAAATTATCAAATCTGAGCATGGAGGGACAGAAAATCATTAAGAACACAAACAGTTGGTGGTCGGAATTGGAAATAAAGGTATCGAAGATATGCATGGGAGACTTTTGGAGAGTAGAGGAGTCAAATCATAGCGGTTTTTGGAAGGAAGTGAGACAGAGTACAAGACAAGAGATATGGCAAAGTATAGAAGAAAAGAAAGCTTTGAAATTTTGTAAGTAATTAAAAACAGAATGGAGTAGGGGAAAATATATAGATCAATGTGACAAAACTGGAAGAGAAGGCATAGGTTGGATGAGGAGTAAGAATAGAGTTAAGAGGTAATGAGGTAGGGATGTGTGAATTTTGTGGAGATGAAGAGAGCACTGTTTATTAGCTTATGGAATGTAAGGAGTTAAAAAAAATTACAAAAGAAGAACATGCCCGCTTTTACTACATACGGCACCGCAGGCGATGACACTGATTCTGAGATGAAGATGGAGCACCCGTGGAAAGAGATCCCGGAGAAAACCCGCCCCAGCGCCGTGTTGTCCACCACAAATCTCACTTTGCGGTCGCCTGGGCGGGGATGGGAGAAAAACAAAATAGATGTATAGGAGAACTCTTATATAGATTAAGAGAGAAGTGGATTAGGGTAAAAGAAGCGAAGGTCAAGAAGAACTGAGGAAGCTGTTCAGGAAAAGCAAAGGCTTATGGCCAAGGGTCATGAGTCAGCGAGTAAATCTTAAGTCAGCAATTTCATTTATTTGTACAGGATGTGTTCGATGTTAAAGTCATTGTAGTGGAACTGTAAAACTAAATATTATATATAAAAATAATGTAAATAAACTTTCTTGGCTTAAAACAACTTTAAATAGTGATTAATCAGTAAAAATAATAAAGTCTGACATTATTTTATATAAAGTGGAATGAATTGTAGAAAAAAAGTTCTCCCCGATACGATTAATTCCAGTTTTTCAGTTAACGATAAGGGTTGGAAATGTGTAAGAAATAAAGAAAGTGGAGCTGCTGACAGGTTAAGTCGTGGTCTTGCCAAAGCTCTTTCCAAGTTTAACAGTTACACGAGGGCAGTATATCATCTGTAAACGCCAGCAGCAGGCGCCTGCAACATGGCCCGTACCGCCAAGGTAATTAGGGGTAGGTACTTCTGTCGGCATGGCAACAAGATCTACTCTTTCTCTCAAAATTAACCGCACTGTTTCCTCTTGCCTTGTAAACTGATGTACATAAACCGCTCCGGTAAAATAACCCAGGAAGTGTTCGCCTACTTTAACCATGAGTTTTACCTGATCGGTAAGGCTAGCGGTAGGTGACCCCAAAACCACTCAAAGGGAATATAAATGTATCGCCCTAATTTCCATCTATTTTAGTAATAACCGTAACAAATTTAATAAACATTCAAAGTAAACTGCACTGTATAGAACATTTTAAAAAGCTGGATGTTTACATTTTCCTCTGAAACTGATTTACTGAAGAATAGGTACGTATTTAAACTCCAAAAAGAGAGATAGAAAAATACAAGTTGAATATATAACCCAACAGAATTTTAAAGACACTAAATACAAGTTTTTTATCAAATTGCACTAAATGTTACTGACGTATCCTTAAAATTACACGCTTTAAATTACATTTATATTTAGTTTTTCAGTTATTTTGTAATTAATGTTATTAAGTTCTATCATAGATGAATGAAATGATGTTCAAATGACTACACGGTACATAGAGCTTAGAGTTACCAGACATTCCTCTTTCAGGATAATAGAAAACCTCCAACGTTAAGTCATATCGGACGATGAATGAAATGACGTTCAAATGAGTACAGAGTACATAGAGCTTAGAGTTATCAGACATTCATCTTTCAGTATAAGAGAAAACCTCCAAGGTTGTCATGTCAGACCAGAAATGAAATGAAGTTCAAATGAGTACAGGGCACATAGAGCGTAGAATTACTAGACATTCATCTTTCAGGATAAGGGAAAACCTCCAACGTTAAGTCATATCAGACGATGAATGAAATGATCTTCAAATGACTACACGGTACATAGAGCTTAGAGTTACCAGACATTCCTCTTTCAGAATAAGAGAAAACCTCCAAGGTTGTCATGTCAGACCAGAAATGAAATGAAGTTCAAGTGAGTACAGGGTACATAGAGCTTGGAGTTACCAGACATTCATCTTTCAGGATAAGAGAAAACCTCCAACGTTAAGTCATATCGGACGATGAATGAAATAATGTTCAAATGAGTACAGGGTACATAGAGCTTAGAGTTACCAGACATTCATCTTTCAGTATAAGAGAAAACCTCCAACGTTAAGTCATATCGGACGATGAATGGAATAATGTCCAAATGGGTAGAGGGTACATAGAGCTTAGGGTTACCAGACATTCATCTTTCAGGATAAGAGAAAACCTCCAAAGTTAAGTCATATCGGACGATGAATGAAACGATGTTCAAATGAGTAAAGGGTACATAGAGCTTAGAGCTACCAGACATTCATCTTTCAGGATAAGAGAAAACCTCAAAAGTTAATTCATATCGGACGATGAATGAAATGAAGTTCAAGTGAGTACGGGGTACATAGAGCTTAGAGTTACCAGACATTCATCTTTCAGGATAAGAGAAAACCTCCAACGTTAAGTCATATCGGACGATGAATGAAATGAAGTTCAAATGAGTACAGGGTACATAGAGCTTAGAGTTACCAGACATTCATCTTTCAGGATAAGAGAAAACCTCCAACGTTAAGTCATATCGGACGATGAATGAAATGAAGTTCAAATGAGTACAGGGTACATAGAGCTTAGAGTTACCAGACATTCACCTTTCAGGATAAGGGAAAACCTCCAAAGTTAAGTCATGTTGGACGATGAATGAAATGATGTTCAAATGAGTACAGGGTACATAGAGCTTAGAGTTATCAGACATTCGTCATTCAGAATAAGAGAAAACCTCCAACGTTAAGACATATCGGACGACGAATGAACTGATGATCAAATGAGTACAGGGTACATAGAGCTTAGAGTTATCAGACATTCGTCATTCAGAATAAGAGAAAACCTCCAACGTTAAGACATATCGGACGATGAATGAAATGATGTTTAAATGAGTACAGGGTACATAGAGCTTAGAGTGACCAGACATTCATCTTTAAGGATAAGAGAAAACCTCCAAAGTTAAGTCATATCGGACGATGAATGAAATGATGTTCAAATGAGTACAGGGTACATAGAGCTTAGAGTTACCAGACATTCATCTTTCAGGATAAGAGAAAACCTCCAAAGTTAAGTCATATCGGACGATGAATGAAATGATGTTCAAATGAGTACAGGATACATAGAGTTTAGAGTTACAAACATTCATCTTTCATGATAAGGGAAAACCTCCAAAGTTAAGTCATGTTGGACGATGAATGAAATGATGTTCAAATTAGTACAGGGTACATAGAGCTTAGAGTTGCCAGACATTCAACTTTTTGGATCAAGCAAAACTCCGGAAAAAAGTTATCCTGCCTATTATGTAGGTAGTTGTTTTAAAACTACGTAAGCTATGTACAAACATGCAAGTGGTAAATTTATACTATCTCATGTTGGCAGTCATGCCTTTTGAGAGAACAACTAAATGTGCACTATACAGAACAACTGTCATTGTACTGTACATCGCTGGGTATGTTTCATTAAAACCTGACGTAACATAAATTTTAGAGGAGTATTCATTTGTTTTACTCCGGATGGGAGAAAAACACAACTACAAACATAATACGCCGTAAATTACGAGCAAATCTTTACATATCCGGCGTTAGGTAGTTAAACAAGTTAACCGAGTTGACAGTGGTAAAGCGGGAGCCTCCCATTCGATCCCTGGTTGTCACTTTGACCTTGGTATTTTTCATGGATTTTCCTGATGATAAAGCAAGTGAAATATTTTCGCGGGAGTATACTTACCCAGTTATGAAGCGTAGACTGCAGCGTGTGTGCCTCACGTTGAAGAGGTTCCTAGTTCCAATCTAGGTCAGGGGTATAAGGCTTTAGCAGGATGTACCCTGTACTCATTTGAACATCATTTCATGCATCGTCCGTTATGACTTAGCGTTGGAGCTTTTCCCTTATCCTGAAGAATGAATGCCTGGTAACTCTAAGCTCTATGTACCCTGTACTTATTTCAACAATCATTTCATTCATCCTGCCATATGACAACGTCAAAGCTTTTCCCTTAACCTGAAAGGTGAATGTCTGATAACTCTAAAGCTCTATGGATCATAGGTTCATTTGAATATATTATTCATCGACCGATATGACCAACATAATGTTGGAAGTTTTCCCTTATTCTGAGGGATTAATGTCTCTTAACTCTAAGTTCTATGTACCCTATACAGATTTGAACATCATTTTGCTGGTCGTCCGATATAAATTAATGTAGGAGGACGGAATTTGCACCTACGTCCTTTTGAATGCGCTTGCTCGATAGATACAAACTTCAGTCATTGTGAGATGTAGCCATATTTGTTGTTTTCAGAGAGAGTCAGAGTAGAGTGAATGTAGGTGAGATGCAGTACATCTCTGTATTATTAAGTTGGGTAAGGCAGTGGAGCGTGAAGTAAATCTTATGCATGCAGCATCCTGCCCCTAACCTAATTCCAGCCACTCATACAAATAAATTATTCACACGTAAAGACGCCAGCTAAACATCAATAGCTGCTTTCAGCCTGTGTTTACCTGCGGCGTTCTCTGTCAGTTTACACGTCCTGTCCTTGGCTCTGATACTCCACTCTCTCTTAGTCTATTTATGGTGAATCACTGGCCAAAAGTGGACGGAAAAGCTCGCAACTTTACTGTCGCAAGACGCTAAAGAATCTAGGCACGCCGACGTGGAGAGGTATAAATGATCCCTTAAAAAGACAACGGAACTCCAGCCACCTGAGGCGGCTCAGGGAAGACTTAACTCTTTTAGGGTCGGGAACAATGTTTCAACGAGCACACATTTCCCTCTAACTTGAAAGGGAAATATGGTAAAGGAAATTCCTGTAGCAAAGATTCCACCATAACTTGTGTATTGCGAACAAAGGAAGATCACAAGTCCCTCTCTTCCGGGGTTTCAATATCCATATGACTTACACTTCTTGAATATTTCGGTGCATTATCCTCCTGATCACATCCTTCGGAGCCCTGACTTGAACGTCGCCCTCTCTCATTTCTTGCAGGTTACATGGCCAGATTTCACCACGATTTACACCGACGGTTCTAAATCTGCTGATGGAGTAGGTTATGCATACGTCTGTCCTTCTACTAATGCCCTGGCTAGATACCGCCTACCTATGGAGGCTTCCAGCTACACTGCGGAGGTTCTGGCCATTCGTGACGCTTTGCAATATGGGATTTCTCAGGTCTTCCCCAAACTGCTGATCTTAACAGATGCGCAGAGTGTGCTGCAGAGACTCTCATCTCCCCGCTGGACGAGAGATATGCACTGCTATCTTTACGAGATACTGACGTTGGTGAACAACGCTACCATAGCCGGACATCAAATTCACTTCCTTTGGATCAGAGGGCTTTTCGGAATTCGATACAATGAAGTCGCCGATCGCCTGGCAAAAGAGGGACTCACCCAAGGCACCTTTCAAGGCATCCAACTGCCCTACATGGATTTCTTCCCGGTCCTTCATCGTGACGCCTATTGTCGCTGGAATGACGCCCGGATTCGTTCGCAGTCCATCAAAGGCAAACACTACGCCGCCGTTCAGACGCATCTATCCACGACCCCTTGGTTCTCCAGCTTCAGGATTGCACGTCGACATCTCACCTCCATCATTAGAATGCGACTTGGACATGGATGTTACCCTGCGCATCTACACCGACTACGTCTCATGGATTCCCCTGTATGTCCTGATGACCCAGGCGAAACCGCTGACCTCAATCATCTCCTGTTCAGTTGCTCTCGCTACCGAGCCCACCGTTCTTCCTTCCTCCGCCGCCTACTTCAACAGTCTGTTCCTTTTCCCGCTAGCGTCAACACCATATTACAGTTATGCCACAAACCTGTATACCAAGCTCTTCTACAATTTCTTAAAGAAAGTGATCTACAGATCTAGTCTCCTCCCATCCTCTTAATTTTCCTTACATTATTTTTCTTATTTTTCCCTACGATGGCCATATGGGATTTTACCGAAGGCCAAAAAAAAAAAAAAAAAAAAAAAGGTAAGATCACGAATGCCCGACTTAGGTAATCGAAGCCAGCCTATAAAAAATTGACTATCGCTTAAACCTACTGTATTAGCGACGTACCTATAAAAATATACAAATGTTTCTCTCCATTAACATGGAGCATATAACAGAATATTTTCTACTGGAGTGAGTAGATAACGTCAAAAGGTGATGTATCTTGAAATTTGATCAAAAATCTTGAAAAGTTGAAAAATGATGTGTTTACATATTAATTTAGGTCCTGAGCCGTGGCGTAGTGGGCTATGGCTGCATGCCTTGGTCCCTGGCCACGGAGAGCGGCCCGGGTTCGATCCCATCCATGTGGTGAGGATTTTAGGTCCCGGATATAGGACCGGTGCCCTCCCAGTATCGTGAGGAAAGTGAGGAGCTTACGCTAGGTAAGCGGCACTGGCCACGGAAACCAACATTCCGGCTGTGGGATGCCAAGATGCTGACCACATCTCCTCCCCGTATCGGTTGAATGATCGTCCACCACTGCCGTGCGTAAGTGGGCGTGAGGCCGGCAGTCAGGTTGGTAGGCCTTGGCCCTCTAAGAGCTCTCACGCCATGGGTTATTATTATATTATATTATTATATTAAACTAGTATGGTCTTTAAGCATAGTGAAAAGTCATCACACTTTGTGTTTGAGGCATTTAAACCCTTAAATATGTGACATTTGAAATGTCCGTGCGCAGGGTTCGCACCTGCCACGCCCACAGAAACATGTGCTTTCGAGATTGCTATACTTTGTCAAGTTTGAATTTAGGGACCTACATGACAGGAAAGTTTTAATTTGCATATCCTGAGTTGGCTAAACCGCTCAATAAAGATTTTGTAGTACAAATGAAAGTACATACACCTGTTTCTGCTGCTGCTGTGAATTACAGGGTGCATATAAATGAATATCGAGGTTTTAACTGTTTATAATATTTATTACATTCAACTTATAGTTATAAATGTCAAATGAAAAAGCAACTCAAACAGCTTTACCAAGAACTTTATTAATCTTCAATGTGACTACCCTTTGTCACACGGCACACACCAAGCCTATAGCCGAGTTCTTCCCAAACGTTGATAAGTGTGTATTCAGTAATTGTAGCAACAGCTGCTGCAATCCGGTTTCTTAATTAAGGAAGGTCAGCTGGTAGCAGATGCATGTAAACACGATCCTTTATGAAGCCCCAGAGGTAAAAATCGCATGGCGTTAGGTCAGGAGAACTTGGAGCCATGGGGCCCTTGTAGCCTATCCAGCGCTCGGGTACAGTGACGTACAACCAATCGCGCACTTTATGCCAGTGAGGTGGCGCACCATCTTGCTAGAAAATGAAGTTCTCTGGCTTATTTTCTTCCAACTAAGGAAAGAGCCATTGCTCTAATGTATCAATGTAAGAAGTACAAGTTACAGTAGGTTCACCACAAAAGAACAGCCCATAAACTTTACGTTGGAATACGGCACAAAAAAAAAAAAACATTCTCTTTAGGGAAATCTCGTTGCTTTTGTATCATCTCGTGAAAATTTTCTGAGCCACATATGCGCACATTATGAGTGTTAGCATGTCCACTAAGGTGAAAGGTCAATTCATCACTGAAAACAATGGCCGTGCCGTGGCACAGTGGTTAGGCCACTTGGCTCTCACCAAGGCGGCCCGGTTTCGATCCCAGGTGACCGCAAAGTGAGATTTGTGGTGGACAACACGGCGCTGGGGCGGGTTTTCTCCGGGACCTCAGGTTTCCCCCGCCATCTCATTCTAGCGGTGCTCCATCTTCATCTCATGTACCATCAGTGTCACCACCTGCGGTGCCGTATGAAGTAAAAGCGGGCGTTAAACACTACACATTTCACTGAAGACAACATGATCCATAAAATCGTCATTATCATGAAACAACATGTCGTTTTCGAAGTTGGCACGTAATCCGTGGTCTGTCGGCTTTAGAGACTGTAATAAGTGTAAACGGTAAGGACGTAGCCGTAGGGGTTTTATTACAACTTTCCAAACAGTCGACACAGGAACTTGTAATTCACGACTAGCCTTCCGGACTGATTTCTTTGAGCTACGAGTGAACGACTCTCTCACTCGCTCAACAGCCTCCTCACTTACTCTTGGTCGTCCCGCGTTCTTCCCTTTACAAAGGCAGCCCGTATCTTCAAACTGATGATGCCATCTACGAATGCTATTATCTCTGGGAGGATCATAACCGACCTTAATGCAGAACGCACGTTGCACAGTAACTACAGATTCGGTCTTTGCAAATGCAAAACACAAAACGGTTTCTGTTTACTAGTCGCCATTTTTGCTACTACCGCTGTTTAGCGGATTGCGGCAGAAACATTACAGGCACATGCCCACTGGTGCCAGCAAACAAAAATGTTTAAGTTGCTTTTACATTTGACGTATCGATTATAACTGAAAGTTTAAAGTAATGAATATTATACAGACTTAAAACCGCGATATTCATTTATATACATCCATTATAGTTTTCTTCTCCTGTTACGGAGCTTTATTAGTTGTTTGTGATTCTTTTAGTGTTGCAGGAATCTGCAACTAATGTGGTATATTATACATAAGAGCTTTTAAGCTTTTATAGCACTAAAATCAGAACGTTACAGTGTTGTATATTGTCTGTCCATAAAATAGCATTGAAATATAGACTTTTTAACTTTAGCCTATATAATTTGACTGCTTAGCAATAAGTGGTCTGACAAGAGAAGCACTGGAAAGAAAAAAGAAGGATTTTCCTCTTTATATGGCATAGGAGTTATAGATATACTTACAGTTCTTGTTATTGACTTTGAGATAATGTGCAAATACTGTAGGTTTTGTGTACAGAAACAAAAATCATTGAGCTTCAAAAGTTTGATATTTTGTAGATTGATTACTTTCATTATGTGTGATAACATGTATGGTGTAGAAATTTCAAATTTCACCTGTAAGAGAAGTAATCTGGTGATGAAAATATAATTCAATTTCGAACACTTAACTTTGCCAGCAGCTCTTATAGAACTTCACTAATCCTTATAGCTTAATATATTCCCTACAAAAATATTAGCAGTAAATAATTCAGTTCTTGTAATTTACGTCATCTAATATGAAGTCATACCGGACATGAAATGATGTTCATATGAGTACAGGGTACATAGAGCTTAGAGTTATCAGACATTCGTCTTTCAGTTTAAGGGAAAATACCGGAAGAGACCTTAAGCAGATAATTCAGTCTGATCAAGATTGGAACTTGGTGCTTCTTGAACGTGAGATAGACACACTAATACCACGCCACAGCGACGGGTACAGTTAAAATGAAGTATACGTGGGAATAAGTGCTTGTAGGAGCAGATTGTTCAGGAATAAAGAAAGTTTAAACGTATCTCCTTTTGGAGGGGGGTTTGCGGGGTCTTAAGTTGAAGGCATTAAAATCTTTTACTTAGGGGTCATCTCTTAAACTAGGTTACTATTACTACAGAAATAAAAATATTTAGTAAATATTCTCCACTTATCTTATGAAGACGATGACAATACTTCTAGTATGTTTTGACGAAATTAATTTCATGAGCATTTGCTCACATCTTCAGTTAACACACTTCGTTGTCAAGGATACCATGCATTTACGTATTTATGTATTACCAACATCTGAAGACGAAACAAACCTAAAAGCAGAATCAATTGCTGGTATGTCAAATTCATTACGCGATTTTTTTTAATAAATATCTTTTCCCAAGCTATTAAATCCATGGGAACATTTAATTGTTTTAATAATTTAACTTCGGGACTTATTTCATGGTTAAATGACCAAAATGATCTGCTACGGCCGCTTATCAATTTGTTTATATCTAATGTTAGAAACTGAAATTAATGGATTTCTTCCTTTTCTAGATTTGAAAATATTAAGAAATAATAACAAATTAGGTTTTGGTATTTATAGGAAATTTACTCATATTGATAATTACATAAAAATAAAATTTTTAACCCTTTTCCACATAAATTTGCTGTTTTTAATATTTTGATTTATAGATTAATAAATATACTCCTGAATAAAGAATAATTTAATAAATAATATAAACATATTATGAATACTTCTTTAATTAATGGTTTTAATAAATATTTTATACAAAAGAAAATTGAAAAATTGATATATCAACAAAAGTATTAATGATATTTCTACTTTTAAAAAAAAAAGATGATTATAAATTTAAAAAATTTACTTACCATCCTTCGATTAATAAACATTTTAATTTTTTTAAAGAAGTTGCTATAACTTTAGTTCCTCAAAATAAATATAGTTTTAAAATTAATTACAATTTTCTAAAAAAGATAAAATTACTAATAATAAAAGATCTGGTATTTATCAATTTAATTGTTTAGATTGTGATCAGGTTTATATTGCAAAGACGAAATGTAGTTTGGAAACCACAAAGAAAGAACATTTTCGTAACATTAGATATAAACAAATTGATAAATCAGCCGTAACAGATCAGTTTTGGTCATTTAACCCTAAGTTAAATTATTAAAACGATTAAATGTTCCCATAGATTTAATAGTTTGGGAAAAAATATTTATTTTAAAAAATAAAAATCGCGTAATGAATTTTGACATACCGGCAATTGATTCTGTTTTTAGGTTTGTTTCGTCTTCAGATATTGGTAATACGTAAATACCTAAATGCATGGTATCCTTGACAACGAAGTGTGTTGACTGAAGAAGTGGGCAAATTCTCATGAAATTAATTTCGCAAAAACATAATAGAAGTATTGTCAGCGGCTTTTTAAGTTAAGTGGAGAATATTTACTAAATATTTTTATTTGTGTAGTGTTTGTTACTCCACTGTAAATAGCTTCATTTTCTGTGTTATCAGTAGCTTACTATTGTTTAAGTTATCGAATTCTCCTGTTCATATTGTACCTCAGCGCTTCAAAACTTTCTATAGATTAACAAGAAGTAAATATAATTATAAAAAGGTATTTTTAAATGCGATTTTATAGAAGAATGGGTATTGAAAGCTGTGTGAATGTAAGGGATGCTAATTGTGTTGGAGTGAAAGGAGTGTGTTGTAAATCTGAGTTATACAGAGCTGTGTGTTTCAAAGGAGGAGCCTGTAGTAATATTGGATTAGCGTTTAGCTTGCTTCATGATGTAGCCTTGCCTCGCTTTCTTGTACGAGTTAACTAAAAGGGAGAGGAAGGAAGTTAAACACAGAGTCTACCTACATACGTCTTCCCTTCTTTACTCTAACGTCGAGGAGATATCCTTCCATTACTTTGAAAGATTTCCCTGCAAACATCAAGACTGCAAATAAAACGGACTTTACGGAACAGAAACAACCTTTCTACCTAAGTGCCTCTTTTATAAAACGTCTCGAAAAAGAAAACTTTCATTACTACAGCACCAATTTTAGGCTTTCACCCATTTTTTCTTGCTTTTTAATTAAGAAATTTTAAGGTGTATTTTTGTTTCTGCCTTCCTGAAGGATAGGTGAACATAGTACAAAAGTGAATCGAGAAGATATTGACACATTGCTTCACTCACATTGTTTATTCACAGGACATGTTTCAAGAGCTCTTGCTCTTATCATCAGCTGATACTCGACTAGTGCAAGTTGTAGTGGTTTCCTCTTTCTCCGTATTGTCAATAGATGGCGTGATGTACTTGTCAAAGATGTCCGGTGGTGGAGTTTCAAAATTCATGACTCTATGACGATTTTTGTTAATGAAGATTTTTTCCCATACGGAAAGGTCTATGGGGTGATTCACATATTTTATTAGAGATGTTTCCAAGTTGATGTCATGTCTAGTATTCAAAAAATGAAAAGCCACTGCTGATTTTTCTGTTTCACCATTTTTAATGTTTCTTATATGTTCTTTAGTTCTGATGTTAATATTTCTTTTTGTTTTTCCTATATAAATTTTAGGGCAAGTTTCACATTTGATCTCATAGATTCCTTTTTCTTTGGTAGTGATTGAATTTTTGGGAGGGCCTTTTAACAAATTTCTGATATTAAACCTATTTTGAGGTGCAAGAGTTATGTTGTGTTTTGAGAAGATTTTTTGGGATTTGTTACAGGCTGATGGGTGGAAGGTGAATTTTTTAAAAAGTTTTTTCTCTTTTTCTCCTGAGTATCAGCTGATGATAGGAGCAACTCTTGAAACATGTTCTGTGAATAAACAGTGTGAGTGAAGCAATGTGTCAATATCTTCTCGATTCACTTTTGTACTAATTTGTGCTTCACTGGCCCTACGCTTCTTCCAAGTTTATACTTAGGTGAACATGGATTGGTATTTGCCCTTCACTCTGTTTCTCTAGCCTCATCCTTCTTCCTCGAGGCCCGGCAAGGGTAGAAATACAAATCCTGTTCCATAGGTGGAAGGGTTGGTTTGTCACGGGTACTTCATACCCCATACTAATTGGAGATTATTTCCGTATATACGAGAAATAATAAAAATTGAAACATGAATTTTGGTCCTCGGATTAATTATTTATTTAATTATGTAATATGTTTAAGTAATTATACATAAATTTGAGAAGAGTAACTAGCTCTATTAGTGAAAGTAAAATTGTAGACTTTGATGTAAAATATTGTAACGAACCTGGGAGAAACACTGCACTCTCGGGCGACAGTCTATGAAGGGCGGATGTCAGACAATAGAATGGTATGCTAGCTGTTTTACTCTAACGCTACACAGGTCAATAACATCTTAGTTTTTCCTTGTGACGTCATGCTGTGTGTATAAGAAAGCACCAACCCCTATTCAGTCCTCATTTGTTACTCATTGATAAACATCCGTTTAGTGTGTGCGACGACGTGTCGCGTCCAATAAAATGTATTATAAAATGTCCGCCGAAAGTGCAGTTTTTTAAGAGTGCCCGGGTTCCACAAGTGTAAGGACAAATTAAAATAGTTTAGAGATCATCGCTGGTTTGTGTTGTCTCAACCTTAACACCCTGAGAACCCAAAAACAGAATCCATGCAGGAGAAGCAGCTAGGGCCAAGGGTAAAGCAAGCAGCCGAGGACGACGTGGAGACTGAGGTAAGAGTTCCGACGTCGACCCAGGTACGTGCAGCCGTGCGGTGGAGAGATAGTACGTCCGTAAAATAACTAGAGATCTTTCGATAACACTTTTTTCGTATACTCTACTCTAGATATCAATACGGGATTTTTTACACGATAATAGATACCAATCATTTCAAATGAGTCCAAGGTACATAGAGCTTAGAGTAACCAGACAGTAATCTTTCAGGATAAGAGATAAGCACCCGTCATATCGGACGATAAATGAAATGATGTTCAAATGAGTACAGGGTACATAGAGCTTAGAGTTACCAGACATTCATCTTTCAGGATAAGAGAAAACTTCCAACGTTAAGTCATATCGGACGATGAATGAAATGATGTTCAAAGAGTACATGGTACATAGAGCTTAGAGTTACCAGATATTTATCTTTCAGGATAAGAGAAAACCTCCAACGTTAAGTCATATCGGACGATGAATGAAATGATGTTCAAATGAATACAGGGTACATAGAGCTTAGAGTTACCAGACAGTCATCTTTCAGGATAAGAGAAAACCTCCAACGTTAAGTCATATCGGACGATGAATGAAATGATGTTCAAATGAATACAGGGTACATAGAGCTTAGAGTTACCAGACAGTCATCTTTCAGGATAAGGGAAAACCTCCAACGTTAAGTCATATCGGACGATGAACGAAATGATGTTCAAAGAGTACATGGTACATAGAGCTTAGAGTTACCAGATATTTATCTTTCAGGATAAGAGAAAACCTCCATCGTTAAGTCATATCGGACGATGAATGAAATGATGTTCAAATGAATACAGGGTATGTAGAGCTTAGAGTTACCTGACAGTAATCTTTCAGGATAAGATAAAACCTCCAACGTTAAGTCATATCGGACGATGAATGAAATGATGTTCAAATGAGTACAGGTTACATAGAGCTTAGAGTTACCAGACATTCATCTTTCAGGATAAGGGAAACCTCCAACGTTAAGTCATATCGAACGTTGAATGAAATGATGTTCAAATGAGTACAGGGTACATAGAGCTTAGAGTTACCAGACATTCATCTTTCAGGATAAGGTAAAACCTCCAAAGTTAAGTCATATCGGACGATAAATGAAATGATGTTCAAATGAGTACAGAGTACAAAGAGCTTAGAGTTACCAGACATTCATCTTTCAGGATAAGGTAAAACCTCCAAAGTTAAGTCATATCGGACGATAAATGAAATGATGTTCAAATGAGTACAGAATACAAAGAGCTTAGAATTACCAGACATTCATCTTTCAGGATAAGAGAAAACCTCCAACGTTAAGTCATATCGGACGATAAATGAAATGATGTTCAAATGAGTACAGGGTACATAGAGCTTAGTTACCAGACATTCATATTTCAGGATAAGAGAAAATGCCGGAAAACCTTATTCAGGTGACCGAGTTTCGAGCTCATTGCCTCTTGAGCGTGATACAGACGCGCTAACATCTACGTTACTAACCCGGACGAGGTACAGGGATAAGTGTATGTAAGGATATTTTACACAAGAGTGACTGCAATTGATCGGATTTTTTTTTTCCCCGGGCGATATTTAACGCTGAAATAAAATGCCGAGCTTCGAAAGCTGTTTAACAATGAGCAGGTTTTTGTGCTGTGAGAGTTTACACAAGCAGATGTCTTGTCTGCCCCTGACATATTTAACTGGCAAAAGCCATTGTAATCGGCCGGGTGGCAGACTGGCTCCGAAGTCAGGTGGCGACGAGGAATAAAGTGATTTTATTATTTGCATACCCCGGCTAAACAAACACACATCGTAAATCAAACGTCGCACGCGTCATCACCTCCGCATCAATTCATACGCGCATTATAGAGCGGCAAAGAGCCACTGCGCCTGCGCATACTACGTTACATTAATTTCTGCACGCGTTGTTAATTTATAACGCGTAAACAGAGGGAAGGCCGGCAGCAAGGTAGGGTGTTGTGGAGTGGAAACTTTTACAACAGTGGGCGCCAACTGGACAACATCCTTCCCGTACTACGTCACCTTCCACTTCGCTATGTATTTGTTTCATCAAACTGACGCCTAAGGCGGACAACCTACAATCGAGTCAGCGTTTTTAGGAAAACACATCCGCGTATATGCATAAGTCTAACATAAATGAAAAATGAATTTATTTAAATATGGTTGGTTGGTTGGTTGGTTGGTATCTATCGTTAAGCATTTTGCAATGCAGCTATTTGCTCTCTTGCCCTCCAGTACGAGGGGCACTATTTATATTTTGAACCTTGGCAACCCTGAATGCTGTAGGTCCCATCTGATGTTTCCAATGGAAGGTTTCACATTGATGACCAGAATCTACTTCAGACATTTTGTCAATAGAACACCATTTGTTTTGTTTACATTAACTTGAAAATTGGGTCTCAATAAAAGCGTAAGCGATGTCCTTTAAGTAATGCTTAAGGGAGGACGTGTGCAAATATTCAGGGTCTTACATAAACAGTCATAACATCCAAAGTTTTCAAGTTAGAGAAGTGAAACTTAGTATACTCATTTAAGATAATACAGTTAATATGCACAATTTTTTTCATAATTTTCCATTGTTTATAACTAATGCTACATATTTTTCTATATGGAGATATTTACAAACCTAAGCCCATTTTTTTTTTTTTTTCAAAATTCGCATATGCTATCTTCCTGAAATTTGGTATGTTATTTTAAAACACACTAAAATGAATTTGTTAGATTTAGATTTCTTATTGAAGCTGTATAGAACTTTAAAAAAATGTTAATCATATGCATCCTTTAAAAATTAAAATAATTTCATGTATTTTGTATCATCACATTCCATCTGGAGCTTAATCTTAAATTCTAGAACCAACAAAATGTTCATTGTGGCATAAGAAAGCTGTGTGCTAAATGTCATCACTGTAGATGAAGTAGTTTGAGAGAAAAATGGGTTGAAGTTGTAGAAAATGCAAGTTACGGGGAAAGGCAATTAAAAATACAATAAGTATTATTCACTTTGCCTTTTAATTTTAAGTCAGAATTTCCCATATCCATAGTCTGTATCCTCATTATGGCCTTTCTTTTTAAATTCCTCTTCTGTCTTGCTTCTTTCTGCATTAATTTCATAGCTCTTTCTGCACCAGCGATGCGAATGTTGTCGATACTCTACAAAATTGTTTCCATAAACACACCAGGTTCATACCCTAACTGATGCATAACTTTCTTTCTGCCAATATTGCCATCATTAAACACTATTGCAGCATCAAATGTAGCAATTTTCACCACTATGGAAGACACAAATGATGTTTTGAGACACATTTTGCATATCAAACTGTTGAGGCTTTCATTTGGGTTCTGTGTCTCTCCATAGAGACATTGTTTTAGCAAGTCTGGGTGTGCTAAGAATTGGTAGGTGGGCTTTATAGATTCCAAGACAACTGATGGAAGACTATGTGTTGCTACTGTGCTACTATGCAACACTAGGGCATTTAATTTTTAAAGGTACATACAGACCACGTACAGTCATAATATTTTGGTGTTTGATTGCTAATACTATATACTATTTTACAAAACAATAGAAAAATATATTTTTTTGAACATTTTCTCGTACGTCCCCCATTAATAACAATTATATGAAATTTGTTCTGAAAAGCAATTAACTAATTTTCAAAGTATATGCCATTAAATTTTATGGTCCCGAACCATAGTACAGTGAGGTTTATTATCACACGATGATACCTGTTTCTGGCTTTTGATGAGAAGTTTCGGTGACACCTACTTGTACTGCTTCAATGTTGTCATAATTTCTTACACGTAGAAAATGAGCCATGGATCGAAAAAGAAAGGATGACAGTCTGATGGTGCAAGATCAGGGCTGTTTAGTGGGTGTGGTAGCAGTTCGATTCCTCTCAATTCCTGAAGTGTTTCCATTGTTGTTCGTACAGTATGGGGTGCTACATTGTACTGTTACAGTAGAACTCTATTTTGGTTAAGTAATACATTGGTATCTCCGTCTCGAAATTTCATAAACTCGTTCCAGTTGTTGAGAATAAAGATCCTCATCAATCGTTTGCCCGTTTGGTAAAAACTCCCAGTGAATTACACCTTCATAATTCTACCAGACACACAACATTACTTTGAGAGTGAACTTTTTTTTTTTTTTTTTTTTTTTTATAAAGATGACTTTGGCTGGTTGGCGAGAATTAAAACACTCTTTTGAGGCATCAGTTTCGGTAATATACCTATTTTTCATTCAAGTGACAATTCTGCTGAAACATCTGTCATTTCATGGTATTACGGATAAGCTGATGACAGATATACATTCTACGTTCAGCTTGTTGAGGTGTCAGTTCATGAGGTACAGATCTACAGCTTCTGTATGATTTTCCAAGTGTCTTAATGTGGCGATGTATAGTAGCAAGTTCTTCTGAACGCCTACGGGTACATTTTGGCGGATTTTCTCGCAAAACTTGGCGTGTATCCTCAATATTCCATACGTAAGGTCTTCCAGAACGTAGTCGGTGAATGTTGAAACGTTGGAACCATCGCTGTGCCACACGCTCACTACCGACACCTTCTCCTTACACTTCACACATTCTTCGAGCTGCGACAGCGACTTTAAAATCTTGTTTCTAGTAGTGTTTTAGAAGTACTCTAAGTTTAAACTTTGTTATCTCCACTTTGTGATTGTTTATTAACAACTGAAGGCTGATACATGCTCGCAATGGACGTGACACTAGCCATGGAATCCTGTAAATAGCACTGCCAAACCAAAGAAACGCAATCAATTTTCCGAAACATCAAAATCAAAAAATGGACATTACTTTTGGGACAAAATAATTTATTTGAATTTATTTGAATAGGAACTGAATTTCGTGTATTTTAAAAGTAGTGAAATTATTTTTGGCTCATGAGGTTATTAAGAAAAAAAAATCTAGAAAAACTGTAAAAAAGAGGAGAAAAATCTGGTAGTTTCGTAGATTATTTTGCCGCTATATCCCTCCAGGATTTTTAAAATTGTCTAGGAAAAGGTTTAAAAAATTTTGTAATATATATATATATATTACATCCTCCAACGTTAAGTCATATCGGACGATGAATGATTTTGGTGAAATGATGTTCAAATTAGCCCGGCGTCCATGGAGCTTAGAGCTACCTAAGTCTTAGAGTCTTTAATTGTGTGTGTGTTTTTAGGGTTTAACGCCCGCTTTTACTACATACGACACCGCAGCGGTGACACTGATGATGGATGAGATGAAGATGGAGCACCAGTGGAATGAGATGGCGGGGGAAACCGAAGGTTCCAGAGAAAACCCGCCCCAAAACCGTGTTGTCCACCACAAATCTCACTCTGCGGTCGCCTGGGATCGAACCCGGGCCGCATTGGTGAGAGCCAAGCGGTCTAACCACTGAGCCACGGCGTGGCCGTTAGAGTCTTTAAGGTTAAGGGAAAACCCGGGGAAAAACTCATCCAGGTAACTCACCCTGACCGAGATTCGAACTCGGGACCTCTTGAACGTGAGGTAGACACGCTACCATATACGCTACCGAGACGGGCTCTAAAACTTTGATGCTATCTTTGGAACAGTGTAAGTTGCCTTTTATATGATTGTTCTAATGAAGCTCAGGCATTTGTTTAAATAATTATTTTGTTAAAATATACGTAAGTCTGCTACATCAAAAAAACTTTTTTGTAACGTTTAACCACTTAATCATTTCTAGAACTGACTGACATGAAGTAGTTTATTGCCCTCAGTTTCGGACCAGCAGGAACTCGAGTCTGTCGTCTGGCAAAGTTTTAAAGCTACCAGGATTCAATTCCAGCTAAATCCATTAGCAGTTCTCTCTGCTTTTGCATTTTGTGAAGCATCCAGAGTAATCTGCCATTGATTTTCTCTTCTCGACCATCTTTTCTCTAAGACTGCTGCGATTACAAAGTTGCAATAATTACATCTTGAGCCGCCCGGCATGTTTTATGCAAATTCGTCTCAATCTGAACTTTTATGTTTGTTCGGTAGCAGTTTCCGAATTTGTTCTTATTGCGATCGCCCGCTACTCGTTAAGTTTTAGAGAGCTAAACCAATATAAGGTAAGATATAATGAGCGCAAATTAAGTGACGTAACTTCGTTTATAAAAAAGGTGGAACAACATTGTATTTTAACATTTTTTCAAACAGACTACACTTTACACACGACGTTTTTCAGAAAACATTATAAAAATGGCTCTAACGTACTTTTATTATAATACAGTGAGACGATTTAAAATGGTTATTCAAATATGTTTAAGTGTTAAAAATTATAAAATGGAATTATCTGGAAAAAGTATGAGAAAATCATCAATCAAAATTGTAAAAATTTAATAATGTTGATTCGTCGTCATAGCAACGACCCAGTTAATATATAAGAACGAGATGAAGCTGTTTCCTTCTTCTCTATCAAGCTCTTGTGTGAGTAAGACGTACTCGTCAAATTCTAAAATGGACGCTATCGTCAAAAGTTGTTATAGTATAATTGTAATTGTGCTAGGAGTAACGATTATCAATTTATAGTGAAAATCTTTAATTATCAAGTGTTAAAAAGTCAAATTATCAATAAATCGAAAAGATTATTCCAAAGTAATTCGAGAAAATAGTGTTTCATTTAAAAATCCACCATCTTCTTTACATCCGCGACCCGTCCTGGGAAAAAGAATCTTATGCGAACATCAGTGCAGCCGTGGTCGAAGTAATACTTCCAGAACATCAGGGAACTGCATAAATTCAATACATATTGTCTACGCAACGTGGGATTTAACCAACCTCAAATACACAGCTAAGTTACAACAGTAGTTACAGTTAAGTTACAGTTTCGTTACAACAGTATATTTAAGGTATTTTCTAGTCAGGCAGTTTCGTCTGTGGGGCAGTTGGGAGATCTGGGTTTGATTCCAGTGGCCAATCTACCTTATCCATAGGTTTTTTCTGGAGTTTTCCCCGGTCACCAGGCGAATACTGAGTAATATAATTACGCGGGCTGTTCAATAAAAAATGCTCGCAATCTTTTTTGCCAACGTACCTTTACTCATCCTCATAATTTTGATGGTACTACTCAAAATAGTCTCCCCTGAATGCGATACACTTGTTCCAGCTTTTCTACCAGTCTTCAACGACATGCTGGAAAACCATTTTTGAGAGATCCTTAGAAATCGCCTCCGCAGCCTTCAGCCAATGCTTTTGATGGTGGATAATGCCTCCCACGAAGGCGTTTCTTTAAGTTAGGGAATAGAAAAAAGTCACATGGGGCTAAATCCAGCCTATAGGGAGGCTGAGGGATGCACTTCACATTGATTTCTGCAAGATATTCAACATCAACATTGACAATATGTGGTCACGCATTATCGTGGTGCAGCATTCAGCCTGCTTTACGAAAATGTGGTCTTTTGCGCCTAATAGGGACTTGCAATGTTTTCAGGACATCCCTGTAGTATATTGTCCAGTTACTGATGTGTGTGCAGGTACAACATGCTGATAAACCATTGCATGAATATCAAAGAATGACATGACCATAACTTTCCCAGCAGAACCAACCATATTTGCTTTTTGAGGGTTGGTAATGAAGGAGATTTCCGCACTGAGCTTTGCTGTTTGCTCTCAGGATCAAAATGATGTTGCCAAATTTTATCAGCAGTGATTACTTTTGAAATAAACTCCGGATCTTCCTCTAACATCAACTTTAACTGCATGTGAAGGTCCTTTTGTTCAGGAATCAACAATCTCGGAACTTATCGTGCACAAACACGTCTCATGTGTAATGTTTCTGTCACCAACGTGTGGGTGGCACCCAATGAAATGTTCAGTATTTCAGAAAGTGATCTCAAGGTAATTCGTCGATCCTCTCTCACAATGGCAGCAGCAGTGTTGATGTTTTCTTCCGTAAGAGGAGTAACTGGAGCACCATGTCCACCTTCCTTTGAAATTGATTATCTCCCCTCTTTAAACATTTTAAACCACCTTCGAGCTGTGCTGTAGGGAAGAACAGACTCTCCATAGGCCTCCTGTAACATTGTGTAGCCTCTCCTGAAGATTTGTTGAGACGAAAGCAGAATTTCAATGTCACATATTGTTCCTCGCGTGTTACCTCCATTGTAGTGGTAGACGATACTTAACATGTATGAACTTGCCTGGTTCTTACAGGCGGGAACCAGGGGTAACAACAATGAAACTATGGCTTGTTTTTTTCACATTAAGCTAACAGAATGTAATAAGTTTGAATTTTACTGCCAAAAATTATTATCCTTCTTTATTGAACAGCCTTCGTACATTCACCGAATTTCCTGTATGTCCATTCCATCTCCATTAGACTGGGCAAAAAAAAAAACAAAGTTTTTAATGTTTTCGTACTTCATGAGTTAACTCTTACTAATTTTTGTTTGAGAGAAACGAATATGACAATGTCAATTTTTTCTTAGCTCTAGTATCTGTGATATACACTAGTTGGAAGTACTCCATATTACGGGATTAAGAGAAATATATACATTTTAATTACATAAGCTACCGACATGCTAATTACATACGCTCTTGCATTCTAAGAGTTCTAAATCGCTGGAAGAACACCTCGCAGCTGGTTGTGTCGGAAAAGAATCATGTGGTACCTTCATGAGATCATCGTCTTCTAGCTTGTCTGTTGTAAGGAAGTTCGAGAGCATTCCTTCACAAAGACCAACAGTAATTCACAAAACCACTAGGAGAGATCTCGTATATAAAGAGATATCTACCGTTTGTGGCGACTCACTATGCTGTAAGTACTTAAATCACAGGCTTCATAGTTAAACAACTGTCAGGCTAATTAATTTCCTCACAAATCACTGTTTGTATGAATAGTTTGTACAAAAGCAGAGCTGCACATTTGGGAAAAGTATCTTTGAAAAAACCAAATAGTTCAGTCAAAAGGAGTATTTAATGTAAATTGTGTTCTTTAAGGAGATCTTCCTGTAGTAGGATTTTGTTTATCTCTTATAGTTTACCAGTTATACAAATGTCATATAGAATTAGCTATTCCCAAAAATTCGAGATATACATTTAATTTATCTGCCATGAATAACTTACAAATCATTTCTGTAAGCATTTTTAAACCAAAATGGCTACTTTTAAGACAATATCACTATGAAAAGCTTCCATGAGAGGTGTTGCTTGAACCAGAGATATTTTCTGGCGTTAGCATATTCTTGGTAATCGACAAACGAAACATTCTCTTTATAAACCCAAATTGACATTATTATTTTTAATAAGCCTGTACTGAAGGGGTAAAAAGAGGTTAGAAACGTATTTTTCTATTGAAATTTCGACATAAAAGTTGTTCTGGCGTGCAATCTCCTATCGCTTTAAGTAGGACCTCGAAATTGCAAATGCAAATTGAAATTTGTAAGCAATAGTGAAATGCAGGCAGCTAACGTAACCTGGTGTACCTTATCAAAGCAGCACATATCTGGTGGAGTAACATGGCGTCTATTGTTTTACGTCATGTTGGTAACGACGACGGCGCAGGGCGGGCCATTTACCGCTGGTGGAACAATTATTGTTCCATTCTAGGGCCGGCCGGATCTGGTCCATTGTTTGAGATGTGCGCAGGAATAACCTTGCAGGATCAATGGGGGTGCGTGTTGCACCCTAAGGACTGCGTCACATATCACTTCACTGCTGCATTATGATGTACGTATTATTTCCTTTCATGAATTGCTAATAGATTATATAACATTTACGTACACTTTGTACTTGAGTATATTGTATTTTTAAACTAATTTGTTGTGAAAAAAGGATTTCACTCATTTGTCAGTGCCATCGAATAGAAAAACAATTGTTACTCCACAGAATATAAACAGTTGCTGAACATCAGAGAGTATAAAAACAAAAGCGGGCTACATTTAATTGTACAGATATACATAGATGGCCATTATGTTTAAACAGAGACAATCGATACTGTGTTGCATTTGTTTATTTAATTCCTTATTTCTCAAATACTGCAAATGTGTATGCAATGAAGCAGTGATAAAATGTAGGTATAACCTTTATTCTAATAGAATATATCTATACGCTCAGGTTTTTAGATATCAAACTCTCTTATCACCCTCATGTAAAAACGAATTATTGTGTTTTTAGGTATTTAAGTTGTACTACTCAATTTCCTAACCTAAACACATGATAGTACAGGCTGCTAAAATTGGTAAATAATGAACCACTATTTTGTATTGAATGTAAAGCTCACTTCTTCGTGACTGTGTGTATGTTTCAAGGTAAATTCGGTGGTTTGGGACTGTGAATTTCAATCTCGTTTAACGTTAACGTACGTTAAATGAATCTGAGTTAATGAATATTATGTAGCCTTTACGTGTGTTGGTGGTAAAAGTGAAAGTAAAACTTGTATAATTTAGCTTCTTATTCCTATTTTGATCCTCATGGCCATCTAAACTATTACTGAACTTGTAAAACTGTGCGTGAGAGATTAAGGAAGTCAACATTCTGTTGGTGGTTCACGTACTTTTCTGTGAATACCAGAGATGGTTTCATGTGTTTTTGTTAATAGCCCGTACTGCAGAAATTACATAATAATGAGAAAAGGGCACGTTAGCAACAGGAACCTGTTAAATGGTTTAAAATAAGTTGGTATTGTTGTCTATAAGGTCTGAAAAAATTTTGAACTGTTGGATACTTTCTGCTTTGTCAACAAAACAAAGGAAAATTGAGAACTCATGTAAACAAGATGGTGCAATACTAGGAAGTCAGAAACAGGAAGGACCACGCAGGAAGTAGGAATTTGGCACGATAATGAGAAACGCTGACTAATCAATTGGCGGCTATTTTGGCGGGATCCCTTTTTAAATGATATACGCGGGATGATGATGGGTTATTATTAATTCGGCGGCTTAAGTCTGTGAAGTCTGATCATAGAAGTCTGTTGCTGTGTGTTCAACCCGAAACAGGAAGACGATCAACACTAGACTACACTGTTCATATAGCAGTTAGCTCAGACACCCACGCAACCCTGAACCAAAGGTACAGTTCATTATGTTATAATTTATATAATATTTCAAGTACACCTTTAATCTCTTCAAGATGAGAGAGTGCCTTGTTCTGCGCCACCAAATTATACAATACATTTGTTAATGTGGTTTGACACTAGGTGTTATCTTTGTTATTTTTCTGTTTTTAAAATATACTTATTAGATCGGTCACCAATAATATATGCTTTGCAGATCTGAGAGAACAGATACAAAATAATTATAGAGTAACAACATTTTAGAGGTAGGACAATGTGCCTCCTCTGAACTAATACAAATGTGTTATTGCACTAATATAAATGTGGCACTGAACTAATAAAATGGTATACATACTTCCATAGTGAGAATTTACATAGTAGAACAGAAGAATAGAAAAGATAAATTGAAACAGTAGATTATTCAGAAGTGGAAGTCTTTTTTTCTCTTTATTGGTATCAACTACATGCCCCATTACATGGTAATATTACATGCATTACAATACATAATTATACATTATAATTTACAGATTCAATTTTAAATGTATAAGCTTAACAGACTTGTTCCTAATTTATTTTTGATATATACACTTTTAAGCTTTTTCTAACCTATATATTGGTAGTTCCTTTCTCTAGTTTACTAGCCTATTCTTGCATTGTATTGTTTTATAGTATTTTTGTAGTCTTATCTCTAATTATATTAGTATATATATAAATATATTGAATTTAAAGTTACTACTTTTTATAATTTAATTGAATGAATATATTTGCAAAATGGTTTCAAGTATTTTGTGATTAATTCCTGGTTGGTCGTGGGCCATTTTCCTCCTTGTTTTTGTCCTTCTGCCACCAATATAGATCTCTGCTGTTGTCTGTCCTTACATTCAAAAATTAAATGGTTAACTGTTTGTCGGAGGTTACTGTATGTACATTTTGGATCATCAATAATGTGGAACCTGTATAGGTAATCTTTAGTTTTTCCATGACCTGAGATTGTAGCAGTAATGGGAAGTTTTCTCTTTAACCTATCTTTGATTGTTGGGAGGAAAGTTTTACAGAGAGCCCCTTTGTTTGTGCTGTTCCACCTATGTTGCCATTGTTCGTGTCCTCTTTCTTTTATGTCTGCTTTGATCGTTGACCTGGGAACCTTATTGTAAATGATTGGCAGTCCTTCATCTTGAGCAGCTGCCTTGGCCAATTTATCAGCCATCTCGTTGCCAGGTATTCCTACATGGGCTTTCACCCATTTGAAGTGGATTCTCCAATTACCTTGTTGCGGGGATGTTAGAGTGGCTGCAATGTCCTCCACGACTGAGTTGTGCTTTATGTTGTTTACCAGTGTGTCCAACGTTACCTTGCTATCTGAGTAAATTGCTGCTGTCTTTTCTTCAAGTGCT
Source organism: Mantis religiosa (assembly GCA_030765055.1). Classification (NCBI taxonomy): domain Eukaryota; kingdom Metazoa; phylum Arthropoda; class Insecta; order Mantodea; family Mantidae; genus Mantis; species Mantis religiosa. The sequence continues at coordinate 13,282,402 of CM060952.1, forward strand.
ACGTCTATATAAAAAATCAGAAGTGGAAGTGTCATCACTGTAAAGCAGGTCCTGTGGTAGTCGTCGCTTCAGTCGCGTTGGCCGGCGACTTTGGACGCCGATGTTATACGTCACAGCCCCTGGGACGTGGCGTAGATTGTAGAAGAAGCGTCGAGCAGTCTGTCGGATGAAATGGTGGAGAGGAAGAAGTCCCAGCTCGTGATGCAGCTGCTGGTTGCGGACAAACCAAGGAGCATTGGTGGCGACTCTGGATGACCTGTAGACGCCTCACGTGACAAGTACTGACAGACCCCCAGACCTGGCAGGCATAAGTAATAACAGCTCGAACCAGAGATTTGTATGGGAGCAGTGAAGATTCTAAAGCAACTGAAGTATGTTTGTGAAATAATGGAGACAGTTGTGAAAGACGAGCGGATGCCAGGGTAATGGTGCGGTCACGTAAGCCGAGTGTCCAGTAGCACTCCAAGGTACTTGACTGGTGTAGGCGAAGGGAGCCACGGCACAAGATCAGTCAGAAGGCGTATAATGTAGCTTAGGACTGTAGGTTCTCCATCCCCCCTACAAGCCTGGTTGCAACAATATACAACAGAGAAAGTAAAATCAATTCATTCACCTCTGGAGTTTAAAGAATCTGCCAGCTAATGTATTGATGTGTGTTTAGAAAGAATTTCATATTTTTGTTGCAGCTAAACGGACTTTTTTTCAGTAACACGTGAAACAACACATTTTATGAGATACTCCTTCAAAGAAACAAATTATTTTTAATCATATAGCAAGTTCAGACAATTTTAAATATCTATTTTTAATAACAACATATTTCATTTGCAATATGAATGATTTAATTATTCTAGAGAATTGCAAAAGTAGCAATCATTTTCTACAGAAAAGGTTGCTATGGTAACCAAATAAATTGTTTCATTTCCTGGTGTTATTGAGTCAGTTTTCACATAGAAATAAACATAGAATAACCAGCTTTGCAGTGAAAGTGAGAGAATTGATATTAATATGAAAATTGTATATGGTGACAGACATGTACAAGATGAAGTACATACACTTTTTAATGAACTCCATCCAAATGTTTACTAGCTTGTGAATGTACACATATTTTACATGTTCCTTGTATTTATTCTATATGTTTTTATTTGTAAACTGATAACACGCTAATGTACACATACAGTGACGTACTCTTATGCATCAGTGCCAAGGAACTTCGTATTTCAAAATCAGTGTCTACCAAGCTTGAAACATCACTAACATCTTCATCTAGCCAAAGTAATATCTGATACTTGAGGTCACAATCATGCGGTGTGATGCATCGTAGTTTTGAGTACCCCACGTTATTCCAGTAATAAATATTCAAGTTTTCATTTGTTTTCTCATTGCATACTTTCGTGGCATTTTATATACAAACGTGATGTGTGCATTCAAGGTATTTTCTGATTACTCTTGCACAAAATATCCTTAGAAAACGGCTATTCCTCTCACTACTTCTTACAGGTATTAATGGAGACGGCATTTGCAGAAATGTCCTCTGCATTACGGCAATTTGACGGCATCATGCAGGTCAAACGGGGAATGTAAGAACTCAGTAACCTATAAGCGATATTCAAGTATATTAAGAATAGTTGGGCCCATAATGACTTTGAAATTTGACTTGACTTGAACATTAGGCAGACACCAGCACTCTGCAGATGGGAGAAATAAAAAAAAAGCGAACAATGACGTCTTATGTGGAAAAAATATACATTAAAGCCCAACAAAGTACCTTAAAAACGAATATATGCACACAAAGCACGTATTTTTTAATTTATTTAATATCCTCCAAAGTAAGTTATATCGGACGATGAACGAAGTGAGTACAGAGTACATAGAGCTTAGTGTTACCAGACATTCATCTTTTGCGATAAGGAAAAGCTTCCAACAATAAGTCATCACACGATAAATGAAATGATCTTCACATGAGTACAGGGTAAATGGAGCTAAGAGCTACCAGATATTGATCTTTCAGGATAAGAGAAAACCTCCAACGTTAAGTCATGTCGGACGATGAATGAAATGATGTTCAAATGAGTACAGGGTACATAGAGCTTAAAGTTGCCAGACATTCATCTTTCAGGATAAGAGAAAAGCTCCAACGTTAAGTCATATCGGACGATGAATGAAATGATGTTCAAATGAGTACAGGGTACATAGAGCTTAGAGTCACCAGACATTCATCTTTCAGGATAAGAGAAAACCTCCAACGTTAAGTCATATCGGACGATGAATGAAATGATGTTCAAATGAGTACAGGGTACATAGAGCTTAGAGTCACCAGACATTCATCTTTCAGGATAAGAGAAAACCTCCAACGTTAAGTCATATCGGACGATGAATGAAATGATGTTCAAATGAGTATAGGGTACATAGAGCTTAGAGTTACCAGACATTCATCTGTCAGGATAAGGGAAAACCTCCAACGTTAAGTCATATCGGACGATGAATGAAATGATGCTCAAATGAGTACAGGGTACATAGAGCTTAGTGTTATCAGACATTCATCCTTCAGGATAAGAGAAAAGCTCCAACGTTAAGTCATATCGGACGATGAATGAAATGATGTTCAAATGAGTACAGGGTACATAGAGCTTAGAGTTACCAGACATTCATCTGTCAGGATAAGGGAAAACCTCCAACGTTAAGTCATATCGGACGATGAATGAAATGATGCTCAAATGAGTACAGGGTACATAGAGCTTAGTGTTATCAGACATTCATCCTTCAGGATAAGAGAAAAGCTCCAACGTTAAGTCATATCGGACGATGAATGAAATGATGTTCAAATGAGTACAGGGTACATAGAGCTTAGAGTCACCAGACATTCATCTTTCAGGATAAGAGAAAAGCTCCAACGTTAAGTCATAGCGGACGATGAATGAAATGATGTTCAAAAAAAGTTCATTTTTTTTAATAAGGGAAGTCCAAGCAAAAACTCACTTTGACCGATATTTTCATTCCGGACCTCTTGAACGTACTGCAGAACGCTACCACTGTACGGCGGAGTGAAAATACATTTGAAATAAATTTTTGTATTTAACGAGGTGTACACCTTTCTGTAGTAATCATTTGTTTATCTCTTACTATTTATCAGTTATATAAATGTCATTCAGAATGAAGAGGACTTCGGAGGAAATTCCAAGATAATTTAAAATGTTTATTTTTAATTAAAAGATATTAATTTGTGGTGGGGCACTTTTTAAAAATGTTTTTGTCGCATACTTTGAAGTTGCTAATCCAAAGTGACAAACATGTATTTCTACTGAAATGTGGGTGCGACGTATGTAGTTATGAGAATTGGGAGATGGAAGAGAACGCAGTTTTTGATTGAAATGCGAGACTCGTGTGTAGCCCTCCAGCAAGCAGTATCGCTGCTAATGCAATCTGTAGCGTGGAGCCAGGGATTTAGGAGGATAGCTGTCCGCGAAATTGAAAAGATAACTCTAGCCCTACAAGGAAAACTGGAATAACAGAAATGAGGCAATCTCGCCCTTAGAAAGGTCAAACTTCTCCACTACGTGTATACTAGATAAATAATATTCGCATGTTCACCGAGCGAGGTGGCATTCAGAACGTCCTGGGTTCAATTGCCGGGGTTTATGGTTACTTTCCGCAGTTTTCCCAGGTCGCCAGACGAGTTATGTGTGTGTGTGTGTGTGTGTGTGTGTGTGTGTGTGTGTGTGTGTGTGTGTGTGTGTGTGTGTGTGTGTGTGTGTGTGTGTGTGTAGTTAATGGTCTGGTATTTAGCTACTTCTTGCCTCCCGATATTTTGAGGTCAATTCTGAATAGTTTCCTTGTTCACAGATAAATGTTCCAACTTCATTTCCTCGTCCTTGTCACATAGCATACAATTTGGAAACGATAACAATCCAGTTTTTGGCAGATATCTTCTGAGGCAGACATGTTTAGTGCTAATTCTGAACATGGAAACAGCTGTTTTCCGATATAGTTGAGGAATTAGTTTAAGTTTTCTAACAATTTTTCTCCTTCGTTATTTAATACATTTGTGGTTAATTTAGTTTTATAATCATTACTGATTTTCTTCTTGGTAGTACGTTTAACTGATTCCACTGATACTTTTGGTTACATCCTATTTTGTAGGATGTCTGCCTTGTCATTGTTTCTCATTCCATAGTGTGCAGGATGCATTGTGGAATAGATAGTAATGAAACAGCTGACTTTCTAGCCCAAAGGCTAATTACGTCAAACTTATTTTATCCATTAAATTATCAGTCTATTAATAGAATAATTATATCAACATACAATAAAAAATTAAAGAGGATAGTATATTACAAACAAAAGAAAAACTACGGGTATATATATTTAACAGCACGACTAGAAACAATACACTACCAAGAAAATCCTCTGTAGCAGCTTTTAGACTTCTAGTAGGCCATGACTTTCTCCATAACCATTTATTTAGGATTGATATAGTGAGATCTGCTCTGTGTCCTTTCTGTACACTTAAAGAAGATATGGATATTAACCAACCTTTAGACAACGTACCAACATAACATCAAAATACTGGAGTACAAGAGAGCAACTGCTTAACCTTAGATACTAACCAACCAAACGGGATATAGGTTATGAACTGTCTAAATTGCGATTATGAGATGTAACCTATATTGAGGTTAAGGCATTTTGGCCAACCTTGTAATACAAAATACTTGATACCAATTAAAATACGTCTGCAGCTGTTCTTTTGATGTTCATTTGGGTGTCGTTGAAGGGTGTTTGCGACAGCGAAATTCAGTAATACTTCACCGTGAGTACCGAAACCCAAGATGTGTGCAAGTATTCAATTCTGTCTCGTTTATAGAGACTGTTTACTATGAGTAACACAGAGAGTAGTCGTGATGGATGTGAAGCGTAAATGAAAGTATAAAATATGTATTTGCTTTTCTTTATTGAATCTCTTTTATAGTTCTTTGAAAGGAATAAACGAAAACAAAAGCCTATCTTATTTAAATCTCTAATGTCCGATTTCACCAACAGATGTTAAAATTAACGTTAACAAATGTAACGTAACAATTGCCACAGCGCTAAAACTAATGTTAAATTTCTTGCATTTCACCAACCTGTTTTCTTAAAATGTTAACAAACCTATGTTAACCCCAAGAAACTTGTAAATATCACAGTTATAGAAGGCTATGGATGATTTTCTGAACGTACTCCGATGCGCTTTTGTTTTCATTTTCGTCTGCACAAATGGCGGATGAGCAAAATCATAAATAAAGCCGTGAGACAAATTTCTCATCGACGGAGAAAGAATTCTTAATTGAAATGGTGACAAAGTGTAAGGATATCGTGGAAAATAAGAGGACGGATGCAGTGAATGTAAAAGAGAAAAATGTCGCGGGGAAAATATTGGAAACCAATTTAATTCAAATGCAGGTGTCATCACTACAAGCACCAAACAACTTGTCAGTATTACGTAAATTTAAAACGAGGTGCGAAGAAGAAGTGCCTTAAACGTTTCAAGACGGGAGGTGAACAATGTATTATCCATATAATTCAGTGAATTATAAAATCGCAAATTTATTAATACTTGAAGCAAAGACGAGATCGGCATATTCCTTTCGATGTATATTCTAACTCATTATTACGTAAATTTAAAACGAAGAGCGAAGGACAAGTGACTTGAACGTTTCAAGACGGCAGGTGGAGAATGTATTTATCCACATAATTCAGTGAATTATAAAATCGCAAGGTTACTAATACTTGAAGCTAAGGCGAGATAGTCATATTCCTTTTGATGCATGTTCTAACTCAGTATTACGTAAATTTAAAACGAGGAGCGAAGAAGGGCAAGTGACTCGAACGTTTCAAGACGGGAGGTGGACAATGTATTATCCACATAATTCAGTGAATTATAAAATCGCAAAGTTATTAATACTTGAAGCAAAGGCGAGATCGGCATATTCCTTTCGATGCATGCTCTAACCTCTCTTGTACTTCCGCAGTAACCTTCACAGCAACTTGTTTCGACAGTCTATACCTCCGTAAACAATTTTTTTTCGGATATGTGTAGTGTTTAACGCCCACTTTTACTACATCCGGCACCGCAGGCGATGACACTGATGATACATGAGATGAAGATGGAGCACCGGTGGAATGAGATGGCGGGGGAAAACGGAGATCCTGGAGAAAACCCGCCCCAGCGCCATGTTGTCCACCACAAATCTGACTTTGCGGTCGCCTGGGATCGAACCCGGGCCGCCTTGGTGAGAGCCAAGCGGTCTAACCACTGAGCCATGGCGCGGCCTTTTTTTCGGATAGTTCCTCAAAATATTTCTCCTCATAGGCCGTAATCTATTAGGAATGCCATTTAGACGATCTTAAATATAGGAAATCGACATCAACAGCTGAGTTCATGCTCGCCATCTTGACTATTTATAATTGTTAAGGACTTAACATTAGAAATTCGGCTTGTTAGTTTAGCATGAAATTTAACACGAGTGTTACGCTAACACTTTTTGGTGATATGCAATTTTTGCTTTAACTATCGCTAAGCTCGTGTTAAGTCCTAACATTTGTTGGTGAAATCGGGCATAACTGTTACCAACATAATTAAAAAAAAAGACAGAACACAATTGATGTGCATTCTCTTACTTGGTCCAGTAATTCTACAGGTGAAATAAAATGGAAGAACAGAGCAATTGGAAAATGAATGTAGAAGGAAACCGGTGAGTATGGGGAATTAACCTACCCAGACGCCACACAAATCCCACATACAGTACTGCGGAATCGAACCAGTGCCGCCTTGGTGATGCGCGACCGCCCCAAATGTCATATTCATGTTATGGAACTAAAATCAAAGAACAGCAATAATATTTTCCCCAAAACAACTTTGTACGAGAACCTCCGTTTTATGGGCTCGTTACCCTCTACCTACGTAAGAGCATACGTCCAAGTTATGTCCTATTAGCCCTACGTCAACTCTGTCATCGGATTTTATAGGCAGCCGTAAAATGGGTCTAAGAACGACAGAAACACCCAAATAAGGAAAATATAAGCGCTATTATTTGGTGGCATTGTTTCTGCGATGTCGGCAGCGTAAGGGCGTAGTTACTACTGGCGCCCGGTAAAAGCTGTGCCCCACAAGTGTTTATTTCTATGTACTCCATTAACACATTCTAATGACGTCGGAAAACCTGCAACATTCCACCCACTAACAATCCTGAAGAAAATTCTGCCGGAAATAATGAGCGTAGAGTTTTCCCGTAAAATATGCAGGCTGGAATGTTACCAAGTCGCCTGTCAGTATAGATTCATGTCATTAGTACACGGCTCTAGATACCATTCATTAGAGCTAAGCTCTTCGGCAGGGAGGGGAATTACGACGTAAAACTTGTTCAAATTATCTTCCTTCCTCCAGCCAATCCAATTACAGACAATTCTCCGCTTCAAAATGTCCCGAGGAGAAAAACGTACGGAAAAGAAATGAACCTACGTACGAGCAGGATGCGTTCGATTCTAAACCATCAGTTTCCTTAAACTCTGCGTCCAATTGAGAAATATTTGCCGTCACATGGTGATTAAACACCTTACATATACATCAGTAAAACCTCGATATCAGATTGAGCTCTACGCAACATACATGTACCTACTATAGCATGAAATTGAGTAATAAATATTAACTTTCATAATCTGGAACATATGACAATGATTAAGGACCAGGTTAAAAACAACTATTATGAAACAATTGAAAGTCGGATGGGATCCAACTCTACACTGTAGTTGGTAGCGTGTTTGCTTCATGTTCAAAAATTCCCGAGCTATAACCTTGGTCAGGATGACGATTTTACTCGGGGCTTCCTCTTATCCTAAAAGATAAATGTCTGGTAACACTAAGCTCTATGTACCCTGTACTCATTTGAGCATCATATCATTCATCGTCCGATATAACTTAACGTTGAAGGTTTCCACTTATCCTGAAAGATGAATGTCTGGTAACTCTAAGCTCTATGTACCCTGTACTCATTTGAACATCATTTCATTCATCGTCCGATATGACTTAACGTTGGAGGTTTTCTCTTATCCTGAAAGATGAATGTCTGATAACTCTAAGCTTCATGTACCCTGTACTCATTTGAACATCTTTCATTCATCGTCCGATATGACTTAACGTTGGAGGTTTTCTCTTATCCTGAAAGATGAATGTCTGATAACTCTAAGCTTCATGTACCCTGTACTCATTTGAACATCATTTCATTCATCGTCCGATATGACTTAACGTTGGAGGTTTTCTCTTATCCTGAAAGATGAATGTCTGGTAACTCTAAGCTCTATGTGCCCTGTACTCATTTGAACATCTTTCATTCATCGTCCGATATGACTTAACGTTGGAGGTTTTCTCTTATCCTGAAAGATGAATGTCTGATAACTCTAAGCTTCATGTACCCTGTACTCATTTGAACATCTTTCATTCATCGTCCGATATGACTTAACGTTGGAGGTTTTCTCTTATCCTGAAAGATGAATGTCTGATAACTCTAAGCTTCATGTACCCTGTACTCATTTGAACATCATTTCATTCATCGTCCGATATGACTTAACGTTAGAGGTTTTCTCTTATCCTGAAAGATGAATGTCTGGTAACTCTAAGCTCTATGTACCCTGTACTCATTTGAACATCATTTCATTCATCGTCCGATATGACTTAACGTTGGAGGTTTTCTCTTATCCTGAAAGATGAATGTCTGGTAACTCTAAGCTCTATGTACCCTGTACTCATTTGAACATCTTTCATTCATCGTCCGATATGACTTAACGTTGGAGGTTTTCTCTTATCCTAAAAGATGAAAGTCTGGTATAGCTCTAAGCTCCATGTATCCTGTACTCATTTGAACATAATTTCATTCATTGTACCGTATGACTTAACGTTGGAGATTTTCTCTTATCCTGAAAGATGAATGTCTGGTACCTCTAAGCTTCATGTACCCTGTACTCATTTGAATATCATTCATTCATCGTCCGATATGACTTAACGTTGGAGGTTTTCTCTTATCCTGAAAGATGAATGTCTGATAACTCTAAGCTCTGTGTACCCTGTACTCATTTGAACATCGTTTCATTTATCATCCGATATGACTTAATACTGGAGGATGTAAATTAAAAAAAAATAATAAAGACCAAAAGGAAAATTTATACCAAAAAATATTAAAGCAAACTGAATTTCAAATTTGTACCACTTTTTCTGAAACAAAGTAAGTCATACCAGAAAACGTCAAGATACATTCAATTCTCGAATAATTTTTTAATTTTAACGCTATCTAGATCTGATCGAGGTAAATAAATTAATTTATTTCAAGGGCCGAAATTTCTAGTTGAAAATACAATTTCATAAGGTCTACCTGGGGCAAAACTGCCAAGTTTAGATGCATTAATATTTTGAAAAACAAAATCAGAACTATTTCAATAAAGCTAGAGAAACACACTTATACAGCACCTATAGCACTATACCAAAAAATTACACACACACACACACACACACACACACACACACACACACACACACACACACACACACACACACACATCGTTGCAAATACAGAAGGTTTTAACTTAGGTTCTAGGGAAAACATCAAATATAAAAAAAAAACTTAATTTGAAATTAGATAAAAAATGGAACTGTATAGGACTTGGAAGGTAGCATTTATCCAAGAAATTACTAAGGAAGGGAAAATGGAGAAAGAAGTAAAGGAATGCTTAAAAATGGGATACGATGTGCTTTGTGAATACCCCATGCTTTGTGGCGATATAGCGTCCAGTTCTTAAACTTACTGCTCCATCTATTTTAAGATAAACAATGTCCTATTGTAGTTACAAGGAAATACAGTAAACTAAGTGATAGTCAAATGTTTTATATACATGACTTTCTCTACTCTTGTACAAACGCTTATTGCTCTATCTACTTCAAGATAAACATTATCTTATTGTAGTTACAAGGGAATACAGTAGACTTTAAGTGATAGTCAAATGTTTTATATACATGACTTTCTCTACTCTTGTACAAACACTTATTGCTCTATTTACTTCAAGATGAACATTATCTTATTGTAGTTACAAGGGAATACAGTAGACTTTAAGTGATAGTCAGATGTCTTAAACAGCTGAATTGTTATGTAACTTCTTTGAAAATATGAAGGGAAATAGAATAACGGAGAATATGTACAGAAAATTGGAGAAAATTATAAATACATCTAAACGAGTATCAAGAAATATTTTGGTGAGGTTATCTCCAATAAGAAGGTAACTGAAGCCCTTTGTATACCTCAACGAGAACTAGATTTTTCCCTGTACTATAATATTCCTTATCTCTTACGGTTTATAAGTTATGCAAATATCATCCAATAAAAACGGACATTATAGCTATTTCCAGAATATCTTAAAGAAGTTTAACCACCTTTAGTTTATGAGTTATATTGTTCACAGGTGCCCGGCCCCGCAAAAAATCTAATCTTTCTAAAAACTCATTTTTGTATTCAGAAAGTCTCGAATCATGTATGTCGGGTAATATTTCGACATGACATTTTTGTGTATTAACAGTGACTTAAATACTTATAGTGAATAAGAAAAATCAATAGAATTCTAATTTAAATCTTCTGTAGTTTTATTTTAGTAATCATCGAAAGGTTACTTTTATAATTTAATTTGTAAAAATAAACTATATTTCCCCCGTATACTGAAATTTCGCTATGTATAGTGAAATTCCACAAGTGTTGGTCAAGTTACGGCCTAGGTGAATGGCGAAAGGGGATGTATATTCTTATTTTTTTAATGAATAGTCTGTAACGTAAAGTAAAAGGAGTTCAGGGTCCATAGAAGTTAGTACAGTCTTCATTGTTACTGTACAAATCACTCGTTCGTCCGCTTATTACTTATGCCTGCCAAGTTTGCGTGGAGGGGCGCAAACAAATGACATCGGCGTCGTCTTCAGGTTATACAGAATCGCTTCATGCGCATCGCTACCAACGCTCCATAGTTTATCCGTAATCAGCAGCTCCATCTCGATCTAGGACTGTTACCTCTTCACGACTACATTCGCAGGATCGCTCGTCGTTTCCTTTCCACACTGCAAGAAGTTCCAGGAGCTCTGCATTATAACATCGGCGTCCGCACGTGCCAGCCCTCACGCCCCTACCACAGGACCTGCTTCTAAGTGATACATGTGATTCGAGTGATACTAGTGCTTGATGTCTGTCTTACATCTTCAATATTGACATAATTTCTCAGAGAGTATTATTGGAGTTCCAACTTAATGTAGTTAGGGGGCGGCCTGTTAGCATACCCCTGGGTGTTATTGTTCTTTAATGTATTGTTCTGTTACCTTCTTTTCACTCTGATTTGTAAAGCATTGTACTGCTGATCGATTAATAAAAAAATTTATAAAAAAGAACTTAGTTTTACCAGAAAAAGGGAAAACATCGGAAAGATACCTTATCATTCTGACCGATATTAGAACTCGGGATCTCTTGAAGATAGGCTGACACGCCACTACCTGTGCGACAGATCCGGACTTGGGGAGGCTTAAGGAAGTATTTAACATGAGGGACTGGAAGGCGTGATCCATAACGACAGTCCACGGCAGTCTCTGGTGTGTCTGATTTCAAAATTTGGCATTCAAATAACAAGATATAAACAGTTATTTGTCATCATCTCGGTTGCCATGATCACGAGTGCAAACTCGGGTGGAATAGTGATTGAATTTTTCGAGCGTGAATTGCTTAGCTGTTTTAGTTCAGAAGGGAAGCAAAGCGGTGGATTTAGGGCACGTAAAGGAACCTCAAGCTGATAAACCAAATTAATTCGTTTCCCATGTTTACTATAAAAGAAATGGAATCACAACAGTTAAGGAGCGTCCTTACGCAAATTTATTTGACCAATTTTATACAAAAGTCGATTTGAGGCTCGTGGTCAAACGAAAGGAGTACAATAGTGCAGATCATATCTGCTGCTTTTATTCCGCAGACTAAATGGGTTAATATGTGCGACATTTTGTCCATAAAAGTTCTGTGTTATTGTTTAGCGTATAACCCGATTATCAATAATTCAGACAAATATCGTCCCCTGAGCTGCTACTCCTCCTACCAAATGGAAAACCGCACGTCTTAAGATTCTCTGGAGGGGAGGCTCCTCAGAGGCTCTCGAAGTAGGGTAGCAGAGCCTCCTGCTATGCCCACGAGACCCATCATTCATTCCACACATTCCCCTTTTATACATTTAGTTTCGGGAATAGGAGTAACAGAAAAAGGAGGAGACAATGGGAGAAAAAATCTCATATGTTGGGTTCACATCACATTCTCTACGTCTGCTTCTTAGTAAGTTAAACGTTCATTATCATTTTGAGTCATCTCATTAAAGGACACTGAAAATTTTAGAATGTCATGTTTCTAAAAACAAATTTAACACCTACTATCTAATGTTTTGTACGCTGTTTGTCGTACAGTTCCTTCAATTTTTTCCTATCGTTTTTAAATCATTGTTATTTAAAGATTTATATTCATCCAAAAATAAATTTGGCTATAGAAGATGTCTGTTTTATAATAGTTTTACCATTTAAAATTGTCATCAACGCGCACCTAATGCAAATATCATCTTAATGATGCATTTGACAAAGAAGCCTCAACTAGACAACAAATTAGAACTGCTATGGCGACATTAAAAGTGATCGCTTCTTTCCCCCCTTAGTGACAGAAACATTGTTGTCGATGGATTCAACTTAAATTGGGTATCGATTGGAGACAAAGCATGAAATGGTACCGAAGGATTCCGAAAAATATACAAATTTCTTTTGTAGTATCGTTACTTAATCTGAAACTAGCTTTTATTTTATGTTCCTAAAAGGAGAACAACATCAGCTCACTAGAATTTTTAAAAGAGCTTATCTTTCTTCGATTTTCTAAAACTTAAACGTCACTCTGATATAGAATAACACAAAGTGCTAGAGTAATTGTCAAACATTTTCAAACGCAGTTGCTATGGGAGTAGACTTTAAATGATATTCAAATGTTTTATATCCATGACACTATCCCTACTCTTGTACAAACACTTATTGCTCTATCTACTTCAAGATAAACATTATCTTATTGTAGTTACAAGGGAATACAGTGACAGTCAAATGTTTTATATACATGACTTTCTCTACTCTTGTAAAAACATTATTGCTCTATCTACTTCAAGATAAACATTATCTTAGTGTAGTTACAAGGGAATACAGTAGACTTTAAGTGATAGTAAAATGTTTTATATACATGACTTTCTCTACTCTTGTACAAACACTTATTGCTCTATCTACTTCAAGATAAACATTATCTTATTGTAGTTATAAGGGAATACAGCAGACTTTAACTGATAGTCAAATGTTTTATATACACGACTTTCTCTACTCTTGTACAAACACGTATTGCTCTATCTACTTCAAGATAAACATTATCTTATTGTAGTTGCAAGGGAATACAGCAGACTTTATGTGGTAGTAAAATGTTTCAAAGAAATAGTTGGTACTTGATGACTTTGAATTTCTGTTGTGTTTGCTGGCCAAGAGATAAAAAAATGAAAAACGACGACCCAATTGGAAGAACGTAAGAATTGGAATATTCAAATTTGGTGGAGAGAAATGGTTCCACTAATTATTTGCTCTATAGGTAAATAGTGGAGAATGTGGAATTTTGATTTCGTTCACGGAATCTCAAGATGATATTTTAGGGAATACAGAACATTCTCTGTTACGATAAATATATAAAACATAAATTTGTTTTTCAAGTTATCTAAAGAAATATTAAATTTTTGTATTAAAGTAATTTTTGGAATACAAATTTACTCCTCTTATAATTAGGACCTAAGTAACGAGCTGAAAATTTTGATTATTTTGGATTTAGGCGACTTCGAAATACCTATTCTTGCTGAAATTGCCATATCTTGTCCTTTATTGATGGAATGCAACCTTATTCTATTTACTTTATATATTTATTTTATTTTTTACATGCTATTTAGTTGGTTTAGAATACAAGTAACGCTATTTTTTGTTCATATATTATAAATGTAATAGCTAAATACTAAAACATGAAATTAGCGCTTGGCGGGTCTCAGGTCAGTTATAATGTGCGACGTTTACATGGCAGACACCGCATTTCCGTGACAGCAGCAGCAACTTTTGCACCCCTCCCCTTCTCGCCCCGCTTGCCCTTTATCTTCAGGTGACAGGTGGGAAATTAAATGTAGCCCAGGGTAACGAAACCCTTGCCAGGTGCTTTGAGCTGTCCTGGTGTAAATGGCACTCCACTTGGAAAAAAAAATCTGACCTCTGATGATGGTTTATGATCTTAGCTCTAGGTCACAGTTAAATATTTGAAGGAAGTCTTTCCTGCAGGTTTTATTAACCCTGATTCACCAATCATATTTATATACCATTTACCAAGAAGATTATAACAACAAACATGGTTTCAAATACTTATTTTTCTAAAAATATTATACGTGGTACTTTTTAAAGTAACACCCTATAATGTTTTTTTTTTTTTAAAATAACATAACTTATTTTCCATATGTTCATTATTATTAGATACTGATTGACTTCATCGCTCTTTGTGAAAGTTCGGAGGGGAACCCAACTCCTCGATTTAACAGAGGAGCTTTTGTGTCCCTGCTGGAGCGCTCCCACCAGCAATATCCCATACAACAAAGAGCTTTGACGATTTCCTTTTGACGCAACATCGTTATTCACTTTTATAGATCTGATACCAATGAATGACTTACAGTTCCAAGAAAACCGAGATATTTATACATTCAAGTTAATGCGTTGGCATGGCAACACTGTGTTCACCGAACAATGTGGAGCCTTTTCTTCAGAACGCAACTATGTATCACCACAATAAAAATAACGATGTCACCCTATACTGTAGTATTCAGAGCTCAAACTAATATATAACTATACAAAATCACACTAATTAGTTTACAAACGAAAGGAATTCACAGGATATACCCAGAAAGTTCAATATATGCGTTTTATTTGTAAAAAGTATCTTACTGCGTTTTTTATCAGAATAGCTTAAGTCATTTAAAAAAGTAAGAAATATTAAAGTTTTTTCTGTTTTTAATTTGTCTCGATAGGGAATTCTCTGTAAACCTTTGCCTCAAATTTGGACGGTATTAAAGTTTTCTTTTTAAATGTACGTCCTCTAACGTTAAGTCATAACGATTCATGAATGAAATGGGTGAAATGATACTTAAATGAGGCCAGGGTACATAGAGCTAGAGTTACCCGATATTCACTTTCAGGATAAGGGAATCCCCGGAAAAACACTTATCCAGGTAAATCAGCCTGAGCGAGATTAGAACCAAGGACCTCTTTAACGTGAGAAAGACAAGCCACCACCTACGCTGCAGAGTGTTGCATGACGTGTGTGTTGATGTCCCCTCAGTTCGGCTCCATTATGTGGCAGGGGTTTGACTCCTTGTGTCGTCAGCCTCGCCAGTGATAATTTGAAAATATCGATGTCCTCGGCTGCTCTCGGAGTTGTCCTAACAATCACGGGTTTAGGATCTGTAGCAAGGATCTCTTGATTCAGGGCGTTTTGGGTGGATCAATAAGGGTACAGGAAAAGAAACACAGTTTAAGGGTATGTATGACTGAAATTTTCTAATTCTGAACTAATAATGCTAGCTTTTTCAAATTTACACCATAGGTGTAGTATAATGTAAACATGTTACAACCTAAATTTAAACCATTTTTCTCCAGCAGTTTAGAAATTATGATAACATTTGTATGTTTTTTGTACGTCACTAAAAAAGTCCCTTGCGACAAAATATTTTGAATTTTGGTCTAATATTTTAACCCTATGTTCATAATACACATACTTTTTGAAATTGCTCTGGGTTTTTCTGTGTCTCCTTTAGTTTAGGTCACAAATTTTTTTAATTTACAAATATTCTTTTTTTTTGTCTAAAAAACTGTAAGTTTTGTGTTTGAAAATTAAAAATATATGCTTATATACATTTCACAATAAAACCTAGGGCAATTTCCATTCCTCACGATATTCTGAACCTGTGTAGGAATTTTCATGAATGTAGTACAAAAACTGCATCGCAAGGAGCATTTTACAGGAAGAAAAATGCTGAAAATATGAACATTGAGAAAACAGCGATTAAAGATTTGATTGCATAGCTCACATTAAAAGCCACCAGGCTGATAGGTTGGACCCTCAGATTTCTTTTTCCTCTCCTCTGTTGCTGCTTTTTCCACCTTTTTCTTCTTTAGATGTTGCTTTTCTTCTGCACAACTTCGCTTCTTGCTTTGCAGGATACGAGTCTGATCTCGCTGCACTGAAGTTTTCCTTGCTGAGTCTACTACACTTTCACCTCTGATATTTTGTTGCAGCTCCAATGACTTAAGACTACCCATGTTAAACTCACTGATGCTTTTAATAACAGAAAGATCCAATTTTTGTTTTGATATGAAAACTTCCTTTGGGCACTTATTCCATATGACATGATGCAAAGATTCATTGGCATTCTGTGTTTTTCCTGTTTTGCACCTCTCTAGTAATGCTGTAGAAACCAGCCTCTGATATATTGGCAACATTTTAGGAACTATTTTGTCTGAAAGCCTTATTTTTCTTTTCTTGAATTGAAAATTTAAGAACGGAAAACAGACAAAGAATGTGGATGTAGGCAAAAGAGGGCGTGACTCTGACAGAGTTTAAAGGCCACCGACATTTAAATAAGCATTTAAAAATGGCGTCCGGAGGCAAATTATGCATTTTTCACATTCGGGAATGTCTAAATTATTTTATAGAATTAAAATAAAAAAGTTGTTATTTTCACGATTTTCATGAAATTTCAGTCATACATACCCTTAATTCTCTTATGACGATGGTTGTATTTCAATTACTCTCGAAATACATGTTAATTAGATGAACTCTGAATGGAAGGCTTCACACTGGCGTGGTTGTACTCCCGTGTCTATAACACGACTCGTCGGATTGGCACCCAGCTACTGGCTACCTTTAATTGAACGCGATTTCTTTAGTTTACTCGTCCGTTCAGTTTGGCCCACAGTGGCCAAAATAACCTCAATAAACGCGACTTCTCTCTTCGTGCTATCGCACGACGGTTCCAGCTCGACTACCAGCTAGCGACTGAACTTCAGATATATATTTGTTCCCAGATAGGTCATATGACACTTCGCTTTGCCCTTCAGTTCATTATTTTTAATTAGTTGGTCGGTAGAATGCATATGGAGTCCCAGTTACGAGAACCTCACTTTAGACCACCTAAGATGTACCGATGTCCCCTTCCTGTCAAAACTATGCTTGAAAATAAACACCGGGTGCGACCCTTCAAACTTATGGTTGCGGTCAGCTTTCCTAGGGGAGAAAAAATCCCACCGATTCAGAGTCCGTAACAAACTTGGCATTGCACACAAAATATTTGTTTCAATAGATGTATATATTCCTTTAACATTCAACTAATCTTCTATATATTCCTTAACAGTTCGTTAATCACCTCGAGGAAGAGAGTACCGTTTCATAAAACAGACAGGATAGCTACCACCTACTCTGCAGAGGCGGGCTGAAACATTTCTAAAATATTTCTTATTTGGTTTTAACAAAGTTTGAAAGATGACACCAACGAAATGTAGTATAAAACACGAACTTTAAATGCCTTAAAATTGAAAAAAGTGTTCTTATTTTTTCACTATGATTTTAATATATTTCATTTTTAAGTCAAAATGCAAGCAACGATATGGTCAAAACGTGGACAACTAGTGCACATCCCATTATTTTATAAAAGGATGAACATGAAAGGTTGACAATATGCCTAGAAAAATTGGTGGAAGAGTGCTTAACGATACTACGACTAACGGAAACTTAAGTGATTTCCAGATGTGACTTAACGTTGGAGTTTTCTCTTATCCTGAAAATGAATGTCTGGTAACTGTAAGCTCTATGTACCCTGTACTCATTTGAACATCATTTCATTCATCGTCCGATATGACTTATCGTTGGCGATTTTCTCTTATCCTGGAAGATGAATGTCTGGTAACTCTAAACTCCATGTTCCCTGTACCCATTTGAACATCATTTCATTCATCGTCCGATATGACTTAACGTTGGAGGTTTTCTCTTATCCTGAAAGTGAATGTCTGGTAACTCTAAGCTCTATGTACCCTGTACTCATTTGGACATCATTTTATTTATCGTCTGATATGACTTAACGTTGGAGGTTTTATCTTATCCTGAAAGATGAATGTCTGGTAATTCTAAGCTCTATGTACCCTGTACTCATTTGGACATCATTTCATTCATCGTCCGATATGACTTAACGTTGGAGGTTTTTTCTTATACTGAAAGTGAATGTCTGATAACTCTCAGTTCTATGTACCCTGTACTCATTTGAACATTTATTGCCACCTTAACTGTTGTTGATTATCATACCCATCCATGCATACCTGAGATAAATATACAGTAGTATATTTTTTGGGAACTATTGGCACATGATTGAAAAACATGGACAAGGTATCTAGGGTGACGTAGGAAACAGCGATATAAGACTCGTAATGCCAGCTTTAGAGGTCTGTCATATTTTATGGACAGATGGAAACGGACACGAGTCAAAAATAGAAAAAGATGTAAAGGGCAAAATTTCGTAAACAGATATTATATGTAATTATTTATAATGTAATCAGAGAAAATAAAGCTAATGAAGACATCTGATTATACATGTGTTTTGGCTTGGTGCCAGAGCTCTCGTTAATTTTCACTTTTTATTCAAAGCTTCAAGTTTCAGAACAAACTTTGCAATCAGCTGTACCCAGAATGCATGTAATAAGGCTTACAACGGCTTAACAGTTCCACTCGCTGTAGAGGACCACGGTTCACTGCGCTCAAAACGAGGGCTGCCAACCTCTCTACAATATATCACACACGCTAAAACAACTTCATGTGTTACACGACCCTCCTTACACACACTACTCGTGTGAACAGCACGACCCAAAAATGGAAAGTCGGGTAAATAGAAGATTGAACAGACCGACCATTCCTCCAGCCTGAAATTCTTTGTATGCAAGCAGGCCTCATTTATAACAAATAATGAAATAAAGCTAGACCAAAGTGTAACAACACAAGGCTAAACTTGCTTCCAGAAACCATAAAAATATGTAACGATATTTCTAATGACCATAAAGAGACAATTGATAACACTGGGCAACAAAAAAATGAATGTTTCGAGCACTTCATGAGGTAATTCCTACTAATTTTGGGTTGAGAAAAACAAATATGACATTGAACATCGGCGTCCGCACGCGCCAGCCCTCACGCTTGAAGAGGAGACTACCACAGGACCTGTTGCTGTGTGATACATTTGATTCGAGTGATTCTAGTGCATGATGTCTGTCTTACATCTTCAATATTGACATAATTTCTCAGAGAGTATTAATGGAGTTCTAACGTAATGTAGTTGGGGGGGCGGCCTGTTAGCCTACTTCTGAGTGTTACTGTTATTTAATGTATAGTTCTGTTACCTTCTTTTCACTCTGATATTAAAGCATTGCACTGCTGATCGATCAATAAAAGAAATTATAAAAAAAATATGACATGTGGTGGCCTACTGACTTCGTCGTCTTTTAGCTTGCCTCTTGTGATGGAGTTCCGCAGAATCCCTATACAAAGACCAACAGTAATCCGCAAGCATTACTTCATTCCAACGGCCCTGATATCTTTGTTCCATAACAGAAATATCCTGATGGAATCTCTCCCCATGTTCATCATTAACAGCTCCACAACCAGGAGGGAAAAAGTCTAGATGGGAGTGGAGAAAATGGATCTTAAATGACATGTTGCATCCAAGGTTATTATATTTTTGCAAGAGCACTGTCACCTGCTTGTAGTTGTAATCCATAAACAACACCCTTGAAGGCTACCCAGGCTTCCTTTTCTTTCCCCTCCAAAATTTGGTCAAATGCAAGATCCTTTACAAGTTCTCTTATTTGTGGTCCGACAAAAATGCCTTCCTTAACTTTTACATCACTTAATTTCCAAAATTTCTCTCAGATTATGATTTGTTATTTTACAGATGTGCCAAAAAAATGTTCCCCCAAATTGAAAATCTTCACTCTAAAAAATGAAATGACACTTTATCTTCAAAACAAGAGCTAATCTATCATTTTTATGGCAATTTTTGAATTCAGCAGATGGAAATACATATAAATTCACTATTTTAAAGCCCGAAACATTTTCATTGTTGCCCAGTGTGATTTCAGTACTTTTAAAATTGTATAATATTTATTGTAGTTTTAACATTGATATGTAAATCTGTAACTATAGCTACAACTTGTATTCACTCAGTAATTAACAAGTACTTTCCTATATGTTGACATTCAACTGTCAATGCAGTAAACGACTAGCCAACATCGATTGGTATTAGCCAACAGCCGGCCTTGGTATAAATAGTTCTACATTCCAGAACATAAAATTTCAAATACCTTTATTATTTTAATTAAAATGTAGTATGCCTTTTTAATGTCTTTTTATGCTCAACATTCAACATTAATGTTTATTAAATCAACAGCTTTAGGGCACTTTTGTGAAAAATGTTTGGTTTTTCCAAAGACTTAGATGGGAGAAGCGTGTTATGTAATACCATTTACATTTCTAAACATAACTGGTTTTGAAATAAAATTTTCCAAATGTTCACGAGCGTATACGATAACTAATTGTGACGAACTGTCACTTGCGAAAAAAAAGACAGTTATTATTTCGTT
Source organism: Mantis religiosa (assembly GCA_030765055.1). Classification (NCBI taxonomy): domain Eukaryota; kingdom Metazoa; phylum Arthropoda; class Insecta; order Mantodea; family Mantidae; genus Mantis; species Mantis religiosa. The sequence continues at coordinate 13,303,199 of CM060952.1, forward strand.
GTTATAAAAACAGAGTATTTAGAACAGTTACAAGAGAAAGTTAATATGAAATGGTCTACTATTAAGGCATAGGTGGTTTAAAACATTAAAAAAAAGGTAATTTTATTTTATAAAACATGAAACATGGTTTGTTTAACATAAACAGAACTCCCATAAAGAAATACTTATAGGCCTGGACCATAGACCAAGTCTACAATAAAAGAAGCAAAATAGATCTTGTTTGCATTTCAGTGAATTTAATTTTTTAAATATACTTTGGATTTCAATTAGGCTATATTTATAAAGCTAATAATAAATGTTTAGCTACTAATATTACACACAAAACTCATGTTTAACTTTATTTCTATTCAGTATATTTTGTAGGGAATAAATCACTACTCTATGAATCAAATACCAAATTTCTAGGAATATGGTTAGATGAACATTTAAAATGGGAAAAACAAATTCAGCAACTAGAATTGAAACTACGCATAATTACATTCGCTATTAAATCAATGAGGGAGTCTGTAAACACAAATGTGTTGAGAATTATTTATTTTGCTTATTTTCATTCTGTAATGTCTTATGGTATACTTAGCTGGGGAAATGCTAAAGAGGTATCAAAAATATTTAGACTGCAGAAAAGGGCTATTCGTTATATAGTAAATATTCCTTTCACCGCCAGCTGTAAACCATATTTTAAACTACTAAAAATACTTCCATTACCCTGTGTGTATATATATGAAGCTCTAGTTAGGACAAGAATTGTACTTGCTCAATTTGAAACAAATTCGCAGATACATACACATAATACAAGAAGTAAATCAGATCTACGCATTATAAGCCACAATACAACTTTATTCACACATAGTTTTGAACATAAAGCAGTATTATTATATAACAAACTACCCGATGGCATTAAAAGTATAACATCGGACAAAATGTTTAAACTGACTGTAAAATCATTTTTAAGAGAAGGTTGCTATTATTCAGTGGAAGAATACTTAAAACATGGTCAACATATCAATGCTTCCTAAAATGATGTTTGTGAATAAATAACTGTGCAACTTCGGAGGTGATACTTGTAATATTCAGAAAAGCTGTAAAAAATATCCTACTAAAAGTAATGTCACAGACAACAGATGAGTTTCTAAGTAAAATTAAATAATAAAGTAAATATTGATTTTTTCTTGGTAAAAATTATGTCTCTTACAACCTAGTTATTAAAAATGTAATACATTAAACTATTATGTGACCTGAGGTGCATTATTCTTAATTACTATTTGTATTATTATTCTGTTAATTACTACTGCATTACTTTAATCAGTATTGTATTATTTAACTACTATTGTATCATTTAATTACTATTGTATTATTCATAATTGTATTACTCATAAGAAATGTATTATTCTTATGGGTACAAGTTTTACGAAGTCGTGAATATTGTATATTCCTAAGGTGAATAAAACTATCTATCTATCTATCTACAGTTATATGGAATATTATACTTTTACGTCGGATATTAAGAAATACCTGACAGAACATCTTGGACAATGAACCTTTGTAGCAATAGAGAAAACATTGCCAGCTAAAAATGGCCCCAATATAACAAACTACAATTCTTTTGGTGTACCTTACACTTAACAGCAATGTTGAAGTCACATGTATAGTAGTGGGTTAAAATACTTGAAAATTTGCTTGCAAAAACATTTGAGTGTCACAAAACACACTTTATTCTGTAGCGAGTGAAATGACAACAATAAACTGTCAACTGTCACTGCAGTACATCATGGGAGTGTTTCTTGACTACTTCAAGGCACTCCCACATGATAGCAGCAGAGTCGATAATGAAGCTATTTGTCATGTTTTATTTGTGCAACCTGCAAGTTTACAGTAAGATTTGTGAAAAATTGCATCGAGAGAGAACATTATGTATTTAAAAATGTGAAAATGTCTTGTCTCTCAGAGAATTAACCTTAAAAATATATATATTTGCATTGTTATAGCCATAATAAGGGGACAAATAAAGCCCAGTTATAGCTGTGATTGTAAAACAGCATGTATGTAAATTATTAACATATAAAAATACAAATGTAAGTGTGAAAGCATGAGCTTTTAATCATCATAGCTTCAGAGGCTTGACTTAACGGTGTTGTCTCACGCATAACCTAAGAAAAAGTTCACCACGGCAGCATCCCATGCAAGTATTAGAGATGGAATGTTGTGGGAACGACTTTTTCGAACCATATAAAACAGGAAAATTCCTGAGACTTGAGGAATGGAGGGATTTTGGGCTTGTATCAATAGCTAAGTCCAACATTCTAAATAAGCGAACACACTTTCTTATGTATAAAAGGGCAAGAGAGGTGCTGTAGAAGAGATTTGACCGACCTGCTTTGAATGTCCCCTGTCACTTTATCCCATTTCCGATTCTCTGTGACCCATTGCTCGATAATGCCTTGCTTGATCCGCATGTGTAAAGAGCATCCAGACCTTTTTGTGAAGAGAAAAAAAAAACTAGGCACAACAGGGCTCCCAAGTCCTCTCAATAGAAAGACGAATACGGCTACACACACCTGTGCTGGATTATTTACAAGTCACGTAACAAAGTAAATTGGACTTTCTGTGCCACGTGCATAAAACACTTTTATAAAATGTTGACTTCCTGAAACATTACTGTAAAATACCATGTGTTAAAGATAAGTTTAAGACAAATTAATCTTTATCTTGAATTTCCAGGAAATGTCCTCTGAAGTCCTCTGCATTGAGAGTGACTTTTGTATACCTAAAGATGTAGAAAAAATATAACTACACCAAAATGTAAAACTTGTTAAAACACCCAATTTAAGTCTTATTTTCCTTTTGTAGAATGAACAATTTCCCAGATATTTTTGTTATTTTTCTGAAATTTTCAATAATTATATTTCCTCAGCTGGGAAGTAGTTTATTTTCTATTCCTTGGACATGCAAAGAGAACATAGTTTCAAAACCCTTACATAGAGGTTAGTACTAAAAAATATGAGCATCGCGAACGCCTTGGGTGTGACTTATTTACTAAAATATGTTTAATCGAGAAATAATTAGACCATATCCCCTCCAAATACCAGTTTATTGTACTGATTAGTTGCTGGTACACATTTTAAGTGTTAAAATAATTTACCTTATCGGGTAAAGTAAACTCCGGGTGCTCTTAAGTCAAATAAATTCCTAAGAGGAAATACACCAAAAGACAACTTCTGTATACGTTTAACTAGATTGGATATTTGTAGTAGAGCAGACCAGACCCCTATAATTCTTTTTTTATAGTTTTCTGATCATTGTGATAACGTAACATTTAATAAAACGTAAAATAACAGAATAAAATAGTTCTAAATTCCATAAAATTTCTACTTTACCAACGACCTCTGTTAAAAAACTATTACTAACCTGAAAGTAACCAGAAGAACCGCTGCGGCAACTCAAAACATATGTTAAGTGAAAAGAGGTGTCGTTAGTAAGCGTGCGACACAACGATGGCTTCAACGTTTCCACAATGGACACCAAAACACTAAAGATTTACCACCTTCTGGAATATCGAGGATATACGCCAAATTTTGAGAGAAAACACGCAAAAATATACCAATAAACTTTCAGAAGAAGGTACATCAAAGAATACCATACATCGCCATATAAAGACACTTGGAAAATCATACAGAAGCTATAGATCTGTAACTCATGAACTGGCACCCTAACAGGCTGAACGTAGAGCGGATAACTATCCTCAGTTTATCCGTAATTCCATGGAAGGTATATTTGTCAGGAAAATTGTCACTTGTGATGAAATATGGGTATATTACCAAAACCCTGATGGCTCGAAACAGTGACGTGATCCCCGCCAACCTGCCACAGTCATCGTTAAAAAGATCAGCTTGGTCCAAGGTAATGTTATTTGTCAGTTGGAATTTTGAAGTTGTGGTTCACTGGGAGTTTGTTACGTACGGGCGGGCGATTGATGCGGATCTTTATTCTCAACAACTGGAACGAGTTCATGGAATTTTGAGACAGAGATACCCATAGTTAGTTAACCGAAATAGAGTTCTATTGTATCAGAACAATGTAACACCCAATACCACACGAACAACCATGTAAGAAACTCAGGAACTGGGAGGAATAGAACTGCTACCACACCCAGCATACAGCCCTGATCTCGCACCTTCAGATTACCATCTTTTTCGATCCATGGCCCATTTTCTACGTGGAAGAAATTTTGACAACCCTGAAGTCTTCACAACAAAAGCCGGAGACCGGTATCATCGTGGGATAATAAACCTCACTGAACCATGACTCAAGACCATAGAATCTAATGATCTAGACTTTAAACGTCAATTGCTTGTCAAAACAAATTTCAAATAATTGCTTTTCTTAAAAAAAAAAAATTACATTTCTTATGAGAAAGTATCTATATTACTAGTTTGACATACTAAACATATTATCAAATTTACCTTAAATTACTAAAAATAAGTAGTTTTACCAATTGACGTATTTTCTCTAATTAATCCACTTCTCTGTACAAATTCAGCAGCTATATTTTAAATCTCTTAATTTCATACATCGTTTTGTTATAAACTAACTTTCTCACTTAATTATAATTATATTCTAGACTACCTTTCACAGTTGATAGTAAAATTTGGCCTTTTAGTAGTTCACGACTGGGTGTAACACTACGGTAATGCCAACTCTGGTTTGTTGTGACAATCGCCTTATTCAAGAAGGCCGTGAATACTTGTATAAAATACGGCTTATTTGATTGTGTACACTGTACACGTTGAGATTTTTTACCCGAAACATCAAAAAACCAATACGACAAGTTCGTGGACTGGTAAACAACATACAAAACTATAAAGTCCGGGCCTTAAAGTACTTACAGCATAGTAAGTCGTCATTAAGGTAGTTGTCTCTGGGTTTATGAGAACTCCTAGTGGTTTACCGGGAAAAACAAGAGTCAGTTGTACTTAATAGTGGTCTGAACTATAAAGCCCGTGCCGTAAAGTACTTACAGCATAGTAAGTCGTCATTAAGGTAGTTGTCTCTGGGTTTATGAGAACTCCTAGTGGTTTACCGGGATAAACACAAGTCAGTTGTACTTAATAGTGGTCCGAACTATAAAGCCCGTGCCTTAAAGTACTTACAGCATAGTAAGTCGTCATTAAGGTAGTTGTCTCTGGGTTTATGAGAACTCCTAGTGGTTTACCGGGAAAAATACGAGTCAGTTGTACCTAATAGTGGTCCGAACTATAAAGCCCGGGTCTTAAAGTACTTACAGCATAGTAAGTCGCCATTCAGGTAGTTGTCTCATGTGTTTATGAGAACTCCTAGTGGTTTACCGGGATAAACACGAGTCAGATGTACCTATCAGTGGTCCGAACTATAAAGCCCAGGTCTTAAAGTACTTACAGCATAGTAAGTCGCCATTCAGGTAGTTGTCTCATGTGTTTATGAGAACTCCTAGTGGTTTACCGGGATAAACACGAGTCAGTTGTACCTAATAGTGGTCCGAACTATAAAGCCCAGGTCTTAAAGTACTTACAGCATAGTAAGTCGCCATTCAGGTAGTTGTCTCATGTGTTTATGAGAACTCCTAGTGGTTTACCGGGATAAACACGAGTCAGATGTACCTATCAGTGGTCCGAACTATAAAGCCCAGGTCTTAAAGTACTTACAGCATAGTAAGTCGCCATTCAGGTAGTTGTCTCATGTGTTTATGAGAACTCCTAGTGATTTACCGGGATAAACACGAGTCAGCTGTACCTAATAGTGGTCCGAACTATAAAGCCCAGGTCTTAAAGTACTTACAGCATAGTAAGTCGCCATTCAGGTAGTTGTCTCATGTGTTTATGAGAACTCCTAGTGGTTTACCGGGATAAACACGAGTCAGTTGTACCTATCAGTGGTCCGAACTATAAAGCCCAGGTCTTAAAGTACTTACAGCATAGTAAGTCGCCATTCAGGTAGTTGTCTCATGTGTTTATGAGAACTCCTAGTGGTTTACCGGGATAAACACGAGTCAGATGTACCTATCAGTGGTCCGAACTATAAAGCCCGGGCCTTAAAGTACTTACAGCATAGTAAGTCGTCATTAAGGTAGTTGTCTCATGTGTTTATGAGAACTCCTAGTGATTTACCGGGATAAACACGAGTCAGCTGTACCTAATAGTGGTCTGAACTATAAAGCCCGGGCCTTAAAGTACTTACAGCATAGTAAGTCATCATTAAGGTAGTTGTCTCATGTGTTTATGAGAACTCCTAGTGGTTTACCGGGATAAACACGAGTCAGTTGTACCTAATAGTTGTCCGAACTATAAAGCCCGGACCTTAAAGTACTTACGGCATAGTAAGTCGTCATTAAGGTAGTTGTCTCATGTGTTTATGAGAACTCCTAGTGGTTTACCGGGATAAACACGAGTCAGTTGTACCTAATAGTGGTCCGAACTATAAAGCCGGGACCTTAAAGTACTTACAGCATAGTAAGTCGTCATTAAGGTAGTTGTCTCATGTGTTTATGAGAACTCCTAGTGGTTTACCGGGATAAACACGAGTCAGTTGTACCTAATAGTGGTCCGAACTATAAAGCCGGGACCTTAAAGTACTTACAGCATAGTAAGTCGTCATTAAGGTAGCTGTCTCATGTGTTTATGAGAACTCCTAGTGGTTTACCGGGATAAACACGAGTCAGTTGTACCTAATAGTGGTCCGAACTATAAAGCCCGGGCCTTAAAGTACTTACAGCATAGTAAGTCGCCATTAAGGTAGTTGTCTCATGTGTTTATGAGAACTCCTAGTGATTTACCGGGATAAACACGAATCAGTTGTACCTAATAGTGATCCGAACTATAAAGCCCGGGTCTTAAAGTACTTACAGCATAGTAAGTCGCCATTAAGGTAGTTGTCTCATGTGTTTATGAGAACTCCTAAGTGGTTTACTGGGATAAACACGAGTCAGTTGTACCTAATAGAGGTCCGAACTATAAAGCCCGGGCCTTAAAGTACTTACAGCATAGTAAGTCGTCATTAAGGTAGTTGTCTCATGTGTTTATGAGAACTCCTAGTGGTTTACCGGGAAAAACACGAGTCAGTTGTACCTAATAGTGGTCCGAACTATAAAGCCCGGGTCTTAAAGTACTTACAGCATAGTAAGTCGTCATTAAGGTAGTTGTCTCATGTGTTTATGAGAACTCCTAGTGGTTTACCGGGATAAACACGAGTCAGTTGTACCTAATAGTGGTCCGAACTATAAAGCCCAGGCCTTAAAGTACTTACAGCATAGTATGTCGTCATTAAGGTAGTTGTCTCACGTGTTTATGATGACTCCTAAGTGGTTTACCGGGAAAAACATGAGACTGTTGGAGAATTTAATGTCATGTTGGCACGTTGGCCATAGTAGCTCAATGGTAGGCCGGCTGGACGGAAACCAGAAAATCCGTGGTTCAAATCCCGGCTATTGCATTGAATTTTTCAGTCTGACTCTACGTTTCCACAATTTAGCCTACACACGGCCAGTGTGAAAGACCGATTAATTTTTAACATACAAAATAATTATACTGAAAATATATTGTTAGCGTTCTTTGAAGAAAAAGATGAAATATAGGCAATCTGCTCAGTGAGAGAAGTGTGTATTATGTAAACAAGAACCAGGACACCAGTAAATGTTACAAACTTATGGCATTTTTGAAGCGTACATCTAAATATTACCGGCCTCCCTTATACACAATATAAGAACACAGAAGATTATATAGAACTTACAAAATAATTACACTTAAGATGTAGAATGTAGCGGTTTCATAGGAGTCATGTTGTCAACACGCAAGACAAATGAACATCATGACCATGAGAAAGATAAAACATTACCATACATTTATATATAATCTATAATATACCTATCTGAAATATTCAGGACTACTCAACTACTTATCGGGAAGCAAGCCAGGTGAAAAGACGATTCGAAATCGACTATTCGTGAGTGTGCATCTCTCTCACCATCAGGATATTTATTAAAGATTATAATCACAAATGAAACACTGTATATAACAAATATAAACAAAGACTCGCATCACTGAACAAAAGACTGTTTTCAGTAAATTAAACGTCATATAAGGAGATGGCGTCAGTATACAAGATTAATTGAGTCAAACAAACGTAACTACTTAACTTGATTACCAAGCTGTATTGATCTGTGCTTCTTAAGGCGACGTATTTCAAATTTTAAGGCCGGTTTATTTCACCAGGAAACTTCCAAGTCTTATTTTTTCATATTTAGGAATGTCTAAAAATAGTGTATAATGTATAGGTTAAAAGGATTTTATTTTGTTCGTAGGTCTCGGCCTGCGGCCTCCTTTCGGAATTACACTGACTGACAAAATAAAACTCATCTTTTAAACCTTTATGTCATAGATAATCATTAAAACGTTATTCTAAATATTAAAATGATCCATTTATTACAACAAAAAGTAGTTTCACTGCGTATACCATCTACCTGCTGCTGTACGAATGTGGAAGTAATTTCCGCAGGCACATTGCTACTTGCGCCGCGTAATCTGCAACTTTTGCGCAGCTCTAAGTCACCCTATACAGGCTTAAACGAATCAGCGAATAACAAATTGTTACGACGTGCAAAGGCAGCATAGGAACAAAAAGATAGTAAAAAAATAATCCTCCTTTTGAAAGAGGGAAGGTGTGCCCCCCTCCCCACGTTCTACATAAACCCCCCGGAACGGTTTATTACCTCGTATATTTTATTGCCGTTTAAAACTCGTGCCTTTTCTTGCGGTTGGCACGTAGCGCTTTCTCCTCTAACAACGTTGCTGTACTTTCATTCCAATACAATCACAATTAACTATAAGTTTTCTTCTGTAAATAAAGTAACCTTCTCTGTTCTCACACTGCAAACTTTCAAACTATTTACAGATGTACAGCAAAGGAAGCAAGTTTACTCAAATATTTAATACCGTAATTTCGTCACAGGCTGATTCTAAGTCTGGGAGCATCATAGCCAAAAGACTCACAACATTTTCTCTGCACCTTCTTGTAGAATGAGCTTTATGTTAAACGATATAAACATGTCTATAGGTTTCATTATCGTCCTTTTAACTTCTTCGTGTGATATCGAACGATGAATGATTGAAATTACGTTTTCCATAGAGCCCGGATCCGATCTCGGGACCTCTTCAACGTGACAGACAGCGGAGGTTGGCGATATAAACATTTATTTTTAACACATTTCCTTAGATTCGATTCTAAATCATAGGGTAACGACTGGTACAAAGTAAACAAAATCCACTCGTTGCTCCGGTAACTACAAATGTTCTATAACCTTTTAACAGCAACATCAGACATGAAAGTGAACTTGTTGTACATTACCATAGAAGTTAATACCTCAAAATGGAGTAGAAGCAGTAACATTACCCGTAACTGTATCTCTGTAAATAGCAACACTCGTTTACACATTCATACATGGCCTACCATATTTTATAACTATAAAATCATTGCAAATAGGGACATTTGTTATATTCCTTATTTAATTTATTACTATCTGTTGCAAATCATTAACTGAATATTTGTCATATATTAATTTATCGCATCTATAGCATCAAATAAGGTATTATACAAGTGGACAAACCTCCCCTTTGTTTCAAATTATTCTACTTATGGATAAACTCTCTGTTTAATCACTTGTATAATAAATTAGCATTATGGTACTGGTAAATAAAGAGGATTCTATCCTAACAAGTTAATTTCCGCGAGTGTACCTATAAATAAGTCTTGTACCATACAATGTTTTATCCAACACTTACCCTAATCATTAATAAGGCTTACTACTTTTTAATTAAACTATAATAAAATAGTAACATTATTTGTAATTTTATGTTCTGGAATATAGAGCTATTTAGAACAAGGCCTGCTGTTGGCTAATACAAATCGATGTTGGCTAGTCATTTACTTATTTTTTTATTACTGTCGATAAAATTTATTGTATCCAAATACATTATGGTACTTATAGTTGTGAGCAAGAGTAATGTTACATCACTTGAAGCGTGTGTTAGGATGCTGTTCAATAAGAGTCCTATATAAGTTACATTTAAACATTAACATATTATATTATAATCACAAAAAAAACACTACCGTACATATATAATACACGAAATTAAATGAGTAGGTCGTTGTATCGTTCTCTTTTTCTTTTCTTCTTTTTCGTTTTGTATTTTGCGGTTGTGGAGGAGGGTGTAGGAAAATGTCTTGTAGTGGATTTGGATGATTGGCAAGAGTTTGGTGTTGCTAACCTACCATGAGGCAGCTTTGGTCAATCTTAGGTATTTGTTTTGGATAACTTGGATTCTTTTTACGATGTATTATTTTATCTTGACAGGAATCCTGCGCGGTAGGGATGAGTAGCAACTGTGGTAGGTATAGTGCACCTATCGCCACAATGCGTCACACGCGTAAGATTACGAGAGGGGAGGGCAGTGCATAAGGTGTCCAAAAACACATTTAATTCTCGAAGCAAGTTTTGCAGCTCTTATAAACTGAGTTGCAATTCTTACTATGGTAGTAATCTCCACGCTTTTGTTGGATCTTAAATAGTACATAGACATTTGGAACAAAACCCTGTTCTCCTCCAGCAGGCATGATAAACAACTGTCGGCCTTTCAATATCGCTGCAGAGTCCCTGTAACGTATTTCACTCCAGGCATATGGTCTAGTATGTGCTGTAGTTATATAAGTTTCATCCATATAAACTATATGAACTTCACTTCGATATCTCCGAATATTTCGTAAATACTTAAGCCTTTTTGCACGTATGGTGCGATGTTCGATTAACATTTGTCTGTCACGCTTAGCGTTTTTTTTTTTTTTTTTTTTTCAAATAATCCTAGCTTCAAAAGAACTCTTCTTAATGCTCAGATACTGCCTTGGAAGTCAGTAGAATTTTTAAGCTTCATAAGCACTTTCTTCAAAGTTGGTCTTTGTTTTTCTGTGCTTAAATGTTATTCATAGTTCGCCTAACTACTTCTGAATTAAAACATCCAAATTAGATTTTGTGCATGTTCTTAATCTTTGTTTACTGGGCTTAGAGAAGCACGTTGTTGCACTAGCACCAATAGCTTTTCTTTCCTTAATAACTCTCCTAAACTGCTTTCAGACACAACTGTTGCCTCAGATACCCTTGCCCAGATTTTTATAGCTGACCCAGACCATTGTTCCTTTTTATAAATCTATGGATATTGGTTATTAATTCTCGTGTTTTTAAATGTAGCACTTTATTTCCTAATGTGCTGCAAGGAGGTGTCATTTATAAATGCCCTCTTGGAACCAGGAGACAAACACATTTTGAAACAAGCAGTAGTGTTACCGAGTAGCTCTGCACGTGTTTACTTGCTCGCAACTGGTACGCAACTGACCTGCCCTCCCCTCCAGTTGTAACCGTTCTGAAGTAGACTCGTCGAGATACCACTGCGCATCGCTCTGCACTTTTCAAGATAAAAAGATACATCTGTACTTCTGACGCTGCAACCATATTGCCAAATAGGTTTAGTCAGTGAGTTGTATAGAATGCGTTTATATAGCATTGCAAGAGGTGATTTTGACTGTATTATGTTTGATTTGTTGGATTCGGTGTCTTTGTTCTGAGAGAAGATACGTGATGTGGAGATTCCAGGTTAGTTTACTGTCCAGAATGAGCACAAGGTAACTCACTGAGCGGTGCATACAGCGATTCCTCCAAGAACTATGGGATAATATGTTATCTGCTTTTTATATGTAAAATATACTTTTTGCGATTTCTGTGGATTCATCGCCACTCTCCAGTTAGAACACCATTTTCTCAGAAAGTCAAAGGTATACACTGTATAAAGAAATGGGCCTAGAATACGTCCTTGTGTACCAGCAGAGAATATCGGCTGTGATCTATTTACTTTCGCAGAAGTTGGTGGCTATGTAGTGGCTTCACATTCTATTCTTTTTGCATTATCGAGGGATAACAGTTACTTCTGGTAGTAGTGAACCAAAATGTATTTTATTCATCACCAATGGAAGGTTTGTTAATTTCCGCGAGCACATATAAATAAGTATTCTAGTGTACAATGTTTTATCCAACAATTACACCAAACATTAAAACGTCTTACTAATTTTTAATTAAACTATAATAAAATAGTAAATTATTTGTAATTTTATTATCTGGAATATAGAGTTATTTAGATCAAGGCCGGCTGTAAGCTAATACCAATCGATGTTGGCTTAGTCGTTTACTGTATTGACAGTTGAATGTCAACATATAGGAACATATTTGTTAATTACTGAATGAATACACGTTGTAGCTGTAGTTACAGACTTACATTTCAGTGTTAAAACTACAATAAATATTATACTTGAAATGAAGGTCTAGTGGTGTATACAGTCGTTAAAGTGACATTTTATCCATCCTTAATATTCAACTGTTACTTTAGTGCTTAATTTATATTATTAAAGTACAACTTTATAAGCTTTAAACCCAATTTGTAAAAGAAATAAAATGAAATATAGAAGATATACCCAAAATATCAGATTACTAGCATTAGATATTTTAAACATATCAAACACATCAAGTGGAACAACATTACCTGACAAGTGACGTAAACCAATAGCATTGCCTCGTAGACACAAGAAGTCGCTCAACAAAAACTGTTTTCGAAGTAAAGAACCGGGAAAACGAAATGTAGTGTACAGACAATCGGATTATTGTAAGAAGGGGAATGGAAGGCGGATTTTGTGCCAAATGGAGTGTTTGGAAATGTATTTCTCTCTTCTGAGAATAGAGCATGGCCTGCTAAAGCACGCGCAAGATGATACTACGCCTGCAGTATTTATTCATCTATCCCCTAGGCCATGACAGAGATGGAAACTATTTTGCTAAAATGAGAATGATCTTTTTGGGCGCCATTTCTTTTACTCGTTTCTTTATTACTGTCCTATAAAAAGAGAAAAAGAGGCTAAGCTAACATCTTGCAGACCATACTTGACTTTTCGTAGTGACATAAACCACAGAGTTCTGACGTTTTACTACGACGAGGTTTTGTTGCAGTAAAGGACATTCATCGGTGACCCAAATTTTTATTTTTCTTCGTTGTCATTCCCGGAGCATAAACTGCGACCGTATGCTGACTACTACACAAACATTCACTTGACCTTCTCTGCACAAAAATATTCTTAAAATGATTACTGGTCTATCTACCTTAGGTTAATTGACATAAACGTTTGAAGAAGTACGTTTATTACGTACTAGCTCCGATATTTCACGTGTCCGTGGTTTAGGAATTTAACCCTACACTTGGTGACTTAGATGGTACTTTCCCAACAGTTATGCGCGTCTTTCAAGACTTCTAAAAAATATAACACTGGATAAAGAAAGAGGTTTTCTTAGCATACTATAAAGAACAAAAATAATAATAAAAATATAAATAAAAATAAAAACTGAGATAGCACTATGAAAAGGCACTTTTGGACAACTATAATAACACAGGAAGAAAATTCACGAGAATGTGTGAGTTGCAACACCTTAAACTGAGAACCAGGGAGTCACTTGTACCAGTTTCATACAAACCTACGTCTCTAGCATGATGGTAAAGTGCCAAGAAGTCTCGAGTTCTAATCTCGGTCGTAATTAGGACTTTTGCGGAGTTTTCCCTTAATCTGAAATATAGATATCAGGAAAATGTAAATTCTGCCGACCATGGGCTCATTTGAACATCATTTCATTCATCGTCCGATATGACTTAACGTTGGAGGTTTTTTCTTATCCTGAAAGATGAATGTCTAGTAACTCTAAGCTCTATATACCCTGTACTCGTTTGAACATCATTTCATTCATCGTTCGATATGACTTAACGTTGGAGGTTTTTTCTTATCCTGAAAGATAGATGTCTGGTAACTCTAAGCTCTATATACCCTGTACTCATTTGAACATCATTTCATTCATCGTCCGATATGATTTAACGTTGGAGGTTTTCTCTTATCCTGAAAGATAGATGTCTAGTAACTCTAAGCTCTATATACCCTGTACTCGTTTGAACATCATTTCATTCATCGTTCGATATGACTTAACGTTGGAGGTTTTTTCTTATCCTGAAAGATAGATGTCTGGTAACTCTAAGCTCTATATACCCTGTACTCATTTGAACATCATTTCATTCATCGTCCGATATGATTTAACGTTGGAGGTTTTCTCTTATCCTGAAAGATAGATGTCTAGTAACTCTAAGCTCTATATACCCTGTACTCGTTTGAACATCATTTCATTCATCGTTCGATATGACTTAACGTTGGAGGTTTTTTCTTATCCTGAAAGATAAATGTCTGGTAACTCTAAGCTCTATATACCCTGTACTCATTTGAACATCATTTCATTCATCGTCCGATATGACTTAACGTTGGAGGTTTTTTCTTATCCTGAAAGATAAATGTCTGGTAACTCTAAGCTCTATATACCCTGTACTCATTTGAACATCATTTCACTCATCGTCCGATATGACTTAACGTTGGAGGTTTTTTCTTATACTGAAAGATAAATGTCTGGTAACTCTAAGCTCTATATACCCTGTACTCATTTGAACATCATTTCATTCATCGTCCGATATGATTTAACGTTGGAGGTTTTCTCTTATCCTGAAAGATAGATGTCTGGTAACTCTAAGCTCTATATACCCTGTACTCATTTGAACATCATTTCATTCATCGTCCGATATGATTTAACGTTGGAGGTTTTCTCTTATCCTGAAAGATAGATGTCTAGTAACTCTAAGCTCTATATACCCTGTACTCGTTTGAACATCATTTCATTCATCGTTCGATATGACTTAACGTTGGAGGTTTTTTCTTATCCTGAAAGATAGATGTCTGGTAACTCTAAGCTCTATATACCCTGTACTCATTTGAACATCATTTCATTCATCGTCCGATATGATTTAACGTTGGAGGTTTTCTCTTATCCTGAAAGATAGATGTCTAGTAACTCTAAGCTCTATATACCCTGTACTCGTTTGAACATCATTTCATTCATCGTTCGATATGACTTAACGTTGGAGGTTTTTTCTTATCCTGAAAGATAAATGTCTGGTAACTCTAAGCTCTATATACCCTGTACTCATTTGAACATCATTTCATTCATCGTCCGATATGACTTAACGTTGGAGGTTTTTTCTTATCCTGAAAGATAAATGTCTGGTAACTCTAAGCTCTATATACCCTGTACTCATTTGAACATCATTTCACTCATCGTCCGATATGACTTAACGTTGGAGGTTTTTTCTTATACTGAAAGATAAATGTCTGGTAACTCTAAGCTCTATATACCCTGTACTCATTTGAACATCATTTCATTCATCGTCCGATATGATTTAACGTTGGAGGTTTTCTCTTATCCTGAAAGATAGATGTCTAGTAACTCTAAGCTCTATATACCCTGTACTCATTTGAACATCATTTCATTCATCGTCCGATATGACTTAACGTTGGAGGTTTTCTCTTATCCT
Source organism: Mantis religiosa (assembly GCA_030765055.1). Classification (NCBI taxonomy): domain Eukaryota; kingdom Metazoa; phylum Arthropoda; class Insecta; order Mantodea; family Mantidae; genus Mantis; species Mantis religiosa. Next base: position 13,318,714 of record CM060952.1, read on the forward strand.
GAAAGATAGATGTCTAGTAACTCTAAGCTCTATATACCCTGTACTCATTTGAACATCATTTCATTCATCGTCCGATATGACTTAACGTTGGAGGTTTTTTCTTATACTGAAAGATAAATGTCTGGTAACTCTAAGCTCTATATACCCTGTACTCGTTTGAACATCATTTCATTCATCGTCCGATATGACTTAACGTTGGAGGTTTTCTCTTATCCTGAAAGATAGATGTCTAGTAACTCTAAGCTCTATATACCCTGTACTCATTTGAACATCATTTCATTCATCGTCCGATATGACTTAACGTTGGAGGTTTTTTCTTATCCTGAAAGATAAATGTCTGGTAACTCTAAGCTCTATATACCCTGTACTCGTTTGAACATCATTTCATTCATCGTCCGATATGACTTAACGTTGGAGGTTTTCTCTTATCCTGAAAGATAGATGTCTAGTAACTCTAAGCTCTATATACCCTGTACTCATTTGAACATCATTTCATTCATCGTTCGATATGACTTAACGTTGGAGGTTTTCTCTTATCCTGAAAGATAGATGTCTAGTAACTCTAAGCTCTATATACCCTGTACTCATTTGAACATCATTTCATTCATCGTCCGATGTGACTTAACGTTGGAGGTTTTCTCTTATCCTGAAAGATAGATGTCTATTAACTCTAAGCTCTATGTATCCTGTACTCGTTTGAACACCACTTCATTCATCGTCCGATATGATTTAACGTTGGAGGTTTTTTCTTATCCTGAAAGATAGATGTCTAGTAACTCTAAGCTCTATGTATCCTGTACTCGTTTGAACACCACTTCATTCATCGTCCGATATGATTTAACGTTGGAGGTTTTTTCTTATCCTGAAAGATGAATGTCTGGTAACTCTAAGCTCTATGTACCTGTACTCATTTGAACATCATTTCACTCATCGTCCGATATGACTTAACGTTGGAGGTTTTTTCTTATCCTCAAAGATAGATGTCTGGTAACTCTAAGCTCTATGTACCTGTACTCATTTGAACATCATTTCACTCATCGTCCGATATGATTTAACGTTGGAGGTTTTTTCTTATCCTCAAAGATAGATGTCTGGTAACTCTAAGCTCTATGTACCTGTACTCATTTGAACATCATTTCACTCATCGTCCGATATGACTTAACGTTGGAGGTTTTCTCTTATCCTGAAAGAGAAATGTCTGGTAACTCTAAGCTCTATGTACCTGTAGTCATTTGAACATCATTTCATTCATCGCCCGATATGACTTAACGTTGGAGGTTTTCTCTTATCCTGAAAGATGAATGGCTGGTAACTCTAAGCTCTATGTACCCTGTACTCGTTTGAACATCATTTCATTCATCGTCCGATATGACAACGTTGGAGGTTTTCTCTTATCCTGAAAGATGAATGTCTGGTAACTCTAAGCTCTATGTACCCTGTACTCGTTTGAACACCATTTCATTCATCGTCCAGTATGACTTAACGTTGGATGTTTTCCTTAACCTGAAAGAGGAATGTCTGGTAGCTCTAAGCTCTATGTACCCTGTCCTCATTTGAACATCATTTCACTCATCGTCCGATATGACTTAACGTTGGAGGTTTTCCTTAACCTGAAAGAGGAATGTCTGGTGGCTCTAAGCTCTATGTACCCTGTACTCATTTGAACATCATTTCATTCATCGTCCGATATGACTTAACGTTGGAGGTTTTCCTTATCCTGAAAGAGGAATGTGTGTTAACTAAGCTTTATGGACGCTGGACTCATTTGAATATCATTTCATTCATCGAACAATATTATCTATCTTGGACATTAAATAAAAATACAGGTTTTACAAGTTTACACAAAAGTTAATTTATCGTTCTTAAATATTAAATTATTTGCAGAAACACAAATTATATGGAACGCGAATATGGTTACCATTGTATTCAATGGTTAAATATGTAAGTAGAATTTATATTAGTGTTATATGTTAATTTCTTAAGTATATCGGGGTTCCTTAAAATGTATAATTATTTATAGTATCTGTTAGCGTATAGAAATTTGTACATATTGCGTTCATCACTCGGTGTTGCCCATCATGCAACTTAACACTACAAAATTAAGCTTTGGAATGTATTTGTCCAATAGCTTTTTGTTTCTTAGGGGGAATATTAATAGCATCATATTATTCAACTGGCTGGCTTTTTTCCCAATAAATCACTAGGGGTTCTCATATACATTGAGATACGTACGTTTGTGGCGACTTACTATGTTGTAAGTACTTAGGTCCCAGGCTTCAAGGTTAAGGCAATATTTGGTTAATTGATGGAAATTAATCGTTCTTACACAGTAGCTGTGTGTACTGCAAGGCTTCGATAGATAGGTTGCATGTTACCATAGTAACATGGGTGTTGGCATTTTTTTCAGCATTGACAGTGCAGTGATTGTCGAATGTGCTAGTTTTCATGAACTCTGTGGCAAGAATGACGAGGCAACAACTACTACTACTACTGCTTAAGAATCCATTAAACGTAAATTAAGATGGCTGTAAGAGGATCGTTAATGTTTGCTAGTGGATATTGCCCTCTTGAACATCAATAACGACGAGCAGCCCGATATGATAATGTGATATGCAATAAGGTCTCATATTGCCTTATAAATTACCCATTTTGCCTGTGAAGAAGGGCTCATTGTGTAACAGACGGGGGAAGCGCTTTCAGCAGCCAAACAAAACAGCTCGCTGGATTCATTACAGAGTCACATTAATTTTCTTACAGTTTCCTCATGTAAACAAGCGCTGCTCCTTTGTTCGCAATGTTCTCCGAGGCATTTTCAGGTTACTACATTTAAATAACTTGCAACAACTGCCACATCGACAAGCGACACAGTAACATTTTAATATATTAACCTAGAGTACAGCCATCTCCTTCACATAAAAGAGGTTACTCAGTTCACTTCTTAACCTTTTACTCTCTTTAGAAACTCGAGGAATATTGCATACAATTCCGATATTGAGATTTTGTTTAAAAGTGCATGTTTTAAAGCTCAGTGAATATGAAATCCGCACTAATAAAAACGTATTTGTATGGAAATTAATTGTTCTTTCACACTGGCCGTGTGTAGACTAAAGTATGGAGAGATAGAGTCAGACTGAAACATTCAATGCCATAGCCGGGATTTCAACCACGGATGTTCTGTTTGCCGAACTCATAAGTTGTTTACCGCTAAAAACACAAGTCAGTTGGAGAATTTAATGTCATGTCGGCACGTTGGCCATAGTAGCTCAAGGTTTAAAGCGGCTGGACGGCAAGCAGAAAATCCGTGGTTCAAATCCCGGCTATGGCATTGAATTTCTCAGTCTGACTCTATCTTTCTACGTATTTGTATGTTTAAGCACATAATCTGAAAGCAAAAGCATACGAGTGTGTTCTGGAACGTTCTCCGTTTCACACAAAGATCTCGACACTACTTGCACGATTTTTTTCCTTACGTTGGTACATATGTTATTAAACTCTGTAAAATTACAAGTTATTTTAGACAATAGTTGACTGTAGGCAACTGTTTGAAACAGTAGAATTGCGTATAGCTTTGGAAATGCAGAGATTCGAGAATCGTGCTGTCATAAAATTAATTGTAAAAGTTTTATAACTTACATAAATTCATGTAATTGTGTATGCTGACTCTTCACTTTCAGTTTACACTGTGAAGAAATGGGCGGCCTATTTTAAACATGGTAGTGTAAGCGTCTAAGACGATCCACGCGGACGTCCAAACACTGTAACCACACCGGAAATCATTCAAAAGTGCATCATATAATTTTGGAAGATTGGCGTACAAATGTGCTTGGAATTGCTAATGCTCTTGGAATTTCAAAGGGCCCACCTCATTAGCGTAGATGGTAGCGTGTGTGCCTCACGTACAAGATGTCCGGAGTTCGAATCTCGGTTAAGCGCAGAGGTTCTACTCCCATCAGTCTTGGACCCGTAGGACCAAGGATCCAGGCCTCCTTCTACCCGGGAGCGATGGAAACTCCGGGGCTCTTTCCATAGGGCAATATCTGATTTCTTAAAAAGCCCCCCCCCCCGCTGAGCATAACGTCAAGACGGGATGGAATTGGATACGCCACTTACGCGCGTCAACCCCGTAGGGAAGACTACCGAGAACCTCGGTGGGGCCGCAGGCTAGTATCCGGGACTTATGAGGCAACCCTCTACCCCCTCCGGGTGGCCGTAGCCTGGCCAGAGGTACCCAATTCCCCGTGGGTGGCGGGAACACAATGCCCCCCTCGAGACCAACCCAATCCGAAGAACTCCCCTACGGGAGGGGCTCGGCAGTTCGGCCCGAGGTTCCTCTAATAACGTCAGAGGTACCGCGACTGCTAAGGGTTCACAATGCCCGCACCACGGCAGCTGAAGCGGACAGATTCCCTCCCCTACGGGATCGAAACTCGGTTAGGATGAGTTACCTTGACAAGGTTGTTTCCGGAGTTTTCCCTTATCCTGATGGACAAATGTCGGGTAACTCTGAGCTCCATGAACCCCGGACTCATTTGAGCATCACTTCACCCATTACATTCATCGTCCCATATGACTTAACGTCGGAGGACGTAAATTACAACAACAAAATAATAATAATAATAATAATAATAATAATAATAATAATAATAATAATAATAATAATAATAATAATAATAATAATAATAATAATAATAATAATAATAATAATAATAATAATAATAATAATAATAATAATAATAATAATAATAATAATAATAATAATAATAATAATAATAATAATAATAATAATAATAATAGTAATGATGATGATGATGATGATGATGATGATGATGATGATGATGATGATGATGATGATGATGATGATGATGATGATGATGATGATGATGATGATGATGATGATGATGATGATGATGATGATGATGATGATGATGATGATGATGATGATGATGATAATAATAATAATAATAATAATAATAATAATAATAATAATAATAATAATAATAATAATAATAATAATAATAATAATAATAATCATCATCATCATAATAATAAATAAAATTCAAAGGAACGTATTGGTTACATCTTACATTAGTAATTAAACATGAAAAAGCTTTGCGCAAGATGGGTGCCACGTATCTTCACTATGAATAACAAACGCATACGTACGACACTTTATGAAAGGTGCTTAACGCATTTTCAAAAGAAAAGAAGAGACTTTTTGCGCCAATACATCACAATGGATGAAATATGGATTCAGCACTACACAGCCAAATCCAAGCAATAGTCGAGGCAGTGAACAGAAGCTGGTTCTTCTGCTCCAAAGAAGGCGAGTACCGTGCCATCGGCGGGAAAGATCATGACATCAGTGTTTTGGGATGCCAATTTTGTTGATTGACTACTTCGGAAAAGATAAAAATCATTAGTGGAGAATGTTGCTCTAAACTTCTAACCATCAAGCAGTTATTTGAGATATTTCATGTTTTGTTAGGAATAGTCAAAGAGATTATTATTTGTAATAAAGTAAAGAGATAATGTAGAGTAGGTAATGGTGTAACCATGACAACGTAATATGATAAGAAGTTGTTAAATGTTTTAAAAGACTTTTGTTCTTCTGTTTCTGAAAGTCTTAGGGGTAAAACGAGTATTTGTCTATCCAAGTGTGTGCAGAAACAATTTTGTGTGTGCATCAAAGATGCATAAGTAGAGTGTGCGCAAGAAAAGAAGTAGTTCATCGTGGCTTCTACCGCTGGTTGTAAAAAGACTACATTAATAATATTTACAATTGTATCAAAGAGTTTAAATTGTTTATGACAAATTAAATTTTATCTTTGAACAAGAAAAGTATTATTCATTCTTCAAAAATAGTAATACTGTCTTTATCAGACCCGTTACCGCGATCTTGGGAAAGAAGAAGATCTCATCGCTCAAGATTACAAATGCGCCTAATTATCCTGAGTTGTAGGAGAAACTTCTAGATTTCTTCAAGAACGTCACCAGAGGTGATAAATTAACCTGCATGCACCTTCAGCCCAAATAATCCTGCTTCAAGAAGATGGCACAATGTGGTGCATCACCATAGTATCTTCAAACACCATCACTGCGCATAAAAATTACGCTTCAACCAAACTGAATGCAAGAATTCGTGGAAACTGTCCCGGGTTAAAAAAGAAAATAAATAGTTTTCCATCAGCACAATGCACCTGCCCACAAGTGTTTTGGCAATGGGGAAATTGAGAGATCTGCACTATGAACTGCTGGAACATCCATCCTATTCCACAGATTTGGCTCCCTCGAACTGTCATTTGTTTCCAAAACAAAAGAAATTCCTCGCTGGTTGGCGCTTTGGTCCAATGATGAAACAATTGTGGCTGTAAATGGGTACTTTGTAACACTTACAGAGGAATACTACAGAGATGGGATAAAGGAATTTGAACACCGCTGGACAAAATGTATTTATATTTGAAGAGATTATGTTAAAAAATAAAACTACTTTGAAAGCATGAATTGTGTTTTTGCACTATCAGGCCGAAAACTTTTCATACCACCCCTTATGCTTGGCATTTAAAAATATATTTATAAATACAGGGCTATTGGAAGAGAAGCAATAGATTTCAAACTATTATACTTGCAAATCACAAACGGTAGAACAATAATTCCAATGTTCTTGGACGGACAGAAGCTCAAACTTGAACAGTCCAGGTAGTAGTTCCAATCACGGCCGCATTGGCGCTGTTCCTTGTATGTAGTAAAATGACGAACAAAAGGAAATAGCATATACAGTTTGGTCAGCCGTTCTGCGGCTCCTACAGTTCTCGAGAGGGAGAAGCAGGCTGTTGCCAGCTGTTTAGCGGGAATTTCAAGCAGGAACATGCGTATTTTAAATATTTCACGAACCCGTAGCCATATTACTATAATATTGATAATAATAGGACCTACAGACAGTAAAAATCGGAATTCACAAACGCACAAAATAGCAAAGATAGTTCACCAGCGCAAGCAACCAAAGCCACGTGATCCAAACAAAATTAAACTGGCAACACGATGTTGTATTGGGAAGCTACGCCTATTAGCGACAATGCTGATTGGCACTAGCACAGTTTTAACTTCTTGGCCACGACACCGGGTCTAGACACTCCCAGTACTACGAGGATGGGTCAAAAAGTAAAGCCTCCTATTCTTTTTCTCTGTTTTAATTGCCAAGAAAATTCAATCCAATTTACCTAGCTTAAAAACTATAACACTGGCGATTAATTTGTCCTATTCAATATAACCTCCGTCCTTTTCCACAGTTTTGGTCCACCTTTTTAACTAGGGCATGTATTCCAGTGTGGTAAAACACACTGTCTTGCTTCCTAAGCCCTTGACGTACGGACGTTTTCACAGCCTCCTCATCTTCAAAATGAATCCAACGATGAGCTTCCTTTAGTGGCCCGAACAGATGAAAGTCTGATGTTGCCAGGTCAGTGAGGTAAGAGTTGCCATCCCAATTTCTCAATTTCTGCAGGGCGAAGACGTGCTTTCAGCTTTCTGAGAGTTCTGGCGTATTGGACAGAATTTATTGTGCATCCCTGCTACAAAAGAATCAATCACAAGCACACCCTCTACATTCCAAAACACTTTCGCCTAACTTTCCCTGCCGACAGCCGAGTTTTGAATTATTTTTTCTTCGGTGACGTTGTGTGATGTCATTCCATTGACTGCCTCTTTGATTCAGGTTGAAAAAACTGAACCCAAGTTTCGTCTCCATTAACAATTTTTTCCAGATACTCCTCTCCCTCTAAATTGAAGCACTGCAAATGTTCGGAGGCTACTGTTTTCCATGTTTCTCTGTTTTGGGCGGTTAACATTCTTTGTACCCAACGTGAACAAACTTTTGAGTAACCCAGTTGTTGAATAATCGTCATCACACTGCCTTTACTGAGGGAGGTAATGCGACACAATTCACCTGCTGGTACCCGGCGATAACCACGAATGATGTCATCGACTCGCTGAATGTTGCATGGAGTCACTGCCGCTTCGCTTTTCATCAGCCAATGGTGTTTGCCCTTCATCTTCGTTACAGCGACGAACCCATCGTCTAAAAGTGTTGACATCCACCGTTGCATCACCATACACATTTTTTAGCCTTTCGTGAATGCGAATTGGCGTTTTACCTTCCGCAGTCAAAATTTCAATCACAGAACGCTGTCTAATACGAATGTCGATGTCAGCAATTTTGCAAGAGGATGTAGTGCTGCCACCTGTTGACTTAGGAAGTTACTACTGCAGGGGATTGGAGAAGAAGGTTTGAGGAATAGCGCCAAATTGAAAGTTTTCTCACAACTTACTTATTTAAGGGAAAAAAAATAGAAGTCATTACTTTTTGACCCACCCTAGTACCAACAGAAGCAGTTAGTGCGTGTAAAACGTGTGGCAGAAATATTCGAATACAGCGATGTAACGAATGTCTTGCATACAATGAAATTACAAGTTTGTTTCCGATATTTTGAAGGTAATATAGTCCTTTGTTTTCATTGTAAAATAATTTTAAGGATATATTTTCAATTGCTCAATACTGTATATATGTACTATTAACCTTCTCAGTCCGCCTCCTGCAACAGCAAAAGAGAGCCGAGATCCAAGGGCCGTACTGTAGGTACTAAGAAATGTAAGTGATGTTTTTGAGGTTAAAAATGTATATTGGCTCTATCGCATTGGTCTCCAGGACTACTTAATCCACAGTATAACCAGTTTTCTCACTGATCGCACTTTTGCGGTGTGCATTGGAGGCACTCTTTCAACTGAGCGTCGTATTACAGCAGGCGTTCCACAAGGCTCAATACTGGCACCAACGCTGTTTAGTATTTACACCTCTGATATTCCAGACATGGCTCCAACCTCAATTGCCCTATATGCTGACGACAGTGTTTTATTTTACTCTCACTCCGATCTACATTCTGCTGTACGAACCTTACAACTCTCTCTTGATCGTCTCGTTCAATGATGTCAAAATTGGTGCATCTCCCTTAATACCCAGAAAACTGAAGCAAAGATTTTTACTTTACGCCGCTATAATCCCCCTCCGCCTATACGCCTTCTGACTGATCATGTGCCATGGCTCCTTTCACCTACACCAGTCAAGTACCTTGGAGTGTTACTGGACACTCGGCTTACATGTAAGCCTCATATTGACCGCACCATTATCCTGGCATCCGCTCGTCTTTCACAACTGTCTCCATTATTTCACAAACATACTTCACTTGCTTTAGAATCTTCACTGCTCCTATACAAATCTCTGGTTCGGCCTCTTATTTACTTATGCCTGCCAGGTCTGGGAGGCTGCCAGTACTTGTCACCTGAGGCGTCTACAGGTCATCCAGAGTCGCCACCAATGTTCCTTGGTTTGTCCGCAACCAGCAGCTGCATCACGAGCTGGAACTCCTTTCTCTCCACCATTTCATCCTACAGACTGTTCGACGCTTCTTCTACAATCTACGCCACGTCCCAGGAGCTGTGACGTATAACATCGGCGTCCGAGGTCGCCGGCCAACGCGACTGAAGCGACGAGTACCACAGGACCTGCTTTACAATGATGACACATCTACTTCTGAATAATCTACTGTTTCAATTTATCGTTTCTATTATTCTGTTCTACTATGTAAATTCTCACTATTGAAGTATGTATACCATTTTATTAGTTCAGTGCAACATTTATATTAGTGCAGTAACACATTTGTTTTAGTTCAGAGGTGGCACATCGTCCTACCTCTACAATTTTATTACTCTGTGATTATTTTGTATCTGTTCTCTCAGATCTGCAAAGCATATATTATTGCTGACCGATCTAATAAATATATTTAAAAAATGTATATTGGGAATATGATTCACGCATTTACTCTTACACATAAGGACGTTTTTGTGTCACTTTCAAGATATCCCAAACGTGTGAAGTAGATGTCAGAAAGACTCACTTTACTATCGTACCTGGCGTGCGTAGTGTTTATTCTTGCGTCTCCTAACCAGCACACCTACAGTTAAGGGATTTTCCTGGAAAGCCCACTAACTAATTACCTTCTGACAGCAACATATTAACGGGTTTATCTTAAAATACGGCACTAAAGGGGTTGTACCAACACCGAGCATCTAGTAATCTTACTTCTACTTCACGCAAGGTGTCAGAGCTACCGTTTTAAACCAAAAAGACAGTTTTATTAATTTAAATTACTTCCCACCGCTCTTATGAAATTAGTGTACAGTCACACAGCACTGGTTATCATTACATACCTAAATGCAAGTTTATGTGTGTGAATTGAAAATACATAGCTAGTTAAAACATAACACTTGCTAGTGAACCCCGCCATTGCTGCGCAGCTGGCAGAATGTCACCAGTTTGAATCTCTGTCAGAGTGAATTATCTGCATTAGCATCTTTTCGGAGTTTTACCTTATCCTGAAATATGAATGTCTGGTAGCTCTAAACTCTATGTACCCTGTACTCATTAGAACATCATTTCATTCATCGTCCGATATGACTTAACGTTGGAGGTTTTCTCTTATCCTGAGAGGTGAATGTCAGGTAACTCTAAGCTCTATGTACCCTGTACTCATTTGAACATCATTCCATTCATCGTCCGTTATGACTTAACGTTGGAGGTTTTCTCTTATCCTGAAAGACGAATGTCAGGTAACTCTAAGCTCTATGTACCCTGTACTCATTTGAACATCATTTCATTCATCGTCCGATATGACTTAACGTTGGAGGTTTTCTCTTATTCTGAAAGACGAATATCTGGTAACTCTAAGCTCTATGTACCCTGTACTCATTTGAACATCATTTCATTCATCGTCCGATATGACTTAACGTTGGAGGTTTTCTCTTATCCTGAAAGACGAATGTCTGGTAACTCTAAGCTCTATGTACCCTGTACTCATTTGAACATCATTTCATTCATCGTCCGATATGACTTAATGTTGGAGATTTTCCCTTATCCTGAAAGACGAATGTCTGGTAACTCTAAGCTCTATGTACCCTGTACTCATTTGAACATCATTTCATTCATCGTCCGATATGAATTAACGTTGGAGGATTTCTCTTATCCTGAAAGACGAATGTCTGGTAACTCTAAGCTCTATGTACCCTGTACTCATTTGAACATCATTTCATTCATCGTCCGATATGACTTAACGTTGGAGGATTTCTGTTATCCTGAAAGACGAATGTCTGGCAACTCTAAGCTCTATGTACCCTGTACTCATTAGAACATCATTTCATTCATCGTCCGATATGACTTAACGTTGGAGGTTTTCTCTTATCCTGAGAGGTGAATGTCAGGTAACTCTAAGCTCTATGTACCCTGTACTCATTTGAACATCATTCCATTCATCGTCCGATATGACTCAACGTTGGAGGTATTCCCTTATCCTGAAAGACGAATGTCTGGTAGTACTCATTTGAACATCATTTCATTCATCGTCCGATATGAATTAACGTTGGAGGATTTCTCTTATCCTGAAAGACGAATGTCTCGTAACTCTAGGCTCTATGTACCCTGTACTCATTTGAACATCATTTCATTCTTCGTCCGATATGACTTAACGTTGGAGGATTTCTGTTATCCTGAAAGACGAATGTCTGGTAACTCTAAGCTCTATGTACCCTGTACTCATTTGAACATCATTTCATTCTTCGTCCGATATGACTTAACGTTGGAGGATTTCTGTTATCCTGAAAGACGAATGTCTCGTAACTCTAAGCTCTATGTACCCTGTACTCATTTAAACATCATTTCATTCATCGTCCGATATGACTTAACGTTGGAGGATTTCTGTTATCCTGAAAGACGAATGTCTGGTAACTCTAAGCTCTATGTACCCTGTACTCATTTGAACATCATTTCATTCATCGTCCGATATGACTTAACGTTGGAGGATTTCTGTTATCCTGAAAGACGAATGTCTGGTAACTCTAAGCTCTATATACCCTGTACTCATTTGAACATCATTTCATTCATCGTCCGATATGACTTAACGTTGGAGGTTTTCCCTTATTCTGAAATATGAATGTCTGGTAACTCTAAGCTCTATGTACCCTGTACTCATTTGAACATCATTTCATTCATCGTCCGATATGCTTAACGTTGGAGGTTTTCTCTTATCCTGAAAGATGAATGTCTGGTAACTCTAAGCTCTATGTATCCTGTACTCATTTGAACGTCACTTTACTCTCGTCCAATATGACTTAACGTTGGAGGTTTTCTCTTATCCTGAAAGACGAATGTCTGGTAACTCTAAGCTCTATGTACCCTGTACTCATTTGAAAGTCACTTTACTCTCGTCCAATATGACTTAACGTTGGAGGTTTTCTCTTATCCTGAAAGATGAATGTCTGGTAACTCTAAGCTCTATGTACCCTGTATTCATTTGAACATTTCATTCATCGTCCGATATGCTTAACGTTGGAGGTTTTCTCTTATCCTGAAAGATGAATGTCTGGTAACTCTAAGCTCTATGTACCCTGTACTCATTTGAACGTCACTTTACTCTCGTCCAATATGACTTAACGTTGGAGGTTTTCTCTTATCCTGAAAGACGAATGTCTGGTAACTCTAAGCTCTATGTACCCTGTACTCATTTGAACATCATTTCATTCATCGTCCAATATGACTTAACGTTGGAGGTTTTCTCTTATCCTGAAAGACGAATGTCTGGTAACTCTAAGCTCTATGTACCCTGTACTCATTTGAACATCATTTCATTCATCGTCCGATATGACTTAACGTTGGAGGTTTTCCCTTATTCTGAAATATGAGTGTCTGGTAACTCTAAGCTCTATGTACCCTGTACTCATTTGAACATCATTTCATTCATCGTCCGATATGCTTAACGTTGGAGGTTTTCTCTTATCCTAAAAGACGAATGTCTGGTAACCCTAAGCTCTATGTACTCTGTACTCATTTAAACATCATTTCATTCATCGTCCGATATGACTTAACGTTAGAGGTTTCCTCTTATCCTGAAAGATGAATGGTAACTCTAAGCTCTATGTACTCTGTACTCATTTAAACATCATTTCATTCATCGTCCGATATGACTTAACGTTAGAGGTTTCCTCTTATCCTGAAAGATGAATGGTAACTCTAAGCTCTATGTACCCTGTAGTCATTTGAACATCACTTCATTCTCGTCCAATATGACTTAACGTTGGAGGACGTTAATTTAGAACAATAAATAAATTCAGTGATCGGTAGAGCACCTGCCAGTCGTGCTAGGGGTTCCGGATTCGATTCCCGGCCGTGGCGGAGGAGATTTTTCTACGACCAAGTTAATTTCTCATCTTCCCCAGAGTCTGGAAGTGTGAAGAGAGTGAGAGTGTGTGTGTTATCTAATGATTAAAACCCAACGAATACAAGTTAACACCTTCAGTATGTTCCAAAGGAGATCGGCCGCCAATATGACCATTGGAGTTACAGATGGGGTATAAATGGAACAAAAAAATCAGTGGCTTTTTTAGAAGTAGATACATTTCCGCACGCCATGCTATCATATCACTCAGAAACGTGAGGAAAGTGAGAACATTACGCTGGGTAATCGGCCCTGGTCACGGAAATCAACATTCCGGCTGGGGGATGCCGAGATGCTGACCACATCTCTCCGTATCGGATGGATGATCGTCCACCTCTGCCGTGCATAAGTGGGCGTGTGGCCGACAGTCGGGATGTGATGTGTAGTGTATAACGCCCGCTTTTACTACATACGGCACCGCAGGCGGTGACACTGATGGTACATGAGATGAAGATGGAGCACCGGTGGAATGAGATGGCGGGGGAAACCGGTGGTGCCGGAGAAAACCCGCCCCAGCGTCGTGTTGTCCACCACAAATCTCAATTTGGGGTCACCTCGGATCGAACCCGGGCCGCCTTGGTGAGAGCCAAACGGTCTAACCACTGAGCCACGGCGCGGCCCCGACAGTCGGGTTGGTAGACCTTAGCCCTCTAAGGGCTGTCGCGCCATGGGTTATTATTATGTCATAATGCCCAAGAAATATGCAAGGAAGGTGCAGCACAATAGTTTATCATTGACGCGGAGGTTTCCTAAACTTTTTGTTTCTCGAAAGTAGGTTTAAGGTATTCGATTAAATTATTATATTTTTAAAACATTAAATCTAGATTCTGAATTACTTTTGTATTTCTGGTAAACCGTAAGAAGTAAACAAAGTCTTACGCAAAATTTATCATGTTGGGCGTACTATTTCAAAGATTACTTGCTTGAATTTTGCAATGGAAAGTCGCTATTCCGTTTTTTAACCTCTTATCCGCGAAAACGAGACGAAATTTCAAAACCGTCGCATAGCGACCAGCTCTTAACAGATTAATCAATCCCTTAAAGCCTAGATTACTATATTGCGTTGGACCTACAAGAAAATTACAAATGTTTACCACTACTAACATAAAATGGATAAAAAAGCATTTGAAATAATTGTTCTACATCAGCAGAGAAAGCTAATGAGTAAAATACATTGTTTATTATTTTATGCTTTGTTTCTTGAGTGAATTATTTCCTCATAATTAACACGTGGCGAGCAGGCCTTAAACATGTTCACTGTCGCTGAAAACCTAACATATTCTTTGTTCCCGAATCTGCAAAGGAATATATAAGAGAATTATTTCTTATACAAGAACGAGAAGTGAAAGACATGTGAATGCACGAGTTTCACTTTTATATTTGAACCGTAACTCTTTAATCCGACAGCCGTTCTTTGTTGACACAGCTCTTAGAAGAAGGCCAAGGAAGTGGCTTTGCCTCTAAGGAATGGAGGTCAGAACGAAAGGGAGGCTGTGATATTTTTATTATTATTATCCATAACAGCGAAAGAGAGCAGAAGAAGAAATAATAATGAAACTGTCAAGAATCAGAATTAATTTTCAGCTGTGAATGTAGAAAGGTGGAGACGTATGATTCCAGTGCCTTCAATGAGCAATGCGTATTACTGATCCCTCCGTCTGCAGCACACAACAATGCATTTCTAATCACTGAGAACAGCTGTTCTAGACAAGGCCTGTGGAGACCGCCAAATCAATCATGGCCTCCTGTCACAGGGTTACGCCAAACAAAGCATTCATCACTCGGCTCTTCTGATACACTGACTGCCCTTTATATTTTCTTCCTCCATAAGGATCACAAAATAATGAAAAATAAATAAACTCTATCCAAGTTTATGACAGGCTTTAGATGAGCTTACTAAAATCAACAGCACGATGACCTCGAGGAGAAAATAGATATGTGTACGTAAATATTTGAAAATCAGCATATTCTAAAGGCATTTGACGATTTAGAATTGAGAGTAGAAAAACTCACACGACTTTCTCTACCCTTGTACATATACTTACTCCTTTATTTTCTTCAAAATAAACATTATCTTATTATTTTATTGTAGTAACAATGGTGTACATGAATATAGTAGGCTTTAAGCGACAGTCAAGTGTTTTACACCTCATAAACAAATAACTCTGAAACTGCGTTTTCCTTGTACGAGGGCTGTTCAATAAAGAACGATCATAACTTTTACGGTCATAATTTTTCGCACTAAAATTCAATCTTATTATATTCTGTTAGCTTAATGTGAGACAAACACACCGTAGTAGTTTCATTGTTGGTACTCCTAGTTCCCGCCTGTGAGAATCACGTAAGTTCTGACATGTTCAGTATCGCCTACCACTGCAATGGAGGTAACAGGAGTTAAAGTTGATGTTGGAGGAAGATCCGGAGTTTCTTTCAAACGTAATCACTACTGATAAAACTTGGCTACATCAGTTTGATCCTGAGAGCAAACAGCAAAGCTCAGTGTGGAAATCTCCTACATCATCAATCCCCAAAAAGCAAAAGTGGTTGCTTCTGCTGAGAAAGCTATGGCCATCTCATTCTTTGATATTCATGGAATGGTTTATCAGCATGTTGTACCTGCACACACATCAGCAACTGGACAATACTACATCGATGTCCTGAAAACATTGTATGTCCATATTAGGCGCAAAAGACCACATTTCCGTGAAGCAGGCTGGATGCTGCATCATGATAATGCGCGACTTCATATTGTCAATGTTGTTGCTGAATATCTTGCAAAAATCAACGTGAAGTGCATCTCTCACCCTCCCTATAGTCCGGATTTAGCCCCATGTGACTTTTTTTTATTCCCTAACTTAAAGAAACGCCTCCGTGGGATGCATTATCCATCATCAGAGGCAGTGGTGAAGGCTGCAGATGTGATTTTGAAGGATCTCTCAAAAATGGTTTCCAGCATGTCTTTGAAGACTGGCAGAAACGCTGGGACAAGTGCATCACATTCAGGGGAGACTATTTTGAGAAAGGACCATGAAAATTATGAGCATGAGTAAAGGTACGTTGTCAAAAAAATTGTGATCATCCTTTATTGAACAGCCCTCGTATGACCAAGAAATAAAAAATGCATAACGACTTCCCATTTGAGAATAGAAAAGGTATTGGAAATATTAAACAAATATTAAGGAATATCTCTAAAACAGTGCACTCCAAAAATATATTTCCCACATTTTTGTATATTGAGATTTTGTCTAGGGGTTGTTACACAAGGCGCTAGGGGTGTGAGTGTGCAGACTTCAACGGCAACTTCATGACGTTAAGCTAAAACTTATGTACCTGTACAATTTTTCTCTACAGTATATGGCTACAGAAATAAAAAATGAAGATCGGGTAACTCTAAGCTCCATAGACCCTGGGCTCATTTGAGCATCATTCCATTCAATTCATTCACCCACCGATATGACTTAACGTTGGAGGACGTAAATTACAAAAAAAAAAAAAAAAAAAAAAAAAAAAAAAAAACTGTGTTTTACAAAGTTGACCACTCTGCAGAAACAAAAGAGCGCTAGCTCTCCCTTCTTCCCCTCTGCGCGCACCACACCCTAAATCAAGCGCTCTTCTTACCTTGCGCGTACTGTAAATATCTCCTTTATCTTTCAAGATATGTGAACTTGTTATGGAGCTTTAAATTAATCACATTTGTATCTTCCAGCAAGAGGAGTCTGCACACTAATACCACTTCCAGAATGAAGAAGGCTATTGATATAAAATTAAAGAAACAAATTTTGTTTGTCATGGTTACCTTAAAACTTATGGAATTTTAATCGATATTATTATTTTCACTTATAAGAAAACATCATTTTCAACATTGTTTCATGTTAACGGTAATTTGAACTAAGCGGCTTTTCTTGAAAATCTTGTGTCACCTCCTTAGAACACGGTACCCAGTTTGTTATTTAACTGATATTTAGGTTAGGTTGTGCTATCAATAGATGTATACACTGTGACGGTTCTGTAAAAATGATTTTTGGATTCAGAGGAGGCAGGGGCGGCTTCTGAGGTAGTGCCGCTGTGCCATGGCACCATCTGTATGAAAGCGAAAGAAGGAGAAGTGTATAAGGATTACGCAAAAGGAATTGTTTATGAGTAGTTGCTCCCTCGTTTGAATAGGCGCGTTGAACGCCAGCGCTCTCTCTTGGTTGTTTTCCGTAGCTTGGTGCCGATTCCAGAACGGCACCGTCTACGCTCATAAGCGCCTGTGTTAGGGCTAGGGGCTAAGATGTCTGCTTATACACGGCTTCTTATGGGAGAATGTCAGAGAAGGTAGTGCCGGGATTTCTCTGGCGCATAGGTTACGCTTTGCCCGTTAGAGTGCAGTAAAACACGGGACTTCAGAGAACCACGATCCTGCCACCTAGCGAAAGACAATGGTAGGAAGACATTTCGCGCTATATCTTCCTTTAATGCAGTGTCACCATCCTACTACAAGTTAATGCTGAAGAACTTCAAAACGCAAATTAACGCTTAATGAAATCAGTTGTAGAAGTACAACACACAGACATCTTTATAAATAAAATTAATTTGGTTTCAATGTGAATATAGTATTAGAGTTTAAAATTAAGAGACAGTATTTCAACATGTGCATATTTTACAGCAGCAGTTTTGTTGGTAGAACATAAAACCCGTGTGTGCAGCATGTGTTGGACACATGTTTTCAAAACAATGGTAGAGTAGTTCTGTATGTGCTCTTGTAATGCTGTAGTTCATCGTGAGCATGGATTTTTAAAACAGTGTTCAGTGTTTTTTCTTTAAGTTAAACTTCACAGTAAAGTTACGAACATGAACAAGGTGAGTAAATTACTGAAAACTCCATTTAGTAGCAGGACTCTAAGTGGAAAAAATTCAGATAAAAACAATGGGTAGGCTATTCCCAAATCTGAATCTGCAGCAGCAAACAAAAAATCGATACCGTAAGTTTAATCCAGATATTTATCAAAAGAACAAATGGGTTTGCGGCTGTGATGAAAACAATGCAGTTTTTTGTTTTCCTTGTGTGTTATTTGGGGGAGATGCACATTGGTGTAAGACTGGAATAGTTGATATTGGGCATTTATGGTCTAAAATGAAAGTGCATGAAACATCGAAGCAACACATGGACAAAGTTCTGAGCGTTTCATTTCTAGGCAAAACCAATATTCAGGACAAATTAGATTCGCAGTATGGGCAAACAGTCAACAGCCATAACAAACAAGCAGACAAGAACAGGTATATATTGAACTTAATTATAAACTGTATTCGGTTCTGTGGTGCTTTGGAGCTGGCTCTTAGGGGACACGACGAATCTGAAGCCTCTCAAAATAAGGTTTTTTTTTTTTCGTGAGCTCATTCAGTTTAGTGCGGAGTTGGATAAAGAACTTCAAGTGCATCTCAGTCAGTCATCAGTATTCAAAGGC
Source organism: Mantis religiosa (assembly GCA_030765055.1). NCBI lineage: Eukaryota > Metazoa > Arthropoda > Insecta > Mantodea > Mantidae > Mantis > Mantis religiosa. The sequence goes on from CM060952.1 coordinate 13,337,477, forward strand.
ATTTCTAAGACTGTTCTGCACGTTCTGTTTGGTACAGTATATTATAAAATAGGATGGATTATTGATAAGATTACCTCAATCGTTCGTAATTGGTACACATATTTATTCTTTAACAACCCTTATTTATTTATGGCACCATCAATACAATACCTCACCGGCCGCCCCTGATAGGAGGTGTATTTATTGGATGGAACTTTAGCTCTATGTCTTGCGCACTCAGGTAGAAATTAAAAACATTAAAATGAAATAAAATTAATATATCGTTTACATAGTAAGCGCTGTAGATTGTTTTATACAATACAGAGGAACAGATAAAAGAAACCCTGTGAGACACAAGCCGTATAATAATCTCGGAAGCAGTTTTCGCGTGTGACACGAAGAAGCGTGACATGACTTACTGAGCGTGACTCACCGTGACGTGTTCCTCCATGCTCCAGCTGTCATGATATTTTCTCCACTTTGAGGTACAAGGTAGTGTATCTATTTACAATGCTTATCTACGGTTGTAACGTTTTACTGCCTGCAGTTCGTTTTATTGGAGTTAACAAAACTGCCCTCTTAAAAAACACATTTCATAGCAAATTAATATTTTTATGAACACTGTTACAGTATGAGCAAGTACAGGTATACATTAATAACTCAACGTAAACTATTATAAAATTCCTGAGTTTTTGGGCTTTTGTGTCACATTGCTAAATACAAATCTGCATTTTTAATTGAAAATATACGAGACGTGTCTGTAAAATAAGGTCTCCAATGTGCTGGAGCCGTGAGGAACGCTATTACGCGAGATCCGGCAACACTGGAGTGTAGCTTTGTTTCACCCCTTCAAATCCCCACCACAACGAACCCGTTGCAACCATTAGTCTTGGCTGGGCAGCCATTTGCGATGGAGCTTCCTATCACTTCCGCCGCCAAGTGTGAGTCGCGTGCAGCGATCCGTTTTTTTTAGTGCCAAGGGCACTACATCCACTGAAATTCATCGTCAGTTATGCGAAGTCTATGGGGCACAGTGTATGGACGTCAAAAACGTGCGAAAGTAGGTCAGAGAGTTCAAAGACTGACGTACATATATCAGTGACAAACAGCGTTCTGGTCGGTTTCAGCCGAACCAATTGCAAAAGTGGAGCAAGAAATACTTAAAGATCGGCGTGTGACAGTTGACGAGCTGTGCGAACTTATCCCTGAAGTCAGTAAGACTACGATTGACAAGATTTGAAATACGAGATTTTTTTCTTTTTTCTTTACTTTTCTTCCCCCCCCCTTCAGTAACATCCCATATGGCCATCGAAGGGATAAATAAGAAAAATAATGAAATGAAAATTAAGAGGATGGGAGGAGACTAGATCTGTAGATCACTTTCTTTAAGAAATTGCAGAAGAGCGTGGTATAACTGTAATATGGTGTTGACACTAGCGGAAAAAGGAACAGACTGCTGAAGAAGGCGGCGGAGGAAGGAAGAACGGTGGGCTCGGTAGCGAGAGCAACTGAACAGGAGATGATTGAGGTCAGCGGTTTCGCCTGGGTCATCAGGACATACAGGAGAATCGATGAGACGTAGTCGGTGTAGATGCGCAGGGTAACATCCATGTCCAAGTCGCAAGAGATGTCGACGTGTAATCCTGAAGCTGGAGAAACAAGGGGTCGTGGACAGATGCGTCTGAACGGCGGCGTAGTGTTTGCCTTTGATGGACTGCGAACGAATCCAGGCGTCATTCCAGCGACAATAGGCGTCACGATGAAGGACCGGGAAGAAATCCGTGTAGGGCAGTTGGATGCCTTGGAAGGTGCCTTGTGTGAGTCCCTCTTTTGCCAGGCGATCGGCGACTTCATTGTATCGAATTCCGACATGCCCTCTGATCCAAAGGAAGTGAATTTGATGTCCGGCTATGGTAGCGTTGTTCACCAACTTCAGTATCTCGTAAAGATAACAGTGTATATCTCTCGTCCAGCGGGGAGATGAGAGTCTCTGCAGCACACTCTGCGCATCGGTTAAGATCAACAGTTTGGGGTAGCCCTGAGAAATCCCATATTGCAAAGCGTCACGAATGGCCAGAACCTCCGCAGTGTAGCTGGAAGCCTCCATAGGTAGGCGGTATCGAGCCAGGGCATTAGTAGAGGGACAGACGTATGCATAACCTACTCCATCAGCAGATTTAGAACCGTCGGTGTAAATCGTGGTGAAATCTGGCCATGTAACCTGCCAGGGCGACGTTCACGTCAGGGCTCCGAAGGATGTGATCAGGAAGATAATGCACCGAAATATTCAGGAAGTGTAAGTCATATGGATAGAAACACGAGGTTGAGTACCACCTGTGCAACTTGGCGGGAGAATGCTATGACAGGGATATACAAAGACTGCCAGAGCGCATGCAAAAGTGCATCGATCGCAATGGTGATTACGTTGAAAAATAGCTGTAAGTTCCGCCTTTCCATCAATGTAACATTCATTGACAGTAAACTTGTTTTCTATATTAAATAAAATTGGAGAACTTATTTTACGGAAACGCCTCGTACAACAATTGAAGCTCTACTTATTGTCACTTCTAAAAAAACAGTTATAACAGAACTTGAACAACATTATTATTTACCTGTAAGAAACTATAAACGCTCTCAGATTTAGATAAATGAGTAAAATATCGAATATCTAATATATGAAAAGTCGGGTTGAGTTTATACAAGAAGTAGCTAAAGTAATAGAAAAATCAGAAACACCAAAAAAACAAAGACATTATAATATACGAGGACTGAGACTGACTATTTTTCACAGATGTTTATTATTGCAATTCAATTTTTGCATAATCTTTTTCAAAGTAGTCCCCTCTTACTTCAATGCACTTTTTATAGCGTCTCTGTCAGTCCCTGAACACGTGCTGCAGACCATTCTTTGTCAGGTCCTTGACAATCGCCTCACTTTTCTTAAGTACTGCTTCAGAGTTCTCAAATTGAATACCCCTAATTTGTAGTGAAGCAGCTTCATCCTTAGAAAAAGGGAGCGTGCCTTTCCTTTCTACGGAAAAGATCCATGAAGTCGGAAAGCGAATTACTGGAATGGAAACCGTGCTTACTGAAAGGCTTTGCTGGTGGGTAAAACTGCTCTTATGTATGAAACCTCTGCGGTACACGCACTATGCTTGGCAACAGCGCTACGCTTGAGCACTTGTCAACGTTCACATGTCTTTAACTTATGCGAGCGGTATAGTCAACCACGATATGAATGTAGAGAATAGGTGTCGTACTTCATTTGTCATGGAAGTATCTTACAGAATCCTGACACATTTTCATTTTTTGGTTTATGGTGTTCAAGACAGACACAGAAATGACATTTTATTCCCCTAGAAATACCCCCCTTTTTGGTTTTAGACGCCTTAAAATTATATTTATGTTGAAATATCAACATACAATAGTACACTTACGCTACCTGCAATATAATTTTAAGAAGGGCTTAAAAACAAGTGAAAATCGTAGTTAAACTTGTGAAAACGAAGCCTATGGTTGTTTCGCCATGATCAGCCGAGGCTGGGAGAACAGTCCTATCTCCGGAGATGTATGTCTGAGAGCGTGGTCCGGAAGAGGGTAAACTGCACTTTGCGGAAGCCCACACTAATCTATGTGTACTCGGCAAAGAGATGTGTATCTCTATTTAACTTGCTAATTCTGGTTTCTCTCTTGCTACAGAGACGTGGGTTTCTGTCTGTTCTCCAAACTTAGGACGAAAATGCAATCAGGGTCATATTACATTTAAGAGGAGATCTCTAACTCCAGAGGTCGCGAGTTTTAACTCTGTACATAGCGTACATTTTTTCAGTCGTAAAATTTCTTAGCAAGGACCTCCATAGGAAGGTAAGTGAAGCCGGTGTTCTTAACACTTTAAGAGAACCAGAACTTAATAAAGAAGCCCCTGTTAAGTCAAATCGGACGATAATTGTAATGTTCTTTAAATGAGTACAGGGTACATAGAGCTTAAAGTTACCAGATATTCATCTTTCAGTATAAGAGAAAACCTACAACGTTAAGTCATATCGGACGATGAATGAAATGATGTTCAAATGAGTACAGGGTACATAGAACTTAGAGTTACCAGACATTCATCTTTCAGGATAAGAGGAAACCTCCAACGTTAAGTCATATCGGACGATGAATGAAGTAATTTTCAAAGAGCACAGGATAGATAGATCTTAGAGTTGTCAGAAATTTATATTTCAATATAAGTGAAAATTCGGAAAAAAGGCTTAGACACGTCACAAAGGGCAGTATAGGGAGAGATTTATGCAGAAGTGGCACATTTTTGCCTTCAGTCAATGCCTCTAAATTCAATTAATAATCCTATTTAACGTGAAATTAAGCGGAATTTTCGAGTTCCCTATGAGCTGCGGAAAAGTTTATTTTAAAGCCCTTACATTTTGTCTTATTTTTTGTAGTTGTTTTCGATATCTAAACTGTATTTTGAACTACCCACTGCACTCAACTCTCCACTGAACACAGCTCAATTTAATAGTCAATGTCGAAGTCTACTTGGCTGTACCGAATTTAACTCGTAGCATATTTACTATCCATTAATTATAAAATATTTTATTACAAAAGCTCCATATTGATAGTTCCGAAGATTATTATTTTTTACAATTTTATTATAATAAAGTTAGGTAAAACGATATTATGAGTTTATAATTAGCTCGCAATGTCAGGATATTAAAATAGAATTATTATTTTGTGAAAAATTTTAACTGATGTTAAAAATCAGTCTTTAAGTTGTTTTACGTGTCGTAAATCGACGACACGAGACCACTGACATTACATCCCTTTCGCAGAAAGCGTCACAAAGGATATTTACGTTATTTTCTGAGTTTGAACGGGAACCAGAGGCTGCTATATTACTCATAGACGAGGAGTGCCACCCTATTGGGGCTATTTCCATAAAATTGAATTTAACTAAAAATACTTTAAATCATAAGGTGTTTTAATCGAATTCATTAATAGAGTTAAAAGTAAGATTTCATTTTGTGAGCTGCTGTGATTCCGGAAAGAGGCCGCAGGCCAAGAGCTACGAACAAAATAAAGTCCTTTTAACTCGAACATCATACACTATTTGTACAGTGTTGAATATTTATAGATATATTACAGATTATATTGTTTTACCTTTATCTTGGTCGTGATATTCATTTGTCTTGCCTGTTGATAACACGACTCTTTCAAAGCTACATTCTATATAAAGGAGGCCTAGTAACCTGCAGACATACGTTTTTAAAGTGATATAAAGCGGAGCTATTCCGCTCATTTCAAATTTTTGCGTAACAGTTCACTCCGCTGCTTGTAAAATGTCAATAGGTTCAGTATAGTTCATATTCAATTTCAAATGATCCGCCATTTTATAAAAGTATTATTTAACTCATGGCCTTCTTGATTAAGGCGAGTGTCACAACAAACCAAAGTTGGCATTACTCGCGTGTTAAAGCTTTTAAACATTGAGCGAAAGAATTGTGTATTTTTAACATAATGATAGACAACTCAAACGCCCACTTTTAGTACCAACTGTCTACAAGAAGCTCTTTTTTTCTTAAGAAATAGTAATTTCGAAAGCTTTTTCTATGTAAAGGGAGTTTTGGTTGAGAGCTCTTGAAATCTTCGTACGGCATCGTCTTTTGTTACGCTGTTATAACACTCGGAAGCTTTTATAAGATTTGTTTAAGTTCAATGGGGTTTCAAAGTACATATTTTCCATAAAAATCTAAGTCAAAGTTTTGAATAAGTGAAAATCGTGGCAAGAAAGGGCTGCTAAATTATAACCGCGGGTCATGAAGAAAGTACGATAATAGGTTTAGAAGGTTGGGTTAGATATTTTCATAATAATAGTATCATTAATTTCACAACGTTTCATTACATTAGCAGTAGAGAGCTCTGTCGATGGGTAGTTTTAAAATACAATACGGACCACTTGGAGGTAAATGATGTAGTAGAAAGTTACCCTACTTCGTTTGCCTCTTCATACCAAGAGGATCCCACATGCTGAAAAGGGCTTTAAAAATGTGCGGAATAACGGACGGAAGAGAGCTACTTTGCCAGCCCATAACCATTCCCTTTTTCTTTAATCCCACAAAGCCGACCCCATCTTCTTCCTGCTGGACCGCTCTTCCTTCCTGTGTTTTGTGGTTCGTCAGCAATTTACCCAAGGCTTGAATGTATAAACTTCACAGCCACTTTCCCTTCAAGTTCTTCAACAATGTATACGGGTTCGTATCCCGTTTACTGTCATACTAAAATGTAAAACCATCCCTTAAATTTCTCTTATGAACGAGAGATAGCAGCTTTGTTAAGAGCTTCCCCGGCTACGTTCTGTAGCTTCTGCGGTTGCTTCGCTTCAACCCGCCCTCCTAGACTGGTAACCCACATTATTGAGGTGTTCCTCTCCGTTTTGTGGACTATAAGACGTTCATTTATGAGATTGTCTTTTATTTCATTTGGTTGTCTTGAAGGCTAGCTAGGCTGAGGTGTTATGCTTTAAAAACTGGACCTCAGGCTTTCATATGTGTTTACTACACTGCATCACTTATTGGAGAGCTGTAGTTTATAGCACAAACGTTCTGATTTGGTCTTTCTAATTGCTTGCCTCTTCAGAGATACCTTCTTCATTTGTAATCTTTGTCCATGATGTAAGTAAAGAATATAAACTAAAACTGTACACCTGTATTAAGCTTAAATATAAATTACAGTGAATTCTAATTAGCTATTCAGTATTTTATTCCTTCTACCATGGTTTGGCGATTTTTAATATGTTCATTGTCTGATTTTTTGTTTTCATAACAACATAATTATTGGTTATTGCAGGTCGTTCACGCAATACACGTAAACATGCGCAGTTTTCGTCGTAAGAGGAATTTATGCTGCAGTGCTTACTGTAAGAAAGGCAACAAAACATTACAACCAAAACATTTCGCACCCTTAATTCTCCAGAAATGCATTTTTCAGTTTCCTGAATATGAAAATAAGTATCTTTTTAAAAACAATGTCAGACGATTTGAACAGCATAACTAAAAATTGCATGTGTTGCCGTCAAATAACCCGTACAAGGTTATACTTGTACTTACTATTGTACAAAGTATTCTTGCAAATACTTGTACCTTCGTCTACTTCAAGAAAAAAATTATATCATTATAGTTAGGGCAGAATACCGTAGACTTTAAATGATAGTCAAATGTTTTATATACATGACTTTCTCCACTCTTGTACAAACACTTATTTCTCTATCTACTTCAAGATAAGCATTATCTTATTGTAGTTACAAGGGAATACAGTAGACTTTAAGTGATAGTCAAATGTTTTATATACATGACTTTCTCTACTCTTGTACAAACACTTATTGCTCTGTCTACTTCAAGATAAACATTATCTTATTGTAGTTACAAGGGAATACAGTAGACTTTAAGTGATATTCAAATGTTTTATATCCATGACTTTCTCTACTCTTGTACAAACACTTATTGCTCTATCTACTTCAAGGTAAACATTATCTTATTGTAGTTACAAGGGAATACAGTAGACTTTAAGTGATAGACAAATGTTTTATATACATGACTTTCTCTACTCTTGTGCAAACACTTATTGCTCTATCTACTTCAAGATAAACAATATCTTATTGTAGTTACAAGGGAATACAGTAGACTTTAAGTGATAGTCAAATGTTTTATATACATGACTTTCTCTACTCTTGTACAAACACTTATTGCTCTATCTACTTCAAGATAAACATTATCTTATTGTAGTTACAAGGGAATAGAGTAGACTTTAAGTGATAGTCAAATGTTTTATGTACATGGGTTTCTCTACTCTTGTACAAACACTTATTGCACTATCTACTTCAAGATAAACATTATCTTATTGTAGTTACAAGGGAATACAGTAGACTTTAAGTGATAGTCAAATGTTTTATATAGATGACCTTCTCTACTCTTGTACAAACACTTATTGCTCTATCTACTTCAAGATAAACATTATCTTATTGTAGTTACAAGGGAATACAGTAGACTTTAAGTGATAGTCAAATGTTTTATATAGATGACCTTCTCTACTCTTGTACAAACACTTATTGCTCTATCTACTTCAAGATAAACATTATCTTATTGTAGTTACAAGGGAATACAGTCGACTTTAAGTGATAGTCAAATGTTTTATATAGATGACCTTCTCTACTCTTGTACAAACACTTATTGCTCTATCTACTTCAAGATAAACATTATCTTATTGTAGTTACAAGGGAATACAGTCGACTTTAAGTGATAGTCAAATGTTTTATATAGATGACCTTCTCTACTCTTGTACAAACACATTGCTCTATCTACTTCAAGATAAATATTATCTTATTATAGTTAAAAGGGAACACAGTATACTTTAAGTGATACTCTTGTGAAAACACTTATTGCTCTATCTACTTCAAGATAAACATTATCTTATTGTAGTTACAAGGGAATACAGTAGACTTTAAGTGATAGTAAAATGTTTTATATACATGACTTTCTCTCCTCTTGTACAAACACTTATTGCTCTATCTACTTCAAGATAAACATTATCTTATTGTAGTTACAAGGGAATACATTAGACTTTAAGTGATAGTCAAATGTTTTATATACATGGCTTTCTCTACCCTTGTACAAACACTTGTTGCTCCGTCTACTTCAAGGTAAATATTATTCTTCGTTGCTAAAAAATGACGGATTTATATGACCTAAAATAGCTTTAATATGACATAATCTTGAACTAGTTTCTTTTAAAGAATCACAATTGGTTTACCTCTAATTGGCTGGTTGCTATGCTACAATAATTCCGAAAATATGACTTTGTCGTGGATATTTCCATGATAAATACGTGACCAAAGATCTGAAAAAGTGAGGAAATGACTTAAGACCCAATAAATGATATGTCATAGGAATACGCCCCTTTGTTATCACTTTGGGTTTTTTGATACACGTTTCGTAAATAGGAATGTATTATTCTGTTTTATGTCTGAGATTCAAGAAGCCTAAGGAAGATATTTCCCGTGTATAATTTGTGTGTAGAAAATAGTAAATCCCTATTTCCTGCAAGTAGAACGTAATTGAGGAATTGATGGGTCACGGAGAGAACCGCAAAATCTATTCCGCGTTCTGTAATATTGCAATGGCCTCGATTTGGTGAAAATGCTGGACGTTGGCTGAGCTTAAAACATTCCAGATAGACAAGAAATAAAGAACAAAGAATAGTAATCAAAGGGGCATACCAGAGAAGTCCGTTAGGAGGTGAGGTCCGTTTGTGGTGGATAAAACGGAATTAAAATCCCCCCCCCCCCCCATTCTCTCTTGCCCCGCAGTGATTGCATTGGAAAAACTAGAGAAGAGCAAGAAGAATTAGAACGGGGATCCTAGATGTGGATTTCTCTTTTAATTCACAATAACGGATACAGAACCAAAGGAAGGAAACAGACGCCTACAGCAAAATTTAGGACTTATCCATGTACCACGTACTTAGTAGGCCTTGCATGAGACCCGGAAATTTAATACCTAGATTTAACTGCATAGAAAAAAGACTAAAAGGAGACTAAAATAACTGTTTGTGGGTTCTATAGAGTTAGACCAGCTTAAGAGAACTAACACAAGTTCTAAATTACATAAAACTGTATAAGTTGTGCAGTTTATCAACATCAAATTGTAAATCTTATAAAGAAAGTAGGTTACAGCTTAAAATATCACCTGCATTTACAATTTATGTTAAATGTACTGTATTTTAAACTCTTTGTCACTTTTTTGAACATATAAGATGTCTTCGGTTATAGGAGATTGAATATACAGCATATATGCAGCCTACGCGGTACGGCTGTCTCTCCTCAGATGGGGCCGCACTTAGCATCCTCTAAAGTCACCCCTCTCACACGCGGGACTCCGTAGGTCAAGGTGGGACACTGTCATAGAAGAGGAACGTGCAAATTCGACCCATATTAGCCCAAATATAGCAGCAGTAAATGTACGGAAGTGGGTTCAATTCAATCGATGAACGTCCACCACAAACAACCTTCCACCCTCTTCGATTCTGCTATTAAACCCTAGAGCGAGGGTGTACGTCAGCAACTGTCCACAGGATGACACATAACTTGCGCACCGAAAGGCACAATTAACAATAAAGAAAGATGAATGTATAGTAACTCTAATCTCTATGTACATTTGAACATCATTTCATTCATCGTCCCATATGACTTAACGTTGGAGGTTTTCTCTTATCTTGAAAGATGAATGTCTAGTAACTCTAAGCTCTGTGTACCCTGTATTCATTGGAACATCATTTCATTCATCGTCCAATATGACTTAGCGTTGGAGGTTTTCTCTTATCCTGAAAGATAAATGTCTATTAGCTCTAAGCTCTATGTACCCTGTACTCATTTGAACATCACTTCATTCATCGTCCGATATGACTTAACTTTGGAGGTTTTCTCTTATCCTGAAAGATGAATGTCTGGCAACTCTAAGCTCTATGTATCCTGTACTCATTTGAACATCATTTCATTCATCGTCTGATATGACTTAACGTTGGAGGTTTTCTCTTATCCTGAAAGATGAATGTCTGGCAACTCTAAGCTCTATGTACCCTGTACTCATTTGAACATCATTTTATTCATCGTCTGATATGACTTAACGTTGGAGGTTTTCTCTTATCCTGAAAGATAAATGTCTATTAGCTCTAAGCTCTATGTACCCTGTACTCATTTGAACATCATTTCATTCATCGTCCGATATGACTTAACGTTGGAGGTTTTCTCTTATCCTGAAAGATGAATGTCTGGCAACTCTAAGCTCTATGTACCCTGTATTCACTTAAACATCTTATTCATAGTCCGATATGACTTAACTTTGGAGGATTTCCCTTATCCTAAAAGTTGAATGTCTGGTAACCCTAAGCTCTATGTGTACTGTACTCATTTGTAAATCATTTCATTCATTGTCCGATATGACTTAATTTTGTAGGTTTTCCTTCATCCTGAAAGCTGTATGTTTGGTAACTCTATGCTCTATGTACCCTGTACTCACTTAAACATCATATTCACCTTCCGATATGACTTAACGTTGGAGGATTTCCCTTATCCTGTAAGTTGACTGTCTGTTAACTGTAAGCTCTGTGTACCCTGTACTCATTCGAACATTATTTCATTCATCGTCCGATATGACAAAGTTGGAGATTTTCCCTTATGCTGCAACATGACTGGTAACTCTAAGCTCTATGTACCCTGTACTCATTTGAACATCATGCCATTCATCGTTCGATATGACTTAACGTTGGAGGTTTTCCGTTCTGAAAGATGAATGTCTGGGCACCCTATTGTTTTATTCCTCGTAGGGAGTTCTCAAAATATTTCATAACAATGAAGTTACACTATACATAACCATAAACACATATTCGTTATCCTAAATAACTGTTCTATTTCCACGATATATCATTTTTCAGCCTCTTTTCTACCAGGTACTGAAATATAAGCATTTTGCCTTAATACTTGCAGTTTAATTTACCTCAAGTGCTTTTCAAGATTGTGGAGGTTTTAATAAAGGTCTTAAAGTCCCTAGCTCATTTCTCTCTATTGCCCCGTGCAATTTCGGTTAATTTCGTGGCGTTTTCTCTAATGACTTGCAAATAAATCAACAATGGGGAGGTTTGGATTATTTCGTCCAAAGGAGCAGCGCTTTTAGGCTTTCATATACATTCCAGCAGTCGCCATCTTGTGTTTTATAAAACAGAAGAATGTTGCTCAAGCATTGGCAATAACAGAGAGTGTGCTTGCGTCATGAAAATAAGAAAAGATAGAAGGAGAGACGGGGGGAGAAGCGTTGTCATTGCCGCATTAAAAACAACGACGTGAAAAAAAAATAATAAAAACGAATTTCATCGTCGCTAAAACATATATGTTGAACAAGGGCGGGCAGAAAAACTTTTACGACAAAGCTCGGTTTAATGGTTTGTTGGAAAATTTCTGGATCACTCTTTGAGCAACTGGTAGAGGGGGCCATGACACACACACATATAGCAGAGTAAACAGAAATCCAATAAAGCCTTCCAGTCTTTAACACAGCGTTTGTTTTTGGGCTCCAATAACCTTTCACATTGCATCCACTGATTCACTTTGATTTACTCTTTCTTACTTCTATAACGGGTTTTCCACATTTACAGATAACATCATGACCTTCATTATTATTAACTCTCTGAACTAATTTACCCATTTCTTCTTATGTTTCTGGCTTCAAATGTTTAAATTAAACAAACGCTTCTTTATAAACGTAGAATTTATTCTTCAAATTACACAGGCACAACCTAAAATAAACAATGTCATGGGCTTTGACAAGGCTGGCTTCCAACAGTCTACTCCAATTTTAGTCCAGTTTTATACGTTTGCAAAACAGAAAATGGACTTTCATATATAAAGCCTGACTTTTTATGTTTTAAATGCTCCTTTATAACAAAGAGTCGGAAATAATTCAAACGGACACTAATATTCCTACGCCACGTATGTTAAATCTATAAATCATTGACCCAGTATCTTATAAACTGTATTTCTGCAACTCTTATGCAAGTCTTCTTAATTTATCTGTCTTTATGGGATAAGTTTCTTAAGCTACATATGACTATTTTATTATTTTCTTTATTATGTACGTAGTACAGAACGTACCGAATTTCTATCTAAAACGTGACCAGCTATTTGGCCTAAAATATGTTCTGAAACTCCGAATAAAGAAATACTCTTTTTAGAAAAAGATAGTCTACAAACTTGGTATTTAAGGGCATCGTCTTTTAAGGGTGTGACAAGAAAACTTTAATGATAATAATAATAATAATAATAATAATAATAATAATAATAATAATAATAATAATAATAATAATAATAATAATAATAATAATAATAATAATAATAATAATAATAATAATAATAATAATAATAATAATAATAATAATAATAATAACAATAACAATAACAATAACAATAACAATAACAATAACAATAACAATAACAATAACAATAACAATAACAATAACAATAACAATAACAATAACAATAACAATAACAATAACAATAACAATAACAATAACAATAACAATAACAATAACAATAACAATAACAATAACAATAACAATAACAATAACAATAACAATAACAATAACAATAACAATAACAATAACAATAACAATAACAATAACAATAACAATAACAATAACAATAATAATAATAATAATAATAATAATAATAATAATAATAATAATAATAAAAATAATAATAATAATAATAATAATAATAATAATAATAATAATAATAATAATAATAATAATAATAATAATAATAATAATAATAATAATAATAATAATAATAATAATAATAATAATAATAATAATAATAATAATAATAATAATAATAATAATAATAATAATAATAATAATAATAATAATAATAATAATAATAATAATAATAATAATAATAATAATAATAATAATAATAATAATAATAATAATAATAATAATAATAATAATAATAATAATAATAATAATAATAATAATAATAATAATAATAATAATAATAATAATAATAATAATAATAATAATAATAATAATAATAATAATAATAATAATAATAATAATAATAATAATAATAATAATAATAATAATAATAATAATAATAATAATAATAATAATAATAATAATAATAATAATAATAATAATAATAATAATAATAATAATAATAATAATAATAATAATAATAATAATAATAATAATAATAAATTCCTCTATCGCAAACTAAGCTACGAAAGGACGTTATTCGAAAAATATTAATTTTCTTAAAAATTGCTATAACTACTATAAATTGCCATATAGCTGAGGTACTTACACGACAAGCTAAACGTATATTTTGAGTTTTCTGGAATATTCTGAAGCTTTCTTCATTCGCAAGTGGTAAAATAGGTAAAATGTCACTGCACGAAAAATGTAGGACTCTCTAAGAAACATAATTTCGTTACAGAGTTAAGCTGTCCTTAGATATTTCTTGTTTTGGTGTTTTAATATCAGGAATATGAACCTTAAAAGAATTAGCAAGTAAAAATTGTATGTGATTTTACTGTACATGCGTTTTAAGACCTCCGAATAAAAAGGCGTCTTTAGAAAAACATATTCCATGCCCGGGATTTGAACCACGGATCTCCTGGTTTCCGTCCTTTCGCTCTAACTATTGTGAATAAATTATTAATTTCCATCAATTAACTAAAATAATAAGAGTTAAATGATGAATGATGCGAGAGCCCCTAGTAGTTTACTGGGAAAATATATGAGTCAAGTGGAGAATTTAATGTCGGGACGGCACGTTGACCATGGCAGCTCAATGGGTTAGAGTGACTGGACGGAAACCAGGAGATCCGTGGTTCAAATCCTGGCCATGGCATTCAATTTCCATGTTGACTCTATCAAATCCTTATCCTTTATAACAGCTAGTATGAAGAAATTATTAATTTCCATCAATTAACTTAAATATGTTTACGTGTTTTATAGTATTTCTCAGAAATAGCTCTTAACGATTTTCGTTAAATTACCACATAGTTAAGATGTTTACAAAATATTTTCATTGAAAATATAATAGTTTTTTTCTGGTAGTAGTGAATCAAGACGTATATTATTCATCACGAGTGGAAGGTTTCTTAATTTCCACGAGTATATAAATAAGTCTTGTACCATACAATGTTTTATCCAACACTTATCCTAATTATTTACAAGGCTTACAACTTTTTAATTAAACTATAATAAAATAGTAAAAGTACTTGTTATGTTATGTTCTGGAATATAGAGCTACTTAGACCAAGGCCGACTGTTAGCTAATACCAATCGATGTTTGGCTATTCGTTTACTGTATTGACAGTTGAATGTGAACATATGGAAAAAATTGGTAATTAATGAATGCATACAAGTTGTAGCTGTAGTTACAGATTTTACATGTCAATGTTAAAAGTACAATAAATATTATACTTGAAATATACGCCTAGTGATTGTATAGAGTGATTAAAGCGAAATTTTATCCATCCTTAATATTAAAGAATTACTTAAGTACGTTGACTTATGTAAGTACAACTTTATACGCAAGTGTTGGATAACATATTCTTAATCTTCACTAGAAATTTAATGTATATTCCTATTATATTAAATAATCTTCATTATTAAAATCCTACTACTTGAACATACGTTTAAAATTTAAAATATATTCTTGGCTTACTTGGAACATGAATTCAAACGCTGTGAAAAGAAATGTGTAGTGTTTAACGTCCGCTTTTACTACATACGGCACCGCAGGCGATGACACTGATGATACATGAGATGAAGATGGAGCACCGGTGGAATGAGATGGTGTGGGAAACCGCAGATCCCGGAGAAAACCCGCCCCAGCGCCGTTTTGTCCACCACAAATCTCACTTTGTGGTGGCCTGGGATCAAACCCGGACCGCCTTGGTGAGAGCCAAGCGGTTTAACCACTGAGCTGCGGCGCGGCCAATAAACGCTGGGAGTAATTATTATTATGGGCCAGTTAATTCTTTGTTATAATGTTAAGATAATTCAAGATATTAGAAAGTAACTAGCATAGGATTATAACATTAGTAAAGGGAAAGTCTGAAGGTTATAGGCCTAACAAATCCGAAATTCTATGAAATCATTTGACTTCTAGCTGCTGTACGCGAGTTAATCTTGCTTTGAACAGCGTTTCTCTCGCTCTACACGTGAGTTATCTCGTTCCCAGCGATATTTCTCTTTCTTTTAGGTATCAGTAAATATTCACTGATATTTTACAAATTAGACAGCTGTCTGATAAAATAGTAACGGCATATGTGTTAAAACGGCTTTTATTTTGTTCCTCGGATTGCTGTATTCTCACACTTCCACTCCTTGTATCATGTTCTGGTACTCTTAGAGAACGAAACAGTGGGATGTGTATATTCACCTTGATAATCTCAAATATTTGCACTCACCTTGTGAAGGTGACTGCCCTTGGAGAAGCTGAAGCACAGGATTCTTCTGCACTGCAAACTGATTCACTTTAACAGCACTTTTCCAAATTGCAACGTCTATTTAAGTAGGAATTCAAAAGGTTTTAATTCCACGATTATGGCGAGAAGAAATGGATGCCACTTTGCAAACAAAAGAACGTCAAACAGATGAAGGTTGAGCGACGTTCACAAAAATAGTTGAAATGCGATACTGTTGAATATGCGTGCGCAATCGAGCAGCTACATACAAGGCCAAGTCTGTGAATGTGTGAAGGGTCTTCAGTGCCTTCAATAATTTACAGCTGCTTCATTTCTATTTTCATTCGAAAACATATTCGTTCTTCAATTAAACGAATTTCTTTACGCATTAAGATTAATTATAACGCTACTTCAACGCAGTGTTCAAAATAGATGTTGATGAAAGGGAAATCTTATTTGATAACCATCTCAAAGCCACCAGCTCTTGAAAAGTTGACAGTCACATAAGTTTAATTTTTTTAATATATCCTCCGACAAGTCTTATCGGACAATGAATTAGATGATGTTCAAATGAGCCCAGGGTCCATAGAGCTTAGATTTACCAGACATTCATCTTTCGGGATAAGGGAAAACCTCCAATGCTAAGTCATATCAGACGGTGAATAAAATGACTCTACACCACATTACGGTAGTTGTGGCTGTTAATAGATACATACTTTGCTGAAATGAAATGTGTACTGTTTAACGCCAGCTTTTACTACATATGGCACCGCAGGCGATGACACTGGTGATACATGAGATGAAGATGGAGCACCGGTGGAATGAGATGGCTTGGGAAACCGGAGGTCCCGGAGAAAAAACCGCCCCAGCGCCGTGTTGTCCATCACAAATCTCACTTTGCGGTCGCCTGGGATCGAACCCGGGCCGCCTTGGTGAGAGCCAAGCGGTCTAACCACTGAGCCACGGCGCGGCCATACTTTGCTGACACCTGCTTACCCACCAGAGATATTAAATCCTAGAAACTTTAAGCCGAAGAGACCAATAGTCGTATTAAGAAATCGCCTGCATAGCCCTCGCGTCCTCTTTGACGCCTTCTTCTATTAGGTTTGTTCAAACCATGCTGATTTGCAGAACCCACAGTAATATTTTTTGTCTTCTATATACACTTTTGCTATTTCTTTCAGTTTAATGTTTTCTATACATAACATTATCTAGGTATTTGTTTCTTTTACCATGATTCCATTGTATAATTGAAGTTATTGTTTTGTGTGAAACCATTTAAATCAGTTTCCATTTGTAGTTTTTTCTATTTGGTATGCAGTGTGCAGCGTGGAATCTTTTGATAAATGAGGGCGTAAAATTTAAAAGAAATTAAATTAGATGTCCTACTAACAAACTTAAATTTCAGTGTACAGGTGTAGGGTTAGAATAACATTGTTAAGTGTTTTAAAGCTGTTTCTTTGCTCATAATTCTACAGTATTTAATAATAAAAGATACAAATACAATAGAAAATTGATTGTCAGATTTCGAAATGTCTTCTTTTATTTGAAGTGTTATATCATGGCCATCTATGTACACTCTTTGTTATAATATGCAACCATCTTTTGTTTATACTGTGTGTCGTGCATCAACTATTTATATTCTATGGAGTAACTATTTCTACTGATTTTGGTACTCTTAACTTAGTCAAGGCCTACCTCGTAAGCATGTTTCTTACATGGGCTTTGTAAATTCCTTTTCATCTTCTAGTAACTGATTTTAATAAATTCAGATTTGTTTCTCGTCTTACGTATAGTACATGTTAAGTAATTAATATACATTCAGAAGTATAACACAATGTCTGTACATACCTTAACCTCCTGACTGTAGGTATCATGTAAAGACTTTATAATTAATTTCCCTCATTATTATAACTGTAGTCTGTCTCACGTTCCTTCCTCAAGCTCTTTACCTCAATCATCCTACGTACTAATTTCTTCTCCTCTACCATCCCTTTAATTGCTATTGTGTCTTTTGGTAATTTATTCCATTTTTCATTCTAAATACCATCCCTTTACCTTTTAACTATTTCACATTTAATCAGGCTGTGGTAAATGCACTCTCATTTCCTACACATTTGTTATATTTATTATCTCCCATATGAATGGAGTCCTTATGATATTAACCAGTACTTATGTCATTTGTTTATTAAAACTTTACGGAAGTACTCCAAGTTTAAAGACCTATAAACTGCCTTAAACATTAAATATACTCATTTTTATAAACTATTAATCTAGATAAACACTTAACGTGAAGTAAACAGAAACGATAAATCGGCTTCTTGTTTAATAAAGGAGAAATAATGCCCCTGGGGCTAATTCTAATGGAGTGCGTTTATCCCCAAACAGCTCCCTTAAGAGTTTGGTCTGAGGTATCTGTCATTAAGCTATTGCAATTGTATGTTCTTTTCTATCAGTAGAAGAAAAAATGTTGAAGGTAATTATGGTTAACTATCTTAAATTGTAATATGACGTAATTAATTGCGTCGATTTCACAGCAACTGACAGCTACAGGCATCTATGCTTGTTGTAGTCAAACAGGGCAAAAGTGTCTATTTACGTTGATCACAGCGTCGGTAACCATGGTACCAAATGTTTATCTCTTCAAAATAAATGGGAATAAAAGACGGTGCCGAAAGCTTCTAAGTCTTAATTCATCTTACTAACGCGAACCTAATGTACACATTGAGGTTTACATTAAAGTGCAAAATCATGTTTAAATTCGCTAAAGGAAAGTGAGTGCACGTGTGAGTCCTCATAAAGGACTTATTTTTTCTTTTCGTGTAGAATGACAGATACAAGCAAATTGCAAAAGAGTGAAGTAGAGGGATTACCTTCCTTCTAGATACATTTGCATAAATTTGCATAAAGTCGCGACACCGCCGCCGGTGGGAGGGGGAGGGGAGGGGGGTGTGAGGACCACCCAAGATGTTGCAGGTGGTATGGAAACATGTCACAACTTGCATTCCCAGGGGGCTTTTTTTTAATGGAAGCCATAAATTAATGTAAATGTATGTTATAGATACAGACGTCGTGACTGTCTGTGGAAGGGGGAGATGAGATCGGCCACCTGTTACTCGAAAAAAAGATTATGTGGGAGAAAACATTGAAATGAATTCCCAGAGATTTTTAAGGGATGTCATAAATTATTGTAAATGTATGTTATAGATACAGACGTCGTGACTGTCTGTGGAAGGGGGAGATGAGATCGGCCACCTGTTACTCGAAAAAAAAGATTATGTGGGAGAAAACATTGAAATGAATTCCCAGAGATTTTTAAGGGATGGCATAAATTATTGTAAATGTATGTTATAGATACAGACGTCGTGACTGTCTGTGGAAGGGGGAGATGAGATCGGCCACCTGTCACTTGACAAAGTTTATGTGCTATGGAAGGGGGCATACATGTCTCGTGAGATTGTCCCGAACCCTTTTGGACATTGTTAATAATGTAGTGTTTTCCATCGGCACTCGTCATAAATTGTTTTTTTTTCCGCCCAAACGCTTTCCCACCTCTGAATTCCCCCACCACTATTGAAAGAGTATATAAGACTCTCCAGCTTGGAGCGCTAAATTAGTTCGTGGATTCTCTCAGCGTTCTTATTTGCTATGTCTGATATGTCAACTCTTGGGAGTGAGTGTGCAGCGGAGGCGCATCATTACGCGTATTACCACAAAGAGTTATGCAACGGTCTTATGCATTCAATCGTTTGTAACAGACCTTCATACCATGATCAGATGTCTTCTCGGGAAGTATGCACAGAAAACTGCCCAGTCTACAGAAAGCGATACATGTAAGTATAATAGCAATTATTCTTTTTTTTTTCTAGAGAAGTTAATGTCGTTTTATATTTAAGTAGAAAAAGTAATTTGAAACCTATTCGCTATTTCAGGCAAGAGCCGGTTCATGAGCAAGAACAAAGCGGAGTTGATGAGGTTGATAGATTCGCTCCAAGTCACGAGGCCATACACCACTCTGAATTTTGTAACGGTGATACGCATGCAACCCTGTGTACGCAGCCCGAGGCTCATGAACATATGTACTCCTACTTCCTCTGCAATGAGAAGTGTAGCGTGTACCAGCTCAGACAGAGACAATCAAAGTGAGTGAAATTAAAGAAAATTCACGACTCTTTCCTTACAGAATCGCTGAAATATATAATTCCATGTACAAAAAATACCTTTGTTACAGGCTACGAATGACAGTTCGAGATCCTAGGCCCGTGATTGATAGCGAAACCTCCAGCAATGAAGCTGAAAATGATGCTGTTACGGAGCGATCTACACAGCTTGTAGACGACTTCCTGCCAGATCAGGACGATGAAATTACTGAGAATGTTACTCCTAATCGTACCCCGAGCACACAATCCGAACGCCGCAAAACATCAATGTAAGTATTGCTATCATTCATCTTAAAAAAGAAACTCTTGCGCCTCTTAAGTGCTACTCTCTCAGGAGACAATCTATTTTTTTTTCTCTTGCTAACACACATGTTATGTGCTCTGTTTCAGGACAGCTATAAGGAAACCTCGAAAAAAGGTACATAAAAATAGCTTTGCGGATCTCCAAAGGAGGCTGACACTCTTAGAAGAGCGAATGACGTCTGCTGCTGCTACCCCAAAGAGTCATGCAAGTAGTTCCCGTTTACCAAGACGCCTGAACCTCTGAAAGAATTAGAGGGAACAGATTCGGGCTTCTTCATTAAAAATAACAGGAATCATGACATCGGCTACCATGCTCCACGACGTTCAAATATCCAAAAGTTACAGTGTTAACGTAGGACTAATCTTTCGTATTCCAGCTGTAATCATAAAGAATAGAGCCAGTGACAATTTTGTGTATATGTCAGTGTATGACTGGGAAATTATTAAAAGTAGGCTTCATGTATTTGAAGCATTCCTCAAAGAGAGAAACTACGTGTGTTGTGATTACAGTGAGAACATTGTATATTCCTTTAATGTCATTGTGTATATGGAAGATGAGAGCATCAGATTTCTGAATACAGTTCTAAACAGAGGTGAAATACTTTTAAATTTTAGTGAATTTTGTCAGTTAAAGAGGTTGGAAGGTTATATACAGAGACACTTAACGAATCTAACTCTCTTTAATGAAATATCATATGTAGGAACAAGGAGCTGGAGAAGGGCGGCATTGGAAATGTACAATGATATGAAATAAAACTAAATTACTTTTCATATTATATATCTTTTTTATTCACTTGAAATCCTTGTTACATGCATCCTATATCATGTATATCCTTCATTACAAGAATCCTTTGATGAAATTAAATTAATGACTGCATCACGTGAGTCAGAGGCTTGTATGTGAAAACTCGGTCATGTATTACCAGACAATACAAAGTAGTCTGTGCGGGTATATTTGCACTAGTTTCAATTTCAAGTCTGATATTGACAGCGCCATTTATAATTTCCTCAGGCTGATGAGAGCAGTCTATGATGAACAATGGTGCATGCTTGAGAAAATCTTTTCTCTTCAATAGAGGATAGTTTTCTTTCCCGTAATAAGAGTTTTGGAACTTTGAATACATTTCATATAAAGCTGCAAATCTAGAGTTCCCAAAGTCCAAGTTCATATCGTGATAGGGATAACACTCACTATTGAGATAAAGCCGCAAATTTGTTATGTTACAATGATCAAACTCGGAACAGTCCTTTGATGCGTTATTTGTTCTTGATGTCTGGGCTCCCACTATAACAAATCTCGGCTTCTCCGGTTTCGAAGTTGTTGCGACGTTCCATGTAAATGATCTAGTTTGCGGAACGGCCGGTTGGGTATGTATATCCATTGTTCTAAATGCGATATGCAGTGGTCTGTCTGCCTTGACGATCTTGAGGATTTCTACCTTTTCAGTGTCAGAAAGGCGGATTACAGGCATCCTCCACTCGATGCGAGCAAGTTTAACGATAGCATTTCCTTCTCCTTCGGGTGCCAGAATGCAGTTCTTAGAGTCCTTAGATCGAATGAGCACCAACTCAAACTTGCTATTGAGAACGAGGTCCTTGTGGTCATCTGCAAATCCCAGAAGCATTGACAGGGGCACTACGGCATTGAATGCTCCGCTTGTCGAGTGCACAATATCCACATCTTCTCCAGGATAGCACCATCCGGCATTGATCAAACGATTCGATGCCATGGGATTGAGAGCAGCATAGTTGCGCATAGTCGATGTAATGCCAGGATTCCTTGTTCTATCTATACAAGTTCCATTCATGTCCAGCCGAATCTCATCAAACATAAATGCCAGGGCATTGTTAGTCAACTTCGCCAACGTAGCTGTTCCATTAGGCTTAGAAACAGATCCCTCAATGTAGAGATAACTCCGGTTAGGCAGAGTATATAAATCTTCCGCTTGACAAGGTATCCTAATCTCGTCATTAGCGTCCAAAGCCGATGTATTATACGGGAGAAACACATGTTCCTCTTCTTTAGCAATCTTATCCTCAAATGAAGGCGTTTCGGTCACGTTAAAGATGTCCATTACAGAATTCTGAAGCCCAAAGCTTCGAGGAACTTCTTGCTGCTCGATGTTAACACTCTAAGAGTCAAAGGGTGAGTACGGAGATTATGTGATTGTACTGTATTATATGCTTTGCGACGGTTTCTCCTTCTAAAATCTATCCCCATTTCGTCGAATATGAAGACGTATGCTTATATCCTCGTTTCTAAAGTTGATGCTATCTCCGTTCTGATCGACCACACGA
This sequence comes from Mantis religiosa, assembly GCA_030765055.1. Lineage (NCBI taxonomy): Eukaryota > Metazoa > Arthropoda > Insecta > Mantodea > Mantidae > Mantis > Mantis religiosa. Next base: position 13,360,236 of record CM060952.1, read on the forward strand.
AGGGTGATTTGATCGATAAGATTAGTGTCTATTATAGGCAGGTAAATAGGGTTCGGAGGCTCTTGAGAAATGTGATATCCAGGCGGCACAGAAGGGAAAAATTCATAGATCGAGTGTCCTCTTTTACCATCGATGAAAGAGCCTGTCGCAATACTGCATTCGATTCGAATGATGCTCACCTTAAATATGTTTACTAGGAAATCAGATTCAGTCACCTGATTAGGAGCAATAACTTTGTTTTCACTGAATCCTAAAAGAGATCCAATAGAACGTCCCCTAGAAAAATCAATAGAAAAGGGGCACTTGATTTCAGCCTTCATTGTGTTATTATTAGGACGAATGAAGAAGTCGTTTTCATCGAATTTAAGCTTATCTTTGAGGTAAGTATTAATATCAGCAATTTCGTAAGTTCCAGGCGGAATATCGATGACCTTAAGAGTGTCATTGGAAATGTAATGGAAGAGATTATTGCTCTCGTCCACATTGGGAATGGAATAGAAGGTTTCAAAATTCAGAAGAGCAATTTCATAATTCCCGCGAGGATCAATCCTCAGAGGGGGATTCAGGTAGGTGGTAAGATCGGAATCATTCCCGCTAACAGCAATAGTGTAACTCATTGTGATAGAAATTGCAAGCACAGGTGTCCACAGATAACTGAGCTAAAACTCTGAAATCTTCTTGTATTATACATCAGCTTAACTCCTTTGAGATAGCTTTCTACCTCTTTCGGTGGTTTCAAGTTTCCAAAGCTATCGAAATAAAACGCGATATCACCTTCCTTCTTTATAGCTACCCAATGAGTTCCTTCATTATCAGAGTAATCGAGATTGACAATTATCCTCTCTCGTTGATATGGCTTTGAAGGTAGCTTATCAAGCATATATACACCTCTAAAATGGGGAATTCTTAAACGACGAGCGTATAATGCAAGCTCAATGTTACTTAGGGCTTTTTCCGGGACAAGTATAGCCCCTGACCGGAGTTTTTTTTTGAAGGATGCTTATTCTGGGACTGCTTCCTCCTCTTCAGACCATTTCCTTTAGTAGACTTATTTGCTTTTATGGCTCTGGCAATTTTGGAAGCAAGAGCTAAAGATGCGCCGAGCGGTAGCATTGGGAGAAAACCACCAGTTCTCTTCTTGTTAATCTTTTTCTTATTACTTTTTCTCCCTCGGAGACCTTTTCCTTTTGCTTCCATCTCCCTGTTATGTCGTGTCATTTCTGCAAGCTGTTTATCTGCAGCTTTCTTCTTATTCACTGCTGCTGCAATTTGAGCTGCACCCCCGGCTGCAGCCCCTAAGGCTGCAATAATTGGTATGAGAGGCAGAAATCCACCATGCTTCTTTTTCCGGGATCCTGCACCAATAGCTACCTTGCCCTTCATAATTGATGTTACCAGCCTTGCAGCCAACTTTTCCCCTAGGCTAGCGTCTGATGATTGAACTCTTTTCCACGCCTTCTCTGCTAATATTTTATCCGCAATATTTCGCGAGGCGGAGTCCTTGCGCTCTGCGTAGGCGATGTCGTGAAATTTACAAGCTTCGTCCAAAGAATTAATTCCGGGATCTCCTCTCTTGAGGCGTTTTTCTAGTTTTGTCCCGGGACCGCAATATCTGTAACCGGGTAAGTGTACTTCAAATGGTAGGCGATTAATAAGGGAGTTAAGTATCCCTGATCCTCTGGAGGTCTTGCTCCTCCTATGCACCATCATAAACTACTCTACTTTATGATTTGCCCTCATATTTTATACAATTTTCGAATCAACGTCTCCTGTTGACGAATTTCACATCCATTAAGTTACCCCATTTTCGCAAGTGTATATATAAACACTAGGTATGCACGTAAAATTCAGTCGTTAGGATGGAGCTTGTGAAGCAAGATTGCTCCCTACCTATTCAGGTGCTAGACTTTGAAAGTGATTTCAGGCGCGAACGACATGGGAAGCTATTTCCTTCTAACGTCAGAGCTCTTATTCTAGGAAGTTCCAGTGCAGGAAAAACCAATGTACTTCTGAATTGGCTGCTTCATGAGAATGGCTTGCGCTTTGAAAATGTGCACATATACTCAAAGTCCCTTTATCAACCAAAGTATCAATATCTCATAAACCTACTCGGAAACATTGATGGCATCGAAATAAAAACCTATGAGGATGGAGAAAGCGTATTACATCCCACCGACGTTAAAGAAAACTCAATATTTATATTTGATGATGTCATCACTGAAAAGCAAGGAAAGATTGCCTCCTTTTACAGCATGGGAAGACATCGAAACGTCGACTCAATATATTTAGCACAGTCCTATGCGAAAGTCCCGAAACATTTAATTCGCGATAATACCAATATGATTATTCTGTTTAGACAAGATAATTTAAATCTGAAACACATATATGAAGATTATGTAAACACTGACATGACATATACAGAATTTAAAGACTTGTGCAAAGGCGTCTGGGAGAGTGGATCAGAAGGAAGACCATTCGTAACAATTGTTCCTGAATTCTCTATCAATGGCGGTCGATATAGGAATGGGTTTGATGTATATATTAAAGTAGAAAATAAGGAAAATGTCATTTGAAGTTCATCATGAGTATTGACAGGTTCGGAGCACGGAGAGCTCCCTCAACCAAAAGATCACTTCAGCACTTTATCATTAACAGAGATGGGAAAGGTAATTATCAATTTAAGAACAAGAGGCTATGTATAGTCCAGGATCCTGAAGAAGATAATGACGCGAGCACTAAACGATATGTGGATGCACTCGAAAATAGGATGATTGTTTTCTCGCAGCAGAATACTGGGAGAATTGAGACAAACGTTAAGGTCATGATCAAGGATTTGGTTTCAAAGTATATTTTCAAAAGAGATCAAGAAAATAACATAGTGATTGATAATACCAGATTAAAAGTATTATTAGATCCTATTCATGATAATGATGTGGTAAATAGAAAGTTCTTTACTGAGTATATGAACTCTCGCATTCAGCCGCGAGATAATAATGGCAACATCATATTTAGCAAAAAGCGAATCATTGATATAGCAGATCCTGTGGGAGATCTGGACGCTGTAAATAAAAGATTTCTCCGAAGCATGATTATTCAAAAGGCAAACGAGACATGGAATAACTTAAACAAATTTGTTATAAGGGAAATTGAAAAACTGATAGACAAGAACCTGAAAACAATTAGAGAACATTTGAACAAGACAAACAATGCGATGGATGCACTGACGCAGTCTACAAAAGAAACTGAGGATTCGCTGAAGAATTCTATTACTCAAGCTAAAGAAGTCCATCAAACACTAGAAAATAGATGTAATATGCTCTCAAGTGAAATGAGTAGGCAGAGCAAAGAGTTTGGCACCAATTTTGAACGTACAAAGGCAGTTACCGAACAGATTGCTAAAACAGTGGATACATTGAAAACGAGGCTATCATTAATGAGAGGACATCTCGTTATTCAACTACAAGCGTTTCCTCCCAGTACTGGTAACGGCGCGTACATACTTTCTACAGCTGACAGATACTATTCATTTACAATAGATGCAAATCTCTTATCGTGCACTATTGTAGTGTCAGAACAAGAATTGAGGAGCAGCGAACGTATACTTGCTCATCGCAAAACCGACATTACAATCTCGATAAACAAGGATACCATTAAGACCTTTCCTGTAATCATTAAAAAGGGCGATCGCATATCATTCACTCCACTTACTAATCGTGCATTCGATCGTGGTGCTTTACACATCGAGTTAGTGCTTGAATATAAACTCTTACCACCACCGATGCTATAAATAAATGCAATCTCTTAGCATCATACCATTTGCACAATGGACAGTGAAAGCATAAGACTAAAGGAATCTATAGCCAAGCATTCTAAGGCTATACGCGAAAAGTTGAGAGCGTTAAAAGGGCACCAGCTTGATACCCAGAGAGTAATGAGCGAGGCTCTTCAACCAGTAACAGAACCGCTGCGTGATATCTTACAACTCCAGAAAAACAATACACCTACAACACCGGCGGAGGAAAGCAAGATAAAAAATAATGTGCCAGTTGAGGATGAGAAAAGAGAAAAAATAATTAGCTATCTCCAGAAAGTTCGAAAGAAGGACAGAAATGAATTAGATGCATCATATGGTATAAGATACGAAGATGGTAGCTACATGCTGGGAAACAAGATCATTGACTTTATTAATAATCGAATTCGAGTAGGTGAAGAAGCGTATGAGGTTACACCTGGATTAAGTGAACTCATTTTTAAGAGGATCCCTGAAATGCATGCATATACAGAAGAGGATCTGGATACTTATGGCAAAATACTGAGATCAACTCTAGTGCATCGGCGAAACTATAGCAAGCATGGTCAGCTGAGGGCGGGCAATTCATACAAGTATAAAAGTGTTATACGTCCATTAGTGAAGAAACACAAAGGTTTAGGATTGGAGTGGAAGGAGCATCGTCCTGGCGCAGAGCAAGACTACATCTATTGGAACGACCCCAACGACCTGGTAAATCGCCTCAGGCTTCTAGTTGCATCTAGGGACGCAGGAAATAACAATCATACCCAAGAAATTAGGGAGATAATTCAAGAATTGAAATCGGCTAAAATTATAGCATGACCCAAGTAAAGCAACATATAGCTAGTGAACTTCATGCTCCTGCACGGAGGAACTTTTTACGACGCAAGATCATCAGTAAAGGACTACATGATCTGGTGCAGATCGACCTGGTGGAGATGATACCGCATGCAAGAATAAATAAGAACTTCAAATATATCCTTATTGCAGTCAACTTCTACTCTAAAATGGCGTATGCCAAGCCATTAAAGACCAAGTCGGGGCTCCAAGTTTCAAAGGCTATGGAGGATATATTACATGACATGAAAACACCTCCCAGACATATACAGAGTGATAACGGGAAAGAATTTTATAACAAACACTTCAAGAATTTAATGGAGAAGTATAATATCAATCACTACAGTACTTATACACATGTCAAGGCTGCAGCCGTGGAACGGTTAATAAGAACATTAAAGAATATGATGTATCGAGAGTTTCTAGCCCAAGGTTCCTACAAGTGGCTAGATCTCTTACCTAGAATCATTGCAAAATACAATGATACTTACCACACCACTATCCGAATGAAGCCTCGTGAAGTGCAGAACAATGATCTTCTTTTGTCTGTTTACAATTATGATGAGCCGCCAATAGAGAAGAGGAGTGCCAGAAAGTTTAGTGTTGGTGATTATGTGAGGATATCAAAAAATAAAGGACATTTTGAAAAGGGGTTTGAACCAAACTGGAGCGTTGAAATCTTCAAAGTGGCTAAGGTGAAGCAAACCAACCCTGTCACATACATTCTAAAGGATAAGGACGGCGAGGAAATAAAGGGAGCTTTCTACGGCCATGAACTTCACTCATCATTATTTCCCAACACTTATTTGGTTGAGAAGATCTTGAGGCACCAAGGAAACAGGATTCTTGTGAAGTGGTATGGATTCCCTAATAGCCAGTGGATTGACAGGAAGGATTTATTGTAAAAAACAATCATAGTGAAATAAAGAACACTGCATCTCAAAACATATGTGAATGTTTCTTTATTTTTTTCTGAAAGTTCCTATCCCTTTATGAATAGTATTTACAATAAAATAATAATAAATAAATAAAAAATATACATTTATACATATATACATATGTACACGAGATGGAGATGGGGCATCCAGGTTAGGGTGAAATGTCTCATGAAGACCTGAGGGAATAATGGCCCCACGCAAGTGTTGCATGGGAGCCATCAATAAGCTTACGCTTAGTGTCTCCCCCGTGCAATGCAATTTTATTAATTTCGACCGTCGAAACTTTATGTTTGGTGCTTCTGAAGCAAATTTGTTTAGCCAAAAATTTTTTATTCAAATCCAGTAGACACTCGAAATATTTCTCAAAGGTGATTGTTCGCATTCCACCTTTGGTAATCCCCTTCGCCTTCATAACCGTTTGTTTGTCATATTTATAGCTGTAGAGCTTTGCTCTGAGACCAACATATTCGGTCATCACCCTTCCACCCAATTCATCTTTAAACAACCCAATCTTTTTCTTATTGGCCGGCTTTATCCCATATACATTATCGGGTGCATAATTTGAGGTATCAAAAAGGTGGGGATGCATCTTCATGAAGTGGTATACATCGGAACTTGTTTCCAGAATGAATGAATCTGTGTCCATATAATCCAGGACAAGATCATTCAGATGGGGTTTCATTACATGATAAAAAAAATCATACATAATAAATTTTGAGATGTCTAATATCGCCTGACCAATATAGATTGGCTTGTTCATGAGGATCTCCTCTCTAGCCAACTCTATGCCAACCAAGTTTTCATGGAAAAGAATGCTCCTTATATACGTTGGACGTGCCGTATATTTCCGTGCTTGCTTCCAGGCAGTTACAATACGGAAATCACGGTGGTTACGCACGTTTTCCATAAACTTGCCGTACACAGCGTTGTTCATTTTCTTCCAGAGGTTTTGACCAAACTTAGAAGTTTCCCTGGCTCGCTTATTGGCATTAAGGTCAATATAAACCTTAAGCCATTTAGCTTGGTCATACGATACCACCCGATGAATATGTCTCAATATCAGCCCTAATTCTAAGCACTGCTGCAAGGTTTTATAATGCAAGACATATTTGCTTTTGTCAGTGAGACTTGCAATCAGTTTCTTGTATTGGCTGCCGGGTGGTATCTCACTCTGGGGGCAGAGAGGAAGATCATTATGGGCGTCGTGGAGATGGTCAGGATACTCTAGATCTACTTCTAGAACATATCCTGTCTTGGAGTCCTCGGGGATCCTGGCGAAGTTTATGCTCTCTATTTCATTCCTCTCAAGCCATCTCAGGTTGCCATGCGGTAAAGTTTTAGCCATTGAGCACCCATATAAGTTATTCGCATCCAAATATGCTAGAAAGTTCCTTTTTTGATCAGGCTTATAGTCTACCATATATTCATGGTTGGCTTTGGAGTAGCGCTTTGATGCTGTGCAAAGACCCCCACGAATACCTTTCTCGAAAAATTCTAGCATACTGGGATCCGATAGTAACTCTAATTCGACTCCAGTTGTTTTCAGCATGGCGTCGAAAGCTAGCGATGGTAAGGTGTAGTACCATGCTGGGTCCAGATGATACATCTCCAGTGACAAGTCTCTAAACTTTTCAAAAGCATCCGCTAAAAGAAGCGTATCTGTCTTCAAATAAAGATCACTATATTCCCCGAGATTCTTTATGTTGAATGTGCTCCACACCTTAAGCGCATGGGCATATTCCTCCTCCGAAATACCATCGAAAAGCTCGATGGGTGGAAGCTCCTCTTCTTGGAGCTTTTCGACAGAATCTAGATAAGTATATGGAAATATTCCCTTGCACTTCATTAGCTGCAGGTGTTCTGGGTTCGAATACTCGGCATTAGTGACCTTGAAGTCATCATCATCTAGCATATCAGCTAGGTTGGATAACTTATCATCAAGAAACTTGTAGCTGTCGAGGAACCTGAATTCTAAGCCCCTATACCTTTTGCTAAATGCAATATAACGTTCAGAAGATTGTGCTATACACGAAATGTTCCCATTGTCATAAGCCATGTGCCTTATCAAGAAGTGGCTATCATAATTGCTTAAGCAATGAAAAAAAATTGGAATGAAGTTCGGCAATTTCCTATTCAAATTGCAAGCATTATGCGCCGCTCCGAGATATGCTCCTGTGATATGGCAATGGTCCCTCACCCTGATATCATCTATAGCAAAACCTTTCCTGCATATATGACATTGATCAGCATTGGCAAAATCCTGCTCATTCAGAGGTGTCATTTGCAGTGGTATAATTTGCTTGTATACCTCAATGACTTCATCACCAATCTTCCTAAGTTCAGTGAAGAAGTCATCGAGTGCATTAGCACCTCTGAAGAGCTTAAATCGTGACAATGACTGGTCATGTCTACATATAACTTTCAGCGCTATAGATATCGCCTCATGCTCTTGTAGGGATCGGGTCCAGCTCTCTGCGTCTGAGGGCTCGCATGAGTGAACCTTCCTCAAAACAGATTCGATATCAGCATAAATAACAAACGGTACAGGAGCAGACTTGGAATATGCATTAAACGACAAACTCTCACCCTGCGCAGGCATTTTGAGTGTCTGACATTTATTGCATTTCAGTTTATGCAATCTCAAGGCATCCTCATTAGGACACCTTGTCATGCATGCTTCGCATAGCCACATTTTCTTGCGATCTGCAGTTATCTGACTTCTAATAAGCCTCGATATGTTGGTAATGAGGCAGTAATGAGACTTATCACCATCATCGATGATCAGCAGGTTAACCTGGCTAGCCTTCCTCTCTGATGGTTTGCGAATAGACTCCACCGAGTTGTTGGCATTTAGAGCAAATACAGCTATAGATACATCAGGATTTTGCTTCTCAAATCGTTCAATTTGATCAATTGGAAATGGGAATGTAATTTGCTCATAATTGAATGCTTTGAATAGCAAGTTCCTAGGGTACGATGATGGAAGGCATCTATTTATCTTAGCGGGAAATTTTGAAGCCAACATGCACCAAGCGAAACAAAAATCATCATTATTCTTAATGTTAAGAATAGCCTTCTTCCTCCTGATGCATGCAGGCAACTCAATATACCCTGAAGCGCGAAGAGGATTATATTCTGCTGCGCTGTTTACTAGCGAGTGGATTGCGAGCAAAGTCTTTGAACTTGCTTGGCCTTCAAAACAGGCTAGGTTTTCTAAAATTTCATTTTTCATTGCACGGAAGATATCATTCACGTTAGTTGATTGCTGGATCTCTTTAGTCTTGGAATTAAAATAAACCGATTCCACGTTTTCATGGTCAGGTGTCTGAATTAAGTATGAGACGTTCAGTGAACAACTCATCTTTAATCCGGATATGCTCCTCTTTAATGTGGATTCAATTTCTCTAATAACAAGACTCTTGCATTCATCCAGAAACTCGCTGGGGACCATTATTCCCACCGTATTTTCAATTTTGCTGTTGAAGATACGGCCCTTGAATGCTGACTCGATAGTTTTGCATTCTAGGTCAAAATGATCATTTCTACATACCCTTTCTGCCGGTGATGATGATGATGATGATGATGATGAAGGAGATGGCCTGCAGAGACCTGAAGGCCCCGCCACTGCTTCCTCCTCCCTCGGGTTTCCTGTGTTCCTGATGGATGCGTGAGGGATGCGGTCTTCTTCGCTGCTGGTGTGACGGAGCCTCTTCGGGTCTCGCACTGAAACCTCTGGTGCTGGACGCTGGAGATCCTCCTGCACGGACATTGGTTCACCATCTTTAATAAAAGAAACATGTAGCAATTACACAATAATAAAGAAAAACTAGACATATTAGCTACATATATTCGAAATAACAATAAGACATTCAATGTGCTAATAATAATAATAATAATAATAATAATAATAATAATAATAATAATAATAATAATAATAATAATAATAATAATAATAATAATAATAATAATAATAATAATAATAATAATAATAATAATAATAATAATAATAATAATAATAATAATAATAATAATAATAATAATAATAATAATAATAATAATAATAATAATAATAATAATAATAATAATAATAATAATAATAATAATAATAATAATAATAATAATAATAATAATAATAATAATAATAATAATAATAATAATAATAATAATAATAATAATAATAATAAAAGAAGAAGGAGATGGAGAAGAAAGCGCAAGCAGTATAATAGTACACATTAATGGAAAGAATGCATGCTTCTAATTAATGAAAATAATTTGTCAAATGCACTTACATTGCATGGGATGTAACAGCTCGCAGAGCCGGATCCTGTACACACAATTGGTGCAACCGCACCATTCGGCTTCGGGATCTGGCATTGGTCCTGGCTCTGAAATCGGAGAAATTAATCATATTACTAGCTTAAAATCCTGTAAGAATAAATATAGTGAAACAAGCTCTACTACCGAGAATGATATAATTGAAAAAACACACACAATGATAGCTAATGGCAAATTACTTTTCTTATATTCCAATATTATTACACTACAACCTGCTTTGCGAGACTAAAAAGTGCTTGAAGCATAAACCATTTCATTATACTCTATTTCTTAGTTGGCGGATGGCTGTAAATGTAGATAAGCGTATTGCGCATTATATGCCTTTGATATATATCTTTCTAATATATAAATGATACAGAGACTATGTTTATTTGAAACTATATCCATTTTGTCAATTACAGTTATTCTTTATCTGCTACACAACACATATGAGACCAAAAGTTAAAATTTAAAATGTAAAATTTGAAAGTAAAATAACTAGATTAATATATACAAAAAATAACTATATATATACTTGAAGATCTCAATTAGAGAATTTATTTGAGTATAAATTCGCCTATGTTCAGGCCCTTAGTTTAAAAGTTACAATAGAGTGACCTATGTCTTATCGAGCAGGAGATGCGGTGGAAAAACTAATTAATAATTAGCGCAATCTTCTGAAAGAAACTCATAGTTGCATGAAATGAGGAAAGTGGTAAAAAGTACAAATAGAAAACCATGAAAGAGTATTGCTTACCTGCATTAGTGTTTTCAATCCATTCTAGTGCAATCCTATAGCCGCAATTCCGACAGGAACATTCATCGTCTTGAAAATCTGTGGGCGGTGGAATGATGTAATCCACCCCAGGCAATATTGGCGACGCTTGCTCGCTGTCGGGAGCTTTACGCTTTCTGCCGGCAAGGGTCAATTTATTTACCCAATTTTTTCTAGGATGCATCTTGTTTTCCTGAAATAATAGAGATTACGATATAACTATGAAGCAATGAGCATTTTATAAGTTAAATGAAGCAATGAGCATCTTATAAGTTAATAATATCGATTGCGATTTGAACAAGAAATATTCTTGAAAAATGCACACAGTCTATACATCTTTAACACTGATAAGAGATAATTTCCTTCAATATATTTTCTTGCAAATAAACACTCTCTATAATTATGAAGCAATGAGCATCTTATAAGTTAATAATGTCGATTGCGATTTGAACAAGAAATATTCTTGAAAAATGCACACAGTCTATACATCTTTAACACTGATAAGAGATAATTTCCTTCAATATATTTTCTTGCAAATAAACACTCTCTATAATTATATCACTGTAATTATAAATGAATCGCTTACCTTTTTTATAAAATGAAGTCTGGATGAATATCCCGAAGAAGGAAGAATTGCTGTCTGATGGGTGTTGGCTGTGCAATGCTACAGACTGAATAATTGTCTATCAAACAATCGTTTTTATAGCGATTTCAAAATCCTCCCCTCCACTAGTCTAGCGAGCCCTGTATAGAGCGTTTTGAGACTTTCGATTTTCCCTCTCCCCTCTGTCATCCAAAGATATTTCCTTCTCTACGTGCGGTACAGTCTGAAAAAGATGTTATAACTGCAAATGACGCTTCTCCTCAGTACATTCGTATACATGTGAGTGTGTATGACTATGTGCGTATGTGTGTGCCTGATATATTCATTTTAAACCATTTGTTTCATGAGTACACTATATATATATATATATATATATATATATATATATATATATATATATATATATATATTCAGATTTATTTGAGTTACATCCATGAGATTCGAACCTAGATGCGTTGGCTACCAACCACTGAAGCTTTTTTTCCCGTCAATTTTCATGTTATTCTATAGATGGAGTACTATTTACGTTCTTAGCCAGAGGACTATTTATTTCAAATGATTTTTTAAAAATTAGCATTAATTGCTGGCGCCCTGCCTTGGTCATAAACATTGAAAGTAAAAGAATGGTATTGATTTCCAAGCGGGATCAATTTAAATTTTCTCTAAGTGGTGTACATTCGTTATTACGCTTCACCAATTACGGTTATCTTTTCATTCTTAACGCTAAAACCCTTTTACAAGAACTGAAGAATCTTCTCCTGTAACCAACTGTAAATGAAGAAATACATTACATATTTCCTTGAATGGGAGATTATTTGGAGTCCTTCAATGTAGTTAATTAAATGCCCTGTTGGTCATCACTGACCACATGCGTGGTTAAACGATTGTGTGTAACTTTTGCACAGAATTTGGTCTTTTCTCCGAAAGTTTTTTGTTTCCTCTCTCACTCCCTCCCTCCCTCTCTCTTTCTTTCCCTCTCTATGGTGCTTGCTTGTACGCGTGAAACAATCGCTTCCAGAGTATACTTTTGAGTGTGAAATATTAAGTAATCCTCTATCTAATTATCTCGCGAAAATCAGTTCGCAGATAGATCAGAAAAAAAAAGAAGCTAGCGCAAATGCTTTAGAATATTAAGTAATCCTCTATCTAATTATCTCGCGAAAATCAGTTCGCAGATAGATCAGAAAAAAAAGAAGCTAGCGCAAATGCTTTAGAATATTAGCAGGTATTAAGAATAATGTATACGTAAATGAAATGTTTCACCTAAATTCGAACTCTGTATCTTTAAGCCCCATGAAGAAAATAAAAACGTTTTGTCATAAGCAGTTCTAAGAAGGCGCACATTGTAATCTTGAGAAGAAAACATTCGTAACGCGATTAAAAACAAGTGAAAATAAGTTTAAAGTATGAACGCGTAATCTTTGTCATGGATAATGTTACAAGTTGGGGATGGATTTTCCAGAGTCCTTGCTTCTCTCTGGATGCTGGAAACAATAATTGATGGCTTCTCTTAAAAATCTCTGGGAATTCATTTCAGCGTTTTTCTCCCACATAATCTTTGCCCTGTAACAGATGGTCGATCTCATCTCCCCTTAGAATATTAGCAGGTATTAAGAATAATGTATACGTAAATGAAATGTTTCACCTAAATTCAAACTCTGCATCTTTAAGCCCCATGAAGAAAATAAAAACGTTTTGTCATAAGCAGTTCTAAGAAGGCGCACATTGTAATCTTGAGAAGAAAACATTCGTAACGCGATTAAAAACAAGTGAAAATAAGTTTAAAGTATGAACGCGTAATCTTTGTCATGGATAATGTTACAAGTTGGGGATGGATTTTCCAGAGTCCTTGCTTCTCTCTGGATGCTGGAAACAATAATTGATGGCTTCTCTTAAAAATCTCTGGGAATTCATTTCAGCGTTTTTCTCCCACATAATCTTTGCCCTGTAACAGATGGTCGATCTCATCTCCCCTTAGAATATTAGCAGGTATTAAGAATAATGTATACGTAAATGAAATGTTTCACCTAAATTCAAACTCTGCATCTTTAAGCCTCATGAAGAAAATAAAAAACGTTTTGTCATAAGCAGTTCTAAGAATGCGCACATTGTAATCATAGTAAACGAGAGAAGAAAACATTCGTAACGCGATTAAAAACAAAGTGAAAATAAGTTTAAAGTATGAACGCATAATCTTTGTCTAGTAGCAGGTGGTCGATCTCATCTCCCCCTTCCGCAGACGAGAGATGTAACGAAGGATAGAGAACCCTCACCTCTTACTGCGGTTGTGTGGGGTCGGGTAAAACTTTATGTGACGCTAATTTGTGTTACAACCCACAGTTTGGCGATTTCTTTTCGGAAGAGAGGGACCCTCATTCTGCGCTATGTTTACCAGGAAACAATTTATGACAAGTGCCGATGGAAAACACTACATTATTAACACTGTCCACAAGGGTTCGGGACAATCTCACGAGACATGTATGCCCCCTTCCATAACACATAAACTTCGTCAAGCCGGAAACAATTTATGTCGAGTGCCGATGGAAAACACGACATTATTAACAATGTCCAAAAGGGTTCGGGACAATCTCACGAGACATGTATGCCCCCTTCCATAACACATAAACTTTGTCAAGTGACAGGTGGCCGATCTCATCTCCCCCTTCCACAGACAGTCACGACGTCTGTATCTATAACATACATTTACAATAATTTATGACATCCCTTAAAAATCTCTGGGAATTCATTTCAATGTTTTCTCCCACATAATCTTTTTTTCGAGTAACAGGTGGCCGATCTCATCTCCCCCTTCCACAGACAGTCACGACGTCTGTATCTATAACATACATTTACATTAATTTATGGCTTCCATTAAAAAAAAGCCCCCTGGGAATGCAAGTTGTGACATGTTTCCATACCACCTGCAACATCTTGGGTGGTCCTCACACCCCCCTCCCCTCCCCCTCCCACCGGCGGCGGTGTCGCGACTTTATGCAAATTTATGCAAATGTATCTAGAAGGAAGGTAATCCCTCTACTGAGGGATTTATCATATTAATTTAAATTATTTATTATACTTCACTTCAAGGACTCAGCCTATTCCTGCTATTCAAAAATCATCAATATTAATGCGGAACAAGTGCAGTTTAACGACAATTTACATAGAGAATTTTCATTCTTGAAGACCTTTCGGTTGGATTTAGTCCTTTATTTAACTGCATTGCCTTAAATAAGGAAAACAATATAATTTTAAATTGTATAATCCGATCACAGTCACGCTTAATATTCAAGACACAATTAAATGCCTTGTCTAACAACAAAAACACCATAGGATTTGAAGAAAGTGACTAAACTTGCCAGTTTGCAGAACTATTGCATTAATATTTTGTATATTCATGCCAGTTTAAGTTTGGCACAAAATGACGTCATTGTGGAGGTTCACTCTTGACAGTAGTTGGGAGTGGTGCCGCAAGGGATTAGGATGGCAGTTAGTACCTGTCACTACTAACTTTGGCAGCACATGTCGATCAGAAGTACTACTTTAAGAAACGAGAAATAAGTTTCTTGCAGACAGCAGTGGATCAGACGATTAAAAGAGAACCTTACATTTGCTATTCTCTGTTTCATATAACCTTGCCCCGCTGACATGTATTACTCCGCGTGCAACTACCTTCCCCCTCACCCTAATTGGCTAATGCTTTCGCGCCATAGGCGGTGCCTTCCAACAAATTTACACCTGCAGTAAATATCATAATTGCCAGGAAGATAGATAAAATAATACAAATACGAATATGAAGACATGCAAAAGTAATGAAGTTTATAATGAAAATGATTGATTGAGCAATGAAACTGAAACAAGTTTATAATGAAACGCCTTCGGCCTTTTCGACTGGAATTTTTTTTAAACCAGCACACATACCCTATAAAAATGCTTGTCTTTCAGTCTTAAAAGTCGTGTCACGTCATACTTGTCGTGTGTCCTTCATTCACCTAAGTCTCGTGAAGGTAGTATATTTTGCGATTTGTATCCCGGTACAGTCTGATTGTCCTTAAATAACGTTTCGCCACACAGCAATATCGCCCCTGGAGTGGTAAGTTTTCCTCCTGTCTCAATTTCATGTCGCGATGTTCCTACGCATCTAACACACCTGTAAGTTCAGAGCACAGCTGTTCGACTTCTCTCACTGTCAAAGACGGATTCTTCTCTGTGAGTGCATGAAACACATGCACCACAATTATTTTTTCGCCGCTTTGTAAAGGTTTTCCCTTGCGATGCTTCAGCGAAAAACTTGTGGTAGACTCTGCCATTATACATATAAGTACACGCGCAATAAACGATCAATAAAATAATTTAGCTGTCATACTCGGCACAACACACCTTCGAATGGTGATATATGACTAATCCTGTTCAAAAAAAGATCATTGTTTGGCTGGCCCCGTAGCGCAGTCCGTAGGGCACCTGCCTGCCGTGCTATGGGTCCCGCGTTCGATTCCCGGCTGTGGGGGTGGGGATTTTTCTTCGACCCATCTTCCCCAGAGCCTGGAAGTATGAACGAGAGTGTGAATATGTGTGTGATCTAATGATTAAAACCCAGCGAATTCGAGTTCACACCTTCGGTATGTTCCAAAGGAGAACGGCCGCCGATATGACCATTTGAGCTAAATGGAACAAGCAATAAAAAAGGTCAGTGATAAAAGTCATATAAACAAATATGTCACCACTACCGCTAAATCACGTGCTATCGTGTCATGTGCTTGAGAGCAAAGGAACCTCCTCTTTACTTCGTTTAAGAATTAACATGCATTTCAGATAAATCAACTCTGTTGCCTAATATATTTAATTCAAACAGTTACGAAAATATAAATTTGACAATTCTCTTCCAACATATAAAGATATATCACCATGTTAAATAACTAATTTTTACCGCACAACAGTCTATACTACAACAGCAGCCAATGAGAGGTGATAAGATCACGTGACCGTTAAGAGATACGGGACAAGCTTATGTGAAACAAGGATTAGTTAAACTCAAGATGAGTGTACTATTACTGCTACGAGACAATTTATGTATTCACCCAGCACGAAGTAAACTTTTACCCAGTAGCCCATTGTTTGCATTACCGTTGTAAGACAAGGTGCTGTTGATATACATGGAAAGATCTGCTCCACATCTGTACATAATATAGAACCAAAATTGTAATGAAATATCGTGTGAGAATCACTTGGGATATTTACACGAAAATTAAATGTTTTAGATGTGAAATCCCACTTGTCATACGTTTGGTTTTGAGGTTACAAAAAGACGTGAAGACACTAAGTTACCTACGCGAGTGCCTTAAGTTGATATGTGGTTCGATAAAGTGTTTACAGAACTTCAAATTTACCTGATAATGTCTGCTAAACTTTGTATTCACAGGAAGTGATTAGTTCCGCGTTGTCATTGTAGGTAGCGCTCAGTGCCTGTCAAAAAGCAATGACATTTCAAATACCGTTATCTTCAAACAGACTTATCTACCTTTCGCTAATCAGATCTGTTTGGGTATATGTCTGTTCAATTTGGTGGTCAGCATCCGCCTAATAGAGAATGCACCTTGGTACATATACAATTCAACATTACACAAAGCTCTGCTTACTACAACAATAAAAGATACTCTTCAGTCCTGCTACACACGCATCTTAACTTCCTTTGGTGAACATGAAAATGCAATTCTGAGACAGATTCCTCAGCATATGGTACAAGAACGAGTGTGGAGAAGACAAGCGAAAAAGACACACAGATCTACTAATTTGAAATGATCCCAAAACAATTGATATGAGGACAGTCACTGGACTGCAGCCTCAATACACGTTTACTATTCTTTTGAATAATTTCATCTTTGTTATCTAAACTAAAAATACTTTGTATAGGTATAGGAAGGTATCAATAAATTAAACACAAAGAATGCTTGTGCTACAGCAGATGTAAATATTGAATAAATTCAACAATACATTGCCAGATGTCCCCATGCAGGTGCTTAAAGTAAAATTTTTGGCGTGAAACCTACTTTCTTACAGAATATATGACCTTTTTTGAGCAAAAACTTAACATAATGGAGATAAATATTACTGGAAAACCTGCAAATTTACAACAAAACACGGGTGCTTTCATTTAAGTATACCTTAAGTACGAGGGCTGTTCAATAAAAAATGACCATAATTTTTTACGGTCATAGTTTTTCGCACTAAAATTCAATCTTATTATATTCTGTTAGCTTAATGTGAAACAAGCACGGCGTAG
The DNA here is from genome assembly GCA_030765055.1 of Mantis religiosa. Classification (NCBI taxonomy): domain Eukaryota; kingdom Metazoa; phylum Arthropoda; class Insecta; order Mantodea; family Mantidae; genus Mantis; species Mantis religiosa. The sequence continues at coordinate 13,377,771 of CM060952.1, forward strand.
TAGTTCCACTACTCCTGATTCCCGCCTGTGAGAACCAGACAAGTTCAGACATGTTCAGTATCGCCTACCGCTACAATGGAGGTAACCTGTAGTTAAAGTTGACGTTAGAGGAAGATCGGGAGTTTCTTTCAAACGTAATCACTGCTGATGAAACTTGGCTACATCATTTTCATCTTTAGAGCAAACAGCAAAGCTCAGTGTGTAAATCTCCTTCATTACCAACCCCCCAAAATGCAAAAGTGGTTGCTTCTGCTGGAAAAGTTATAGTCATCTCTTTCTTTCATATTCATTGAATGGTTTATCAGCATGTTGTACATGCACACACATAAGTAACTTGAAAACACTGCAGGGATGTCCTGAAAACATTGCAAGTCCATATCAGGTGCAAAAGACCACATTTGCGTGAAGTAGGCCGGATGCTGCACCACGATAATGCGTGGCCGCATATTGCCAATGATGTTGCTGTGTATCTTACAAAAATCAACGTGAAGTACATCCCTCAACCTCCCTATAGTCCGGATGCCTCCCTATAGTCCGGATTTAGCCCCATGTTACTTTTTTCTATTCCCTAACTGGAAGAAACGCCTTCGTGGGAGGCATTATCCATCATCAGAAGCAGTGGTGAAGGCTGTGGAGGTGATTTTGAAGGATCTCTCAAAAATGGTTTCCAGCATGTCTTTGAAGACTGGTAGAAACGCTGGGACAAGTACATCGCATTCAGGGGAGACTATATTGAGAAGGACCATCAAAATTATGAGGATGAGTAAAACAGTTGTGATCATTTTTATTGAACAGCCCTCGTAGATACTCATTTGTCACTCTGCGTGCAAAGTGGCTTAGTGTATCCTAGAAAAATCATCATATCGTACGATGAATGAAATGGGTGAATTGATGCTCAAATGAGCCCAGGGTCCATGGAGCTTAGAGTTACCCGACATTTGTCACTTAGGATAAGAGGAAACCCCGGAAAACACATTATCCGTGTAACTAAGCCTGACCGAGATTCAAACTCGGGACCTCTTATACGTAAGGCAGACAGGCTACCCATCTACGCTACTAAGGCGCGCTCAAAATGAGTTAGTTTCTGCAACAAGAGATTCAAGTGCCCTTCAAAATATATTAAATTAAGCAATCGTTTTATCTCACACATGAAATATATATATATATAAATTAACAATACAGCTGACTGACAGCATTATCTGAATTTGGAGTCATCTGTAGACACGCAGATAACTATTGCATCTTAGTGGCGAATTCTACACGAATGCAATGCACTTTGCACGTTAAGAATAATGAAATCCTGACATTCATTTGTTATTAAGATATGAAAATAAGGAAAGCAACAAATTCTGTTGCAAAAAAGCATTTATTTGGCTAAATAGCAGATAGCGTGCTTTTGCGGCTTTAGTTCCACTAGGCGAGGTGCAGAAATATTCCAACAACATATCGCTATCATGACGTCATTACAACAGCCTGTGAGATACAGAGAAATGCATGAAAATCAAAAGTATGGATGTTTCTGAGAGGTATGTTACGTCAAAGGTATTTAATAAACCTTTTCAATCAAGTTTATTCCGTGAAAAGTTAAAACAGGAAGCTCTACCACCGATTTGAGAAAGGTAGAGATATATATACAAAGTCAAAAACTTGTTGCGTATGTTTAAATATAAATTTTATAGGAATGTAGTTGGGTTATGTAACTCTGAAATTATTTGGTGCAAGTTTTGGGCGTGATTATCGCTTGGGGAGGACAAATCTCATTGATGAAGTAAATCTAAGTGTTATATGTTGATTTGCTTTGCACCTTAATACAATTTATGGATCACTACTACTGTACTTTAAAGAAAATGGCCAGAGAACTCAAATTGACATAATTATGATTATTATTTATTAAGTAATAAGAAATTACACATACAAATATGTAAAATATGTTAACTGAACTAATATTTGAATAAACTATGCAATTTGACACTTAAATTACGATATCTTACGTAGCCATTCAGCTATGTCACTTCAAAATGAAATTGACATTTCTATATGATTAACGGGAGGAAAAATGTGTATCAATTGGGGAATTTAATATAATCGGCATGTCATCATGGCAACCTAGTTATATGAAGCAACCATAAAATTTGCTTCAAATTTCGATTTATGGTATTCAATTTTTCAGCCTGATCTATGATGTACTGAAACAAAAGAAGCGTGGAAGCTACAAGTTCCAACAACTGTGTATTAACATCGTATCTCATTTGCATGGACGTAAGTCAGTATTTCACGGAAACTGTGTCACATTCATTCGCAATCCTCTAAAAAGGAAAATACATCGCGTAACTTTAGAAACTGGGGCTAGTGCTTCGGTAAATCGATACGTCCTCTACTGTTTCCCTGGTTTCCTCTAAACAGGGTGCTCCAAAATACCTTCACCCTTCACACACTTACAGATACCACACATTTTAAGCATCTATATCATTGCATCATTGCATTTTACATTTAAAGAGATCGGCACACCAAAATGCGATAAAAATTACGTAAACTTTTTTCTCTGTAATAGATTAACTGAAGACTTTAATATTTTAAAGGCTCCATTACATTCTGCAGCTTAAACGAATCTGCAGCTTCCAATAATTCAAGCGTTTCTTTTGTGGATACATCGCCAGAGGATTAATAAGAAGCAGGCTCGCAAACGGAGGAGAGCTTCTGGTATAAAACAGAAACCTCTTCTTTTACTTGTTTTACGAAACATTTCAATGGTAAAATCACGTTCTTCATTTGATGAAGGCAAAAGAAGTGATTATTCTATTTTAACTACCAATCTATGTTTCTTTTCTAACTTGAAGCTAAAATACAGATTTAGTAACGCTGAAAAGACTTTCTCGTATCTCGATGTCTCTTAATTAACTAAGGAGGAAAAACAAAATCAAAGCGCTACTTACCACAGAGCTACAGCAACATCGGAACACTTAGCCAAAACAGTTGACGATCTCGGTTTACTACCTAGGGAAGCATCGAGCAGAACACGGCTAATAGAGGGGAACACCAGCGAGATCGGAAACAGTACCATTGCGGTAAAACAAAACACAAACTGGAAAGATACTCTGTAAACATTAGAAGCGCAATACATTCTGAAGCACATGTTGCCAAGAATGTGATTTTATGTTTTGAGTCTATTTGTAATGAAGTATTTTAAAATTAAAATCAGTAACAACGAATATGTCGTAAACAATCCCTCAAAAATGCATTTAGAACACGTTTTAAATTCATAACCTCTTGGATAGTAAAAGAAGACTGAAATTTCAAATTAGTTTTGTAACTTTCCTATTACGAGATTTTGCAGTTTATAAAGGGAATTTTGACATTTAATTTTGTACTAAATTTTAAAATTGTTGAAATAATTATAAATTTTAAAAGATCTATTTTGAATACAAGTATTTCATCTGTCTTAAGGTATAAACAGTAGCAAAAAGGTCAACCAGAATGATGAGACTTTGAGGGCATTCCATAACGTTCCATTTGTCACGAAATTGCCACAAACACGTATTTTATTGCAAAGCCTTACAGCCATTTTTGAGAAAATAAAATTTTATTAAAAAAGTTCTATGTAACATTTTGTTTAGGATGGGGGGGGGGGGGGTTCTAGAAAATTTTCGTGTCGCATGATCTTCCCGGTAGGCTAAGGGATCCGTCCCCTTCAGCTGCCGTGGTGCGAGCGCTGCGGATCCTTAGTACTCGTGGTACCTCTGACGTTACTAGAGGAACCTCGGGCCGGACTGCCGAGCCCCTCTCGTCGGGGAGTTGTTCGGATTGGGTTGGACTCAAGGGGGCAATGTGTTCCCGTTACCCGCGGGAGATCGGGTACCTCCGGCCAGGTTTCAGCCGCCCAGAGGGGGTAGAGGGTTGCCTAAATAGTCCCGGGTACTAGCCTGCAGAGTTAGTAGAAGGTGTGCTAGATCACCAGGCTACGACCGCCCGGAGGGTGAAGAGGGTTGCCTAAATAGTCCCGGGTACTAGCCTGCAGAGTTAGTAGAAGTTGTGCTAGATCACCAGGCCACGGCCGCCCGGAGGGGGTAGAGGGTTGCCTAAAAAGTCCCGGGTACTAGCCTGCAGAGCTAGTAGAAGGTGTGCTAGATCACCAGTCTACGGCCGCCCGGAGCGGGTAGAGGGTTGCCTCATTAGTCCCGGGTACTAGCCTGCAGAGCTAGTAGAAGGTGTGCTAGATCACCAGGCTACGGCCGCCCGGAGGGAGTAGAGGGTTGCCTCATTAGTCCCGGGTACTAGCCTGCAGAGCTAGTAGAATGTGTGCTAGATCACAAGGCTACGGCCGCCCGGAGGGGGTAGAGGGTTGCCTCATAAGTCCCGGGTACTAGAATACAGAGCTAGTAGAAGGTGTGCTAGATCACCAGGCTACGGCCGCCCGGAGGGGGTAGAGGGTTGCCTCATTAGTCCCGGGTACTAGCCTGCAGAGCTAGTAGAAGGTGTGCTAGATCACCAGGCTACGGCCGCCCGGAGGGGGTAAAAGGTTGCCTCATAAGTCCCGGGTACTAGCCTGCAGAGCTAGTAGAAGGTGTGCTAGATCACCAGGCTACGGCCGCCCGGAGGGGGTAAAGGGTTGCCTCATAAGTCCCGGGTACTAGCCTGCAGAGCTAGTAGAATGTGTGTTAGATCACCAGGCTACGGCCGCCCGTAGGGGGTAGAGGGTTGTCTAATAAGTCCCGGGTACTAGCCTGGAGAGCTGGTAGAAGTTGTGCTAGATCACCAGGCTACGGCCGCCCGGAGGGGGTAGAGGGTTGCCTCATTAGTCCCGGGTACTAGCCTGCAGAGCTAGTAGAATGTGTGCTAGATCACCAGGCTACGGCCGCCCGGAGGGTGTAGAAGGTTGCCTCATAAGTCCCGGGTACTAGCCTGCAGAGCTAGTAGAAGGTGTGCTAGATCACCAGGCTACGGCCGCCTGGAGGGGGTAAAGGGTTGCCTCATAAGTCCCGGGTACTAGCCTGCAGAGCTAGTAGAAGTTGTGCTAGATCGCCAGGCTACGGCCGCCCGGAGGGGGTATAGAGTTGCCTCATAAGTCCCGGGTAATAGCCTGCAGAGCTAGTAGAAGGTGTGCTAGATCACCAGGCGGCCCCACCGAGGTTTTCGATAATCTTCTCTGCGGGTTGACGCGCGTTAGTGGCGTAACCACTTCCACCCGTCTTGACGTTGTTGTCGATGGGGAAGGGGCTTTTTAGACTCAAGGTATTGCACCATGGAGAGAACCCCGGAATTTTCCATCGCCCCCGGGACCTCGTGACAACCTTTGTCGAATGATCTTAATATGCTGATTTGAAATTTCATATTTGGTTTTGGTAGTAGGTAGTAGCAAGTCTGTAATCTCAGTAAGGGTGATAAGTTTTTCTCCGGATTTTTTCGAAAGTTGTGATGTGGGAAAGGATTGGAAATGAGTTTAAGTCAAATGCAAATGTCATAACCAGAAGTACGAATCAACTTCGTCAATATTACGAAAATTTAAAACGAGGTGCGAAGAAGGACAGAAGAGACAAGTGACTTGAACATTTCAAGACGGGAAGTGGACAGCGTATTATCCACATAATTCAGTGAATTATAAAATCGCAAAGTTATTAATAATTGAAGCAAAGGCGAGATCGGCAATATTCCTTTCGATGTATGTTCTAACTCAGTATTACGTAAATTTAAAACGAGGAGCAAAGAAGGACAAGTGACGAGAGACTTGAACGTTTCAAGACGCGAGGTTGACGGTGTATTATCCACATAATTCTGTAAATTATAAAATCGCAAAGTTATTAATAATTGAAGCAATGGCGAGATCAGCATATTCCTTTCGATGTACGTTCTGTTTCAGTATTACGTAAATTTAAAACGAGGAGCGAAGAAGGACAAGTGACGAGTGACTTGAACGTTTCAAGACGGGAGGTGGACAATGTATTATCCACATAATTCAGTGAATTATAAAATCGCAAAGTTATTAATAATTGAAACAAAGGCGAGATCGGCATATTCCTTTCGATGTACGTTCTAACTCAGTATTACGTAAATTTAAAACGAGGATCGAAAGTCAAGTGACAAACGTTTCAAGACGGGAGGTGGACAGTGTATTATCCACATAATTCAGTGAATTATAAAATCGCAAAGTTATTAATACTTGAAGCAAAGGTGAGATCGGTATATTCCTTTCGATGTACGTTCTAACTCAGTATTACGTAAATTTAAAACGAGGATCGAAAGTCAAGTGACAAACGTTTCAAGACGGGAGGTGGACAGTGTATTATCCACATAATTCAGTGAATTATAAAATCGCAAAGTTATTAATACTTGAAGCAAAGGTGAGATCGGTATATTCCTTTCGATGTACGTTCTAACTCAGTATTACGTAAATTTAAAACGAGGATCGAAAGTCAAGTGACAAACGTTTCAAGACGGGAGGTGGACAGTGTATTATCCACATAATACAGTGAATTTTAAAATCGCAAAGTTATTAATACTTGAAGCAAAGGTGAGATCGCCATATTCCTTTCGATGCATGTTCTAACCTCACTTTAACTTCCGCAGTAACCTTCATAACAACTTGTTTCGACAGTCTATACCTCCGTCTGATAGCTCCTCAAAATCATTTCTCCTCATAGGCTGTACTCTATTACGAATGCCATTTAGAGGGTCTTAAATACAGCAAACCGATATCAAAAGATGGGTCCACGCCCTCCATCTTGACAAATATACATTTGTTAACGACTTAGAAACAGAAATATGGCTTGTTAGTTTAACAAGAGGTTTAACACATGTTGGTGTAATGCAATTTTTGTTATAACTACTGACAGCAGTGTTAAGTCCTAACATCTGTTGTTAAATCCGGCATAAGAGTCGTTTGAAAAACTCAACCTTCATCTTCACTTGTTCCAGTTCAAATTTCAGTACAGATGCCGTTTTTATTTCATTTTTTATTATTCCGAGGATATAAAGAGCTATGAAATGTGTGTATGGAATTGTTGGGTGTAAGTACGTGAGCACACATATACGTATGCTGAATTACATGTGATGCCCGATTTCTTTGTCATCTGCGACAAAGAGAAATGCCTATTCTGGTGAAAGCCGATAAATGCCGTATGTGCTCCGCTTGATCCGGCTAGAGCCGTAATTAAAATTTCAAAATCAGCAAGCAGCCAGTGAAATGAGAACCTTCCATGGTTAATCTGGGGCCTAGCGGTTGTGTGAGAGCCGTTTGTTCCTTAAAGTTGCCAGCGCTATTAACGCCAATTCCTTTTCTCTGCAGTTATCATTAAAATTATGTACCTATCGCCCTCCCCTGCGGTTGGGAGGTAGCGACCTTACACTCAGGAGATCCCGAATTCGATTCTCGGTCACGATGAGTAACCTGATGGAAGATTTTCGAAAAAATATTTTAATTAATAAAAGATACTTTTAATTAAAAATAAAATTGTGTCTTGAATTTTCTGGCACTGTCTTAGAAGTCGCCCTCATTAAGCATGACTTTTTTATAAATATAGGATACGTAAAATCTTACTATACAACTGGTTAAAACAGGCAATTTACGTCAAAAATGTGTATTTTCTCTCTTATTTAGTGGGCCATTTCTGTGACATTCTTTATCAATCCTCTGAAATCTTCTCAGTGGGAAGTCGGTATTCATTTTTATATCTTATGCGTACAAACATAATGGAATTTCGAAGACATCGCACAGCAACCAGGTTTAAAAATTTTACATTTAAAAACTACTACTATCCCATTTTTATTTGTACTCACAAAGAATTAATAATTATATCATTGGAGCGAAAAAGGTTTAAAATAAAGCAGATAAGAGATATTTGTAACATATTCGTCTGACGGTACACCTCAGATTTCTGGAGTCCTATCATGTAAAAAAACAATGGAATGTCAAAGACTTCACATAGATGACAGCCGCAAAAAATCTGACTATCACATAAAGCCTCTCCTAATCCCATTTTACTTATTAGGACATATATCTTAAAGTTAACGGCGTGCCAACTACTGTAGAATTTAGTACGACTAGGGAAATTTCTCGGCATTTGCTGTCTCCTGGTGGAAGAGACAAAAGGAGAGCAGCGTTCAGGCAAACACCATCCAAAAGAGTACTAACCATACAAGTTGATACGTACTAAAGAGACATAAAGAAACATTAAATAGACGTATTGAATAAAAAGAATATATTTTAAATCAATTATACTTAATGTTAAGTTCATTATATTCACAGAACAGAGGTATAAAAGCTTAAAATATCACATTTATTACATTGAAACACAAAGGCAAAGCCGTAAGAAATCCAAGAGAAATACCCAACATATTTAAAGATTTCTTTGTAGATGTCTCAAAAAGTGTGTAAACGGAAAGCAGCATAACAGATGGTCCAGAAAATAAAGCCCACATTCATTGCAATGATAAATGATTATTCCTGGCAACAGTCTGCAATGATGAATTAGTTGATGTACTTAGGGAGCCAAAAAACAAAACATCAGATGCCCTTGATGGAAGCTCAACATACTTAATTAAAAAGTGTAGCAATAATACCCTAAAACCGCTGTGTCATATAGTAAATAAATCTCTTCAAAGCGGCACATTCTTCCAGGAACTAAAGGTAGCAAAAATAAAACCAATATTCAAAAAAGGAGATGAAAAGAACCCAAATAACTATAGACCAATAGCTCTACTTTCAACCTTTTCAAAAATATTAGAAAAAGTAATGTAAAAGAGGCTCATGGCATCCCTCAACAAATTTAAAATCATTAATAGCAGTCAGTATGGGTTCCAAAGTGAGACATCTACTAGTCTGGCAGTGATTAATTTCGTTGAAAGTATCTATGATATATTGGACAGATGACAAGTTGGGATGGGTATAGTTTTGGATCTATCCAAAGCATTTGACACGGTAGATCACAATATTCTGTTAAATAAGCTACACAAATATGGTGTAAGAGGGGTGGCCTTCAATTGGTTTAAATCCTACCTTGAAATGAGAGAGCAGGTTTTTAAGATCACTTTCACAGAAAGAGGCCAAAAAGAAATAAAAAACGAGTTATCACAAAAAAGACCAGTAGCATCAGGGGTTCCGCAAGGATCTATTCTGGGCCCCCTGCTATTTTTACTGTATATAACTGACCTCCCATTATGTCTTATGAACAAATCAGATGCTAAAATCACACTCTTTGCAGATGATACAAGTATTTTCATTGCAGGAAAGGATGATGATAGCCTCCAGCAAAATATGACACCAGCTATAGTAAATGCTTTAAATTTGTTTAAGGTCAATGAGTTGCTTTAAAGTGAAGAAAAAACAACAGCACTAAATTTTCAGCATAAAGCTTGTAGGAAAATTGAAAACCTTTGCATAAGAATTGGCTCCAGATTGATAAATTTTGAACAGCAAACTAAATTCTTAGGACTATGGGTAGACAAAAATTTAAGTTGGGACAAACATATAGTAAAGTTAGCAGAGAAGCTGAGCCGTGTTTTTTTTTTTTTTTTTTACATCAGCTGAAGCCTCGAGTAGTATTTACTACACTTAGAACCTTTTACTTTGCTTACTTTCATTCACTACTATCATATGGACTACCATTGAGGGTAAATAATATTAATAGTAAGATGATCTTTAAGCTACAAAGGAAAGCATTACAAATTATGGTTGGTATTCCAAAATTGGAAAGCTGCGGAAATCATTTCAGATATTTGAATATCTTGACCCTACCAAATTTATATATGAAACAATTATTGATTTACATGAAGACTAATACTGCGAACTACGTCACGAAAGCTAAAATACACACCCATAACACACGTAATAAAAACAAATTACACACATATATTCACAAAACAAAACTATTTGAGACTTCTGTCAAATACATGGGTTTAAAGCTATACAACCACTTGCCAAATCAATTAAAAAACATATAAATAACTTTAAGGCAGAGCTACACAATTTCTTTAAAAAAATCTGTTTTACTCATTAAATGAATACTTAGAACACAAATCAGGTAAAGCATAAACTAATAAGTTTGTTGTGCATGATTATACTAATGTATTCCATTTCTTTTCTTATTTCATGTGTCCGAGATTGAAAGACTCATCAATGAAGAATTTTAGCTGGCCAAAGCATTGAAATTAAGTGTAATTAAAGTGTAATTGTGTAAATTATCTGTAAACTTTAGATTGCAAATACCTCATAGCTGAACTGTATATATTGTTAAATACTCTCTATTGACAATGCCTATAATTCTGTATGAATTTCTGTGGTTAATAAACATTGTATTGTATTAAAGTTTCAGCAAATTTCTCACCCTCCAATATTTGTGTAAAAGAGAAAGCATTGGGCTAAACTTTTGGTGACAATAAAGCACGTTCTTTTTTATTTTGGTCACATTGTTATTAAACAATGTGAAGTAGAGAGAAGAAACCCTTTTAAAGCAATATTTGTTGAAGAATGGAATACGTTAACCCGTTTTTGGTACATGTAGTACTACCATCGTTAGCATTTCAAAGCCGGTTATTTTCCAGTGAACGAAAGAGGTCTCCACTGGGGACGTCATGTTAGTGGACATCAATTTCCCAATTATTCGCTGTCTCTCGGAGCCAAGAGCGGAATACGTCAATTCAGATTGATGACACATTTAGTTCTGTATTCATTGACGAATAAAAACGTCGACATCATCTCCCACTGACATATACTCCAGCGCCGGTGTCGTGTTTTTACAACTTAACTAATCGAGTGAACGTTGGCACCCCTGTAAAAAAAAAAATTAAAACGAGCATGTGTACACGGGTTTTATGAGCACCAACTAGTTTAGCAGGTGTTCGTATTTCTTTATTTCTTTGAATTTTACGAATGTCCGGCCATTTGAAGTTGTTAATGGCGCTGCGTGACTGGAAATAACGTTTCCGTAAGTGGAAAAGCTTTTTGGCATGCAGATAGCAACACACGTACCACATAAACGTGCACTATTTATGTGTACAAGATAAAGTGCCGGCCCTCTTAACTGTGCTGTATCTCTCTAATTCACCAAGTGGGGTCGCTCAGGCAGTGTCGTGGCTTCGATCCCCGGATACTTACATTCTCCTCTTTATCCCACTTTTATACTTAATATTAAAACTTAAAACTCAATTCCGAAATAACAAATGCTACACAAGAAAAGCAAATTAAACGTATTGTCTTCCTCATATATTCCACAAGGTAGTAAATACATTCACTTTTTTTTTTCTTCAAATTTTTAAATCGAATAACAACAAATCCATAAAATAATAAGTAATTTTAAGAATAACTTCAATCACTTGGCAGGTCTGACTTCAATTCCCGTGGCTGATGTATCTAATCCATAGTTTTTGCCAGATCGCCAGCTGAACGCTGGGTAGGTTAATACATTCCCGAATTTCCTGTCCCTTCATTTCATATCTGTTATTATTTCACATCATCTCTCATGGAACCCTAGCACCTCTGACCCCGTATCTCTGACGTTACTAAGGCCGCGCCATGGCTCAGTGGTTAGACCGCTTGGCTCTCAACAAGGCGGCCCAGGTTCGATCCCAGGCGACCGCAAAGTGAGATTTAACACTCAATTCTGAAATAACAAATGTCCGCCTCGGTAGCGTAGATGGTAGCTCGTCTGCCTCACGTTCAAGAGGTCCCAAGTTCGACTCTCGCTCAGGGTGAGTTAATTGGATAAGGTTTTTCCGGGGTTTTCCCTTATCCTGAAGGACGAATGTCGCGTGACTCTAAGCTCCATGGACCACGGGCTCATTTGAGCACCATTTCATCCTTCCATTCATAGTCCGATACGACTTAACGTTGGAGGACGTAAATTACGAAAAGAAAAGACAAAAAAAGACAAATGCTACACAAATTCGAAATGCTACACAAGAAAAAAGTTTTAAACGTATTATCTTCCTCATATTTTCTACAAGGTAATATGTAATACATTCACTATTTTTTCAAACTTTTAAATCGAATAACAGGAAATCCATAAAAGAATAAGTAATTTTAGAATTACTTCAACCACTCTACAGGTCCGGCTTCGATTCCCGTGGCTGACGTACCTAATCCATGTTTTTTTGGGGGTTGTCCCGGGTCAACAGGTGAACGCTGTGTACGTTAATTACAGTTCCCAACATTTCTGTCCCTTTATTTCATCTCTATTACTATTTCACATCATCTCTCATGGACTCCTAGCACTCGTGGTACCTCTGACGTTACTAGAGGAAGCTTGGGCCCAACATTAGGGCCCCTCCCGTAGGAGAGTTGTTCGGATTGGGTTGGACTCGAGAGGGCAGTGGTTCCCGATACCCGTGGGAGATCGGTTACGTCTCCGGACGGGGTTGAGGGAAGTAATTAATATTCCCGCGTACTAGCCAGCATAACGAGTAGGTGTGTTAGATCACCAGGTGGCCCTACCGAGGTCATATCAGTAGCTTTCCCATTTTGGAGTTGGCGCGCGTAAGTGGCGTATCCACTTCCGTCCCGTCTTGGGACCACAGGACCAGACATGGGGGAGGGGGCCTTGTTAGTCTCTAGGTCTTGCCCTATGGGAAGCCCCACTAAGGCGCCGGGCGCCCTTTTGGGACAGCTCGGTAACTCCCTGGTCGAAGGAGGCCCGGGGCCTTGGTCCTACGGGTCCAGGACTAATGGAGAGGAACCTCTGCCGTTAACGTTAGCGTATCCGCCTCCGTAGCGTAGATGATGGCGTGTCTATCTCACGTTCAAGAGGTCCCGAGTTCAAATCTCGGTCAGGGTGAGTTACCTGGATAAGATTTTACCGGGGTTTTCCCTTATCCTAAAAGGCGAATGTCCGGTAACTAAGCTCCATAGATCCTGGGCTCATTTGAGCATCATTTCAAACCATTTCTTTCACCGTCCGATATGACAACGTTGGAGGTCGTAAATTAGAAACAAACAAACAAATCCACGTAGTGGGAGGATCCGCTGCCCTAGTTACCCTGGTGCGGGTGCTACGAATTCCTGGCACTTGTGGTACCTCAGACGTTACCAGAGGAACCTCGGGCCGAAGTGCCGAGCCCCTCCCGTATGGGAGTCGTTCCGAATGTGTTGGACTCGAGGGGGCGGTTGCTCATACCCATGGGAGATAGGGTACCTTCGGCCATGCTCCGGCCACCGGAAAGCGCAGAGGGTTGCCTCATAAGTACCGGTTAAAGTCTGTCTAGTGAACGCAAGTGCAGTTTGCTCCTCAAAGCAACCTGAGCCTCCCGCCCACTAATGACCATCATAAATCTATCTCCACACTTCAGAAACGGAACACTGTCGTTGAGGACCAATAGCAACCCTCATTTTCTGGAAATGACTGTCGCATGTCTACTCCACGTGGAGTCTCAGTTGCCAAAGTTCCAACTTCCAGTTGATCTGTTTCATTACGTGCAGAAATTCGTTGTGTGTCACGATGTGGAGAGCGTGGGAGGGAAATGCAGTGATAAATGCAAATGAAGTAGTAGATAACTTTGAGTCACGTGAAAATAATCAAAGTGATGACAACAGTGTGAATGACTGGGCCGAGTTATATTACTGGAGAAACCTCAAAAACAAAGTTATAACGGGAACTGTTTCTAAGCAAATTCAAGCGCTTGTTTTAAACACATGTAAATATATGCTGACAAATAATCTTGGTAAGGGGTCATGCAATGACCTGATGATAAATTCTGGATATTCACAGAAATACAGTAAGAAATATTGTGACGAAAAGAATACCAAAGACGCCGATCAAGTGTGAAAACAAAAGGAAACGTTTCTCTAAAGTAGATAATTTCACATGCGATTTAATTCGTCGAGAAGTTTATAGATTCTATGCAAAAGGGAGAGTGCCCACCTTAGACGAATTGGTTGCACATTTGCAAGAAATTTGTGATTTTCCTTATGGGCGCTGCACTTTGCGTGGTCTACTAAAGCAGCTGGGTTTCAAATACCACACTTTGAATAAGATAAGGTTTATTATGGAATCCAGTACAATTGTAGCTTGACGATATCCAGAAAGGTGGCAACCTTGCAGAAAGTACTGCGAGAAGGACGAACGGGGTTGTAAAACGATTATAAGGGTTCGTCAAAGAAGGCGGCCGACGTGCACATAAGTTAACTAAACAGACTCTACTAGCCTGCAGAGCTAGTAGAACGTGTGCTAGATCACCAGGCGGCCCCACCGAGGTTTTCGGAAGCCTTCCTTGCGGGGTTGACGCGCGTAAGTGGCGTATCCACTTCTACCCTGTGGAGGCAAATGGTGTGTTTGTTCTAAATGTATTGCCTTTCAAACAAACAGACCATGGAAGACTATAAAGAGGAGAATATAATCTGGTATTTAAAATAGGCACCAGGTTACAGCATTAAGAAGCCGAGGAGACTGTTGTTAATCTGGTGGTCCCTTTTAAGGGTATAAAGGTCAGCGGGCGTCTCAACGCTGCATGGCAAGGTGATATGCTGAACGTCGTCGTCGGCTTTCCGTGCCCGGAAGTTCCCAGGTAAGTACCCCGACCTCTGCACGGTCGTAAGTACTTGGGTCGACTGTCTTCTGTATCCTCTCACCTCATCCTTCCTCCAAGGAGTGCCGCACTTAGGGCACAGATACAATAGATCAAGAGGCCGCGCCGGTTAGACTACATGATTTTCACCAAAGCAAATCGGACCGCTTGTGAGCTTTGTGCTGGACAAAACAACGTAGGGGCGGGTTTCCTTCGGGTGCTCTGGTTTCCCCCGCCATCTCATTGCACCGGTGCCCCTTCTTGTTTTCATTTATCACCAGCGGACGTTAAACTCTACGAAAAATCAAGAGTGGCCACAGTACCAGATCCGTTCGATACCGTAATCAAATCCAAGAGTGAATTGAAATTAATTTATTTTTTATTGATGCTTCTTAACTTCTTACGTCTTGTGTTACGTATCGCAAATCTAGGACAAGGGACCACTGATTTTACTTCCCTTCCGAAAAAAAGAAATGCTAAGGAAGTTTACGCCCCAAACGATCCATCCTCCTGAGCCTAGTTTGAACCCAGTTCTTCGAGAACCAGTTGCTAGCACTGCTGGCACTCCTTGACCACAGAGGACTCTTTATGAGTAGTTTCTACAAGAGAAAGCCTGTGAGCACAAAAGGTCGTCTGCTTTTTTCTATTATAATATTTTAAAAACATGATTAGTTTAATAACAATTTTACGGAAAGCCTTAGAAGATAAAAATTATGAAAACTATTCATGAAAAGGGTATATCGAGTTAGAAACTTTTTAAATCTATCTTACTAAAGTGCTAAACCTAAGTAAATAATAATTGTATTATTTAACCAGTTTTCCTTTTATCATGTACGCTGTACTGAGACATTGTTCCACACTTTTACCTGGGTGTACGGGTTCTTCAAATATCCATTTCCATGAAGCTTTCAGGTGTATACAAAATATATCCCCTCTACCTAAAAAAGAGTAAAGGAAGTTCACACAGAGAGACAGTAACTCATTAAGAAGTGTTTTTATTATCTCTGAAGTTCCAAAATATTTGAATACCCTTTAGTATTTATCAGGTAATCCGTAAAAGTGACACGACATTTCTTAAGTTCATCTTCTTGGAGAGAAGAGTAAAAGGACTTTGTTAAGTCAGAAACACGAGGCTCGCTTTATTGCAGTGTTACAGACGAGAAGATTTCCTGAAAGGTGATCGTACTGTTTTAGAAGTTTTATAAACGTATTCTAAGAAATTTAATGTCTTCTTATACTTTTCTCTGCTCACCTGAATCCTTGTCGGCTCGTTTACCGTTTTGTTTACATAATACAGACCGTCTAAAAACAAAAGCCTGACTGTTTTAGCTACATGACCTATACTCAATCTTGCTGAACTGTTTGTATTTCCAACGCCTTATTGTTCAATGTACATCATGTAGAAGTTTGTAAACATTATTTTATGACATATTCTTTAATACCAGTGGCGGCTAGTGGGTTAAATTATTGGTGGTGCACAAATGAAAAATAAAATGCAGAGTAGTAATGACTCACAGATTCTCTGCTGTACTCTCCTTAGACCTGGCGAATCTATCGATAGCTTTTGCGTTGAAGTCGCTGATCTTCATAACAAAATCTCTCTCAATTGAAAGCATTGCTAATGCTCTCAATCGGTCCTGTGACATTCTGTTCCTAAGGAAAGTTTTTACTCTTTTTAAAGTTGAGAAACAGCATTCTGTTTCAGCGGTAGACATTGGCATAGTTAACAGTACTCGGAGGAGTTTGACATATTCGCTGAATGTAGCACATAAATTGTTTTCCTTATTGAAGTCCATCAAGCACAAAACGCCGGACATTCCACGAAATTCCTCTCGACTGTAAATTACAGTCAGTTTTCTACGAATTTTTGTTCCAATGATAAAAGGATAGAACCTTATTGTTTCTCTAAGGGAATCCTCTGGAAATATCTTAGAAATTTTCTTGATGAAACAAAGTTGAGGCTACCAGATGCCCCGTGAAGCTAAATCTGTCCTTTGCTTCTCTAGGAATGTCACATACTTCAAGAGCTTCTCTTCTTTTCACATCATGATCTTCTATTCTTCTCCTCTTAATTGCAGTTTCTTCGTGTTCCTCGATATCCACGCTATTTCTTACCCTTTGCACTTCCCTTTTAAATGCGTTTAGCTGGGTGATGGCAAATGTTGCATTGCAGTCTCGTTTCTGCAGCTGATTGTACAAAATGTCCACATGGGGCACGATCTTGTAGAAGAAAGACAGCCAGAATACAAAATTATAATCTTTCAAAGTGGCCATAAACCCAGAAGCCTGAACAAGTGTGGCGTTGTTGTTTAACAGAGCTCTCTTCTGAATAACCTCCATGCATTTATTAAATTCTCCCTGTGTTCGAAAAGCAGAGCACACGGAAGCTAAGCCTGAAGGTCACGCTGTAGCCGTTGCTAAGAGTAGGAGGAGCTAGGTTTATAAACCTCCATTTAAGCAATGTATAAGAAGCCCCTCCCATCTCTTCACCTTCCCGCAAACCCCTCAGAGAGCCTACATTTGGGCCAAATCTTAGGTTAACTCTTCACTGCAAACCTGCGGCTCCTACAGCTAATCATTGTTTATTTCGACTTCTGGGGTCACGGGCAGCTACAGACGATAAGCGTAATTGAAACATGTTTGTATATAAAACAATGCAAACAAGTACAGCTTTAATGTGCAAAATGCACCTGTTGTATATTCAGAATCAGTGGTTGTAGCGCAAACCTGCAACCTTATGCAGGAACCGCCCCTGTTTAATACGTATATTTAAATACATAGAGTTCAAATCATTTACGAGCTGGCTACAAGTGATGAGTTTGAAATTACATTCTCTTGGGTGTACAGCAGGAAAAAAATAAAAGGAAACAGATAAATAACAAAATGTAAATCTAACATAAATATTTTCAAAAATGGATTATCTGAATGAAGAGGACTTCAAAAAATATTCCCAGAAAATAATAAATGCGGATTGCATATGTCTAGGTAATATCGTAAATATATTTAAATATATGATTTCAATTAAAATCCTTGAGAGTAAGTATTTTATGAAGTATTTCAATGTTAAGGTAGTTGTAGACCGAGCGGGATGCCTTAGAATGATTCGTCTGTGACCCGGGTTCGATTCCCGTTGCCGACCAATCTGATCCACTAGTTTTTTCGGGGGTTTTGCGGGTTCACCAGGCAAATAGTGGGTAGGTTAATTACATTCCCCGAATTTCCTGTCCCACCACTTTATCTTCATTATAATTCACATCATCTCTCATCTGGTGGTCTCCTTCGAGGTTGAGGTGTCGGCGGGAGCCTCGGCGCTGCATGGCAGGACGATATTCTCTTGGTAACACTTCCTCCCCGGTATACGGTGTCCAAACCTGATCTGGTGGGGCCGTTTCCCTACCATAGTAGGGAAAACAATGGGAGCGATACAGTGACGAGGATGACAGTGACAACTCAACAGACGAAGATGTCAGTCACAGCAGAATTAAAATATAATTAAATGCAAATTTTTTTTTTAACGCAGTTGTGTGTACCTGAAAAACGCTTCCGGAAGTGCAATATTCAATTTGTTGGAATAGAGACAACTGAAGTGAACAATCCAATGATACTTGGGAGGGTGAAGTATTCGCAGTGAGACACATCACTCTCATACCCGATTTCACCAACAGATGTTAACAAATGTAACGTAACAATTGTCACAGCGCTAACACTAATTTAAACTTCTTGCTTTTCACCAAACTGTTTTCTGATAACGTTAACAAACCTGTGTTAATGCCAAGAAACTTGTAAATATAACAGCTATAGAAGGCTGTGGATGAGTCGTATTATTTTCTGAACGTAATATGATGCTGTTTTGTTTTCATTTTCCTCTACACAAGCTGAAAAATGGCGGATGAACAAAATCATAAATAAAGCCGTGAGACAAATTTCTCATCGATAGAGAAAGATGGGTAATTGAATTGGTGATGAAGTCACCATCGAGGAAAATAAGAGAACGGATGCGGTGAATGTAAAAGAGAAAGATGTCATGGGGAAAATATTGGAAACGAATTTAATTCAAATGCATGTGTCACTACTACAAGCACCAAACAACTTGTCAGTATTACGTAAATTTAAAACGAGGTGCGAAGGAGGAGTGACGAGTGACATGAACGTTTCAAGACGGGAGGTAGACAGTGTATTATCCACATAATTCAGTGAATTATAAAATCGCAAAGTTATTAATATTTGAAAAATGTAATGTGTAGTGTTTATCACCCGCTTTTACTACATAAGGCACCGCAGGCGGTGACACTGATAATACGTGAGATGAAAATGGAGCACCGGTGGAATGAGATGGCGGGGGAAACCGGAGGTCCCGGAGAAAACCCGCCCCAGCGCCATGTTGTCCACTTTGCGGTCGCCTGGGATCGAACTCAGGCGTCCTTGGTGAGAGCCAAGCGGTCTAACCACTGAGCCATGGCGCGGCCTTAATACTTGAAGCAAAGGCGAGATCGGCATATTCCTTTCGATGTATGCTCTAACTCAGTACTAAGTAAATTTAAAACGAGGAGCGAGGGACAAGTGACTTGAAAGTTTCAAGACGGGTGGTGGACAGTGTATTATCCACATAATTCAGTGAATTATAAAATCGCAAGGTTATTAATACTTGGAGCAAAGGCGAGATCGGCATATTCCTTTCGATGTATGTTCTAACTCAGTATTACGTAAATTTAAAACGAGGAGCGAAGAAGGGCAAGTGACTTGAACGTTTCAAGACGGCAGGTGGACAGTGTATTATCCACATAATTCAGTGAATTATAAAATCGCAAAGTTATTAATACTTGAAGCAAAGGCGAGATCGGCATATTCCTTTCGATGCATGCTCTAACTCAGTACTAAGTAAATTTAAAACGAGGAGCGAGGGACAAGTGACATGAAAGTTTCAAGACGGGTGGTGGACAGTGTATTATCCATATAATTCAGTGAATTATAAATCGCAAAGTTATTAATACTTGGAGCAAAGGCGAGATCGGCATGTTCCTTTCGATGCATGCTCTAACTCAGTACTAAGTAAATTTAAAACGAGGAGCGAAGAAGGGCAAGTGACTTGAACGTTTCAAGACGGGAGGTGGACAATGTATTATCCACATAATTCAGTGAATTATAAAATCGCAAAGTTATTAATACTTGAAGCAAATGCGAGATCGGTATATTCCTTTCGATGCATGTTCTAACTCAGTATTACGTAAATTTAAAACGAGGAGCAAAGAAGGACAAGTGACGAGTGACTTGAACGTTTCAAGACGGGAGGTGGACAGTGTACTATCCACAAAATTCAGTGAATTATAAAATCGCAAGGTTACTGATACTTGAAGCAAAGGCGAGATCGGCATATTCCTTTCGATGCATGTTCTAACTCAGTATTACGTAAATTTAAAACGAGGAGCGAAGAAGGACAAGTGACGAGTAACTTGAACCTTTCAAGACGGGAGGTGCATAGTGTATTATCCACATAATTCAGTGAATTATAAAATCGCAAAGTTATTAAAACTTGAAGCTAAGGCGAGATCGGCATATTCCTTCCGACGTATGTTCTAACCTCTCTTGTTCTTCCGCAGCAACCTCCATAGCAACAAACCTACGTAAAAAATGTTCTTCGGATAGCTCCTCAAAAACATTTCTTCTCATAGGCCGTACTCTATTACGAATGTCATTTAGACGGTCTTAAATAGCAAATCGACATCAACAGCTGAGTTCATGCTCGCCATCTTGACTATTTACAATTGTTAAGGACTTAACATCAGAAATTTGGCTTATTAGTTTAACAAGAGATTTAACACGAGTGTTACGCTAACACTTGTTGGTGAAATGCAATTTTTGTTTTAACTATTGCTAAACTCGTGTTAAGTCTTAACATCTGTTGGTGAAAATCAGGCATCATTTTTGGCCAGGGAAAACATGTAAGAGACTTCCATCAAAGTTTCCACTTAAGTCTTGCAGTATTCAAGGACCATTGCGTGGCCTATATTAGCGCAGAGCCATTAAAAATAATATTTCTGGTTATTTTTGACACCCCTCGTATCGTTTCTTCGGTGTCCATGTTAACCTTTTGAAGAGAATGTCGTATGGGTGCAGTACGCAAGTTGCATCAGTAGCACTGAGTTATTTTAAACAACAAATGAATATAATATGTTATACACGTATTGTTAGTCGAGAAGAGAGAAAGATAATGCATATTAGAGCAGAAGACGTCTGCACAATTATGAGCACAGAGTGTAGGTCATTAGTATTCATAGACGGAATGCTTAGTTGGCCCCTTGTACGTATTATACAAACCTTGCGCATTCTCTTACTGCCATGACAAAGTATAACCATCGTATATCCAAACTCAGCTTTACATATGTACCTATACGATAACACAAGATCGTCAAATTGTTATACATTCGACCTTTTATTTCGTATTATATATTAGCCAATTTTAACTTCAAAAAGTATTAGATGCTATATACAAAGCTTCCTTAAATAGATTTACGTTATTAATAATCATGAGCGATCCTCTTTTATTCAAAAAGCAGTTTTAAATAATGGTCCATATTAATACAAATTGGGAATAGAACTTTTAAAACAAACCTGTAGAGGTGAGGAGGGTATTATGGATCAGTCGAGAAATCTGGAATATCAAAATTTTGGTTCTGTTTACTGCTGCTATTATGCAGAAGTGCCATTAAGTAGTCAAGAGAGACTCCAATAATGCAGTGCAGTGACAGTTGACAGCTTGCTGTTGTCATTTCACTCGCTGCAGCTAAAAAAGAGGTTTGTGATATTCAAATGTTCTTGCAGACAAATATATAAGCATTTTATCCCACTACTACATATGTTACTTGAACAACGATGTTAACTGCAAATTAAACTATAAAAATTATAGTTCATTATATTCTACTCTATGTACCCTGTACTCATTTGAACATCATTTCATTCATCGTCCGAAATGACTCAACGTTTGAGGTTTCCTCTTATCCTTAAAGATGAATGTCTGTTAACTCTAAGTTCTATGTACCCTGTACTCATTTGAACATCATTTCATTCATTGTCCGATATGACTTAACGTTGGAGGTTTTCTCTTATCCTGAAAGATGAATGTCTGGTAACTCTAAACTCTATGTACCCTGTACTCATTTGAACATCATTTCATTCATTGTCCGATATGACTTAACGTTGGAGGTTTTCTCTTATCCTGAAAAATGAATGTCTGGTAACTCTAAACTCTATGTACCCTGTACTCATTTGAACATCATTTCATTCATTGTCCGATATGACTTAACGTTGGAGGTTTTCTCTTATCCTGAAAAATGAATGTCTGGTAACTCTAAGCTCTATGTACCCTGTACTCATTTTAACATCATTTAATTCATCGTCCGATATAACTTAACGTTGGAGGTTTTCTCTTATCCTGAAAAATGAATGTCTGGTAACTCTAAGCTCTATCTACTCTGTACTCATTTGAACATCATTTCATTCATCGTCCGATATGACTTAACGTTGGAGGTTTTCTCTTATCCTGAAAGATAAATTTCTGGTAACTCTAAGCTCTATGTACCCTGTACTCCTTTGAACATCATTTCATTCATCGTCCGATATAACTTAACGTTGGAGGTTTTCTCTTATCCTGAAAAATGAATGTCTGGTAACTCTAAGCTCTATGTACCCTGTACTCATTTGAACATCATTTCATTCACCTTCCGATGGGAGTTAATGGAGTGACTGTTCCCATCCTCTGTAATAAATATTTTTGTCCTCTATTTTAGAACTTTTACGCGTTATCAAAGCTACGCTGTATCTCAAATTAGAGGTTAGGTTCTAATTAATAAGATGATACTGTCAGTTGAATGATAAAATGTATAATTTTATGAATATATAATAGGGAATATATAAGTAATCATGAGTAATCCATATATGTTAAGATTAAGGTGTAATGTGAGAATCATAACTCACTAATTTACAGGTAAGGAAGATTGTGTGTTTAGGAAAAGCAATTAGTGTAATCGATGTTAGTAACCCAAATATTCCACTATATACTTCAAGATTGAAGGGAGCAGAGGGAAACTTTATCTTGTTTAAATTTTGAGGTACTAAAAAAAAAAAGTTTGACCAAAGTAATGTACACAGGTGTCTTCTAATTTTAATACGATATATCTCAAACGTTGATCAGTTTCATCCTACACCTTGGTGGCATTATCACTTGAAGGGAGGCGAAAATAAGTGAGTCAAACACCCTGAGATATGTAACCAACTACAACAGAATAGAAGCTGTCTGTCTTGGTAGGTGGCTAGGATCGATATCCAATCCAGTTGAGCTGAAAGCAACCATTGTCCAGTAAATTACCTACAGCCGTCGAGGTTTTAAGAAATCTTCAGCATGTTCATGTGCTCTGCGGTTATTTCACTCAAGTATCCAGGCAACAATGTGTGTGTGCGGAGACGTCACTCGGTAAAATAGATGAAAAACCTCATTGGACAGTGCCACAAAAAATTAATCCTTCATGAAATGAACTTACCGTTCATTTCTTACTAAAATCCTTGATATGCACATCTGACGATCAATGTAATGATGTTCAAATGAGTACAGGGTTCATAGAGGTTAGAGTTACCAGACATTCATCTTTCAGGATAAGAGAAAACCTCCAACGTTAAGTTATATCGGACAATGAATGAAATGATGTTCAAATGAGTACAGGGTACATAGAGCTTAGAGTTACCAGACATTCATCTTTCAGGATAAGGGAAAACCTGAAACGTTAAGTCATATCGGACGATGAATGAAGTGGTGTTCAAATGAGTACAGGGTACATAGAGCTTAGAGTTACCAGACATTCATCTTTCAGGATAAGGGAAAACCTGAAACGTTAAGTCATATCGGACGATGAATGAAGTGGTGTTCAAATGAGTACAGGGTACATAGAGCTTAGAGTTACCAGACATTCATCTTTCAGGATAAGGGAAAACCTGAAACGTTAAGTCATATCGGACGATGAATGAAGTGGTGTTCAAATGAGTACAGGGTACATAGAGCTTAGAGTTACCAGACATTCATCTTTCAGGATAAGGGAAAACCTGCAACGTTAAGTCATATCGGGCGATGAATGAAGTGATGTTCAAATGAGTACAGGGTACATAGAGCTTAGAGTTACCAGACATTCATCTTTCAGGATAAGAGAAAACCTCCAACGTTAAGTGATATCGGACGATGAATGAAATCATGTTCAAATGAGTACAGGGTACATAGAGCTTAGATTTACCAGACATTCATCTTTCAGGATAAGAGAAGACCTCCAACGTTGTCATATCAGATGATGAATGAAGTGGTGTTCAAATGAGTACAGGGTACATAGAGCTTAGAGTTACCAGATATTCATCTTTCAGGATAAGGGAAAACCTGCAACGTTAAGTCATATCGGACGATGAATGAAATCATGTTCAAATGAGTACAGGGTACATAGAGCTTAGATTTACCAGACATTCATCTTTCAGGATAAGAGAAGACCTCCAACGTTGTCATATCAGATGATGAATGAAGTGCTGTTCAAATGAGTACAGGGTACATAGAGCTTAGAGTTACCAGACATTCATCTTTCAGGATAAGGGAAAACCTGCAACGTTAAGTCATATCGGACGATGAATGAAATCATGTTCAAATGAGTACAGGGTACATAGAGCTTAGATTTACCGGACATTCATCTTTCAGGATAAGAGAAGACCTCCAACGTTAAGTCATATCGGACGATGAATGAAGTGATGTTCAAATGAGTACAGGGTACATAGAGCTTAGAGTTACCAGACATTCATCTTTCAGGATAAGAGAAGACCTCCAACGTTGTCATATCAGATGATGAATGAAGTGGTGTTCAAATGAGTACAGGGTACATAGAGTTTAGAGTTACCAGATATTCATCTTTCAGGATAAGGGAAAACCTGCAACGTTAAGTCATATCGGACGATGAATGAAATCATGTTCAAATGAGTACAGGGTACATAGAGCTTAGATTTACCAGACATTCATCTTTCAGGATAAGAGAAGACCTCCAACGTTGTCATATCAGATGATGAATGAAGTGCTGTTCAAATGAGTACAGGGTACATAGAGCTTAGAGTTACCAGACATTCATCTTTCAGGATAAGGGAAAACCTCCAACATTAAGTCATGTCGGACGATGAATGAAGTGATGTTCAAATGAGTACAAGGTACATAGAGCTTAGAGTTACCAGACATTCATGTTTCAGGATAAGAGAAAACCTCCAACGTTAAGTCATATCGGACGATGAATGAAATGATGTTCAAATGAGTACAGGGTACATAGAGCTTAGAGTTACCAGACATTCATCTTTCAGGATAAGGGAAAACCTCCAACGTTAAGTCATATCGGACGATGAATGAAGTGATGTTCAAATGAGTACAAGGTACATAGAGCTTAGAGTTACCAGACATTCATCTTTCAGGATAAGGGAAAACCTGCAACGTTAAGTCATATCGGACGATGAATGAAGTGGTGTTCAAATGAGTACAGGGTACATAGAGCTTAGAGTTACAATTCATCTTTCAGGATAAGAGAAAACCCCCAACGTTAAGTCATATCGGACGATGAATGAAATGATGTTCAAATAAGTACAGGGTACATAGAGCTTAGAGCAACCAGACATTCATCTTTCAGGATAAGAGAAAACCTCCAACGTTAAGTCATGTCGGACGATGAATGAAATGATGTTCAAATAAGTACAGGGTACATAGAGCTTGGAGTTATCAGACATTCATCTTTAAGGAGAAGGGGAAACCACCAACGTTAAGTCATATCGGACAATGTATGTAATGATGTTCAAATGAGTACAGGGTACATAGAGCTTAGAGTTACCAGACATTCATCTTTCAGGATAAGAGAAAACCTCCAACGTTAAGTCATATCGGACGATCAATGAAATGATGTTCATATGAGTACAGGGTACATAGAGCTTGGAGTTATCAGACATTCATCTTTAAGGAGAAGGGGAAACCCCCACGTAAGTCATATCGGACAATGAATGAAATGATGTTCAAATGAGTACAGGGTACATAGAGCTTAGAGTTACCAGACATTCATCTTTCAGGATAAGAGAAAACCTCCAACGTTAAGTCATATCGGACGATGAAAGAAATGATGTTCAAATGAGTACAGGGTACATAGAGCTTAGAGTTACCAGACATTCATCTTTCAGGATAAGAGAAAACCTCCAACGTTAAGTCATATCAGACGATGAATGTAATGATGTTCAAATGAGTACAGGGTACATAGAGCTTAGAGTTACCAGACATTCATCTTTCAGGATAAGAGAAAACCTCCAACGTTAAGTCATATCGGACGATGAATGAAATGATGTTCAAATGAGTACAGGGTACATAGAGCTTAGAGTTACCAGACATTCATCTTTCAGGATAAGAGAAAACCTCCAATGTTAAGTCATATCGGACGATGAATGAAATGATGTTCAAATGAGTACATGGTACATAGAGCTTAGAGTTACTAGAAATTCATAGATAAGCGAAAATCGCGCTGACCGAGAATCGATCTGAGAACCCTAATTTTGATTATTGTAACGCGTCTATGAGCAATAATCCAAGTCAATAGTAATAATGAGGTAATTGCGACGGAAAATTTTAAAGAACTAATTTCAATTAGAAAGAGACGTAAAGACAAAGGCTCTTTTCACGATTTAAAAGAATTTTTGTAGATCATCAGTGCTTTAATTGTTCAAATTGTATGTTTTAGACATTGCTGGGATGTGTATCGTTGAATGCCGCAGACGGCTATGTCGATGTTCAAGTGTTTCTCCACGTAGCAAGTAACGCTATTTAGAATTGGAGCGTGTCTTCGCATGATGCCTCGAGGTGTTAAGTTGGTTGATAGAATATCTGAAATGGAAATTGATGTTAGGGGAAAGGGTCAGTTGGTATCTCATCAACATGCATTAAAACATTTATTATTCTTATTTCCTTTGAGAATTACCTGTAGGACGTGAGCTGCGTCGGTAATAGTAATGAAACGTTTGGGCAAGGCAGTTTCTCGTATTTCACCACCGCCTTGTGATGCCGTTTAACATTTACAAGCATCTTCAGAGACTGGGAGAAATTATAACATCTTGTACTCTGTTCCAAAAATGTTGTAAACTGGGAATTTATAATCATTTTATTTAAATAATTAAGACTTTTAAAACTTGCCCGTCAGTCCTTTCTCATCCAGTCTAGATTTCATTTCACTTCGCTTTATTTCATCCTTATGTTCAAAGTACTTAGGATACATCACAATTATATGCATGTAGCGAAATTTAATAACAAGATTTTTCAATTTCACATATCATGAACTGTATTTGCACTTATATAAATTTATACAGTATTTAGACACTTTGTATTTAGCGTTGTACTTCAATTGTTTAATATTTTCGCGAATCCGATCGCTTGTGCACACAAAGTAACTGATCGGCAGCACGGAGACAAAGAGCATGCCGGAAGAGATAAATATAGCGCGGAGATAAAGGACTTGCCGGCACAGATAATGTTTCCCTTCTATAAAATTCGAGTTTGGTCTGGTGACAGAGCATTCGATCCCTTGATTCTTACAGAACAGCCTCGAATTATCAATGAGGTATATAAGGAAGCATTGACTCGACAAGTGGAGTCGAAATACACAGTGGAGTAGTAAACAGTTGTACGGACAGACGTAACATGATGATGATGTGTATAAGGGCGGTCATCAGCGCCCTTAAAAAACAAGTCATGGCAAAAGCCAGATATAACAATTTCCAAAAACTATACAGGGATAAATAAAACTATTAAAATTGCACACACATACACACACAGACACACACATACACACATACACACATATATATATATATATATATATATATATATATATATATATATATATATTAAAAAAAGAAGAAAAAAACGAAATATCAATAAAAAACTACTAAAAATTTCCTTCACTAAATCCTAAAGTGTAATCTAGGAAAGAATCCCAAAACCTTCTGCGCTACTGCGTTATCGTCCGCTAGCATTTCTGCAAAGCTGGCCGGCAGCTGCAGAGACGTCCTAAGGTCTGCTAGGTGAAAACACTCTAGCAGCACGTGTCGTACAGATAACGCTTCATTGCAAAACGGACACAGTGGAGCAGGCTCCTTTTTAAAAAGAAAACTATGAGTAAAACAGCAGTGCCCAATACGTAACCGAGCCAAACACACTTCCTCATGACGAGATGGCCGACAGGAGGTAACCCAGGGAATCGGAAGTTCATTCACAGATCTAAGTTTATTATTGCGGAGAGCGGACCACTCTTCCTGCCAGCA
The DNA here is from genome assembly GCA_030765055.1 of Mantis religiosa. Taxonomy (NCBI): domain Eukaryota; kingdom Metazoa; phylum Arthropoda; class Insecta; order Mantodea; family Mantidae; genus Mantis; species Mantis religiosa. Next base: position 13,405,608 of record CM060952.1, read on the forward strand.
GGTTTGCACAGCTCTCCGCAATACGGCCCTAAAATCTTCCGATGTCACAGATGGTACTCGAACCCTGGGCTGCATGGTAGCCGTCTTGGCTGCCAAATCCGCCATTTCATTCCCCCGCAATCCTACGTGACCAGGGATCCAGGCACACACCACGTTAACGTCAGAAGCGTGTAAAACGTGGAGGGCATCCTGTATACGCTGCACAAAAGGGTGGTAGTTGTACAGCTGCCGTAGGCTTTGAAGTGCACTGAGGGAATCACTTAGGATTAAGCAGTCCACCAAGACAGACGTAACAGGAGTGTTGTTAACAGATGTATTCAGAACGCTGTTTTTGTGGACATTGACCTTGGTAGATTGTGACTGTGTATGTGACGTAATTCTGCTGTAATCTGCAAGTGTATTTCTACGGAAATAAAGAACATTTAGATTTTCTGCAAATTGCAGTTTTAATTCTACGAACCCACAAAGTCACAATATTGTAGAACACATTTTGTGCAGATATTTCCTAAGTTTATTTGCATCTCTCGTTGTTTTAAGTCATTTATTTGCTGAGGTAAAGCATTACTTTTTTTCTTAATTTACGTCCTCCAACTTTAAGTCATATTGGACGGTGAATGAATTGGATGAAATGATGCTCAAATGAGTCCAGGGTCCATGGAGCTAGTGTTACCTGAAATTCGTCTTGAAGGATAATGGAAAACCACGGAAAACCCCTATCCAGGTAACTCACCCTGACCGAGATTCGAACAGGGAACCTCTTTAACGTGAGGCAGACATGCTACCACCACGTGGGCTTCACAGGGGAATACAGTAGACTTCATGGGACAGTCAAGTGTTTTAAACAGCTGGTTACTATGTGGCGTCTTTCAAATGTTATTCTCTTTGTATGTCAAAGAGATAAAAGATGAATAATGTCTAAGTATTTGAGAAAAGTGTAAACGTTTGAAAATGCAGGCGTATAACAAAAAATGTTTCGGAAATGTTCACTCTACAAAAATATATATGACAAATTGTATGTTTTGTACAGTAATTCTCTTTGTTTTTCTTCATTTGTCATAAAAGTACCTTAAACATAAAATGTATTAAACAAAATACATATATTTTTTTTTTTTTTTTTTGAGAAAATTATACACTTCGAATAAGGGTAGTTGGGCCTTGGGGCATATTAATTCGATGGATAATGGTGAACTTAAGTATTAGAATAGTACAGGATAAATTCTGACGGAGGAGATTCGACACTGCGACCAAACTTGGTCTATTGTATCTATCCCCAAGTGGGGCAGCCCCGAGAGGAAGGATGAGGCGAGAGGAGACAGAGGATGGCAGGCCAGTATAGCCGACATCCCACCAGTCCTGGAAGGGCGTACTACGGGGGCTGTTCAATAAAGATTGATCTTTCACGTACCTTTGCTCATCCTCATAATTTTAATGGGCCTTCTCAAAATAGTCTCCCCTGAATGAGATGCACTTGTCCCAGCGTTTCTGCCAGTCTTTAAAGACATGCTGGAAACCATTTTCTGAGGGATCCTTCAAAATAGCCTCCGCAGCCTTCACCACTGCTTCTGATGAAGATCCGATGTTTCTTTCAAACGTAATCACTGCTGATGAAACTTGGCTACATCATTTTGATCCTGAGAGCAAACAGCAAATCTCAGTGTGGAAATCTCCTTCATCACCAGCCCCCCCAAAAAGCAAAAGTGGTTGCTTCTTCTGGAAAAGTTATGGTCATCTCATTGTTTAATATTCGTGGAATGGTTTATCAGCATGTTGTACATACACACCATCAGTAACTGGACAATACTACAGGAATGTCCTGAAAACATTGCAAGTCCATATCAGGCGCAAAAGACCACATTTTCGTAAAGCAGGCTGAATGCTGCACCACGATATTGCACGGCCGCATATTGCCGACGTTGTTGCTGAATATCTTGCAAAAATCAACGTGAAGTGCATCCCTCACCCTCCCTATAGTCCGGATTTAGCCCCATGTGACCTTTTTCTATTCCCTAACTTGAAGAAACGCCTTCGTGGGAGACATTATCCACCATCAGAAGCCGTAGAGAAAGCTGCGGAGGCGATTTAGAAGGATCTCTCAAAAATGGTTCCCAGCATGTCTTTGAAGACTGGCAGAAACGCTGGGACAAGTACATCGCATTCAGGGGAGACTATTTTGAGAAGTACCGTCAAAATTAAGAGGATGAGTAAAGGTACGGTGTCAAAAAATTGTGATCATTCTTTATTGAACAGGCCTCGTATATTACAGATTAATCTGCCTGACTCACCCGGTTATATTATTTAACTCCATTTTTGTTTTGTATTACGGCCGTGAAATATTGAGTGGAATTATATATATGAAGGTATTTTCCACTTTTTGGTATAAAGATGTTGATTCTTCCGTTACAGAAACCAGAGCATCTGTCAAGAAGGGTAATAAAGGAAGAGGCAATTAAAACGTCATAAAGATGACGCTAGTGTCGACGGAATGGAGACACGAATCCGGCCGAGGGTCGACTCGCAGCCCAATTTAATTGTTGGAAACAAATGCACAGCGTTATTACCAGCGACATTTTGTTTGTTCCCCTGCTGAATCGTAACTTTCTCTCTTTATTTATTCGGGGACTTTTTAAAAACGCAGGTGTTCATACGGCCGCTCTGAACAAATATATCAGATTACAGCAGAAAGGAAACCGAGTTACAAGATATATGATCGGAACATGTTTTGCCTGCGAGTAAATATCATCAAATTTGGTTTATTACTTTCTATCCTATTTACTTACACCGTACTCAACAATTAGACGCCGTGATTTCACAGGTATATGGCCCTTTTGAATAAATACAAGGAAAGTTTAGACAAAAGTCCGTATCAATGAATACTGCGCGATTCATATAAATCTGAACCACTTCAATACGTCATAATTTCCCTTTGAAAACCCGTAGAAGGTAAAAATTTGTTTTAACGATCTCTGTGGCTCTGAGACAATTGACAGCACTGACAACTGTTAACAATTGACAGTCTTAAATGTGCAGTCAGAACAGCAACGTGCAGCACTCACTACGAGAGCGTGCTTACATTTTGAAAACATATAAGAAGAAAAATTCCTTTGTTACAACGTAACGGGAATTTAGAAGAGAATTTAATGCCCGCGATGTTCCGACAATGTTACACTGTTCTACACACAAAATGCAACGGAAATGAGAATAGCTAATATTGACTAATTTGGGGTCACTGAATTCGCAGATGACATTGAAATTTCCAGCTTAGCTCTAGTTTTAAAATTACCGTCATATCCTGATATTACATATTTTCCCACTAAATATTTGATCTCCACGTAGAAACTCTTGGCAGCAGCACGAACCTACAGCTACTGCGTCTGGCCGAGAGGACAGCCCTGGGATTCCAGGAAAACTTCAAGACAGTCGCGGTGCTGCTAGACGTAGAGAAAGGCTTTGCCACAACCTGGCACCAAAACCTACAGTACAAACTCAGGGAGGCCAACGTACCTCCTCCCTATCTCGCCCTGATTAGTAGTTTCCTCAGAGACCGCACGTTCAGGGTGAGAGTGGAAGGACGGCTGTTATCTATCAGACCCATAGCCGCGGGAGTCCCCGTTACTCTTTGCGGCCTACTTGTCTGATTTCCCCTTAGAACCACAGACTGTTGCGTGCCAATATTCCGACGACGTCCTCATAATGGTACGTAACAAAAACCTAAGATATTGTCATCCTCTCTGCAGCGCCAGCTCCGAGCCATTGGCCGTTGGAGTGAGAAGTGGAGGATGGTCATTAGCCCCGATAAGAGCTCCGCTCTACTCCTGGCTAAGGTCCGAACTAGGCGACCGGATTGGTCGCTGAGGTTGAGGCAGAGGCAAATCCCTTGGGTTCCCACTGCCAAATACCTTGGCGTCCACCTCGATCGCGGTCTCACCTACGCACCTCACGTCCGGGTCAAAGCCGGACAAGGCCATGCAGCACTGAGGCAGTTGTACCCAGTGCTTAAATCCACAATGCCAACGCACCTCAAACTACGCCTGTATCGGGCGATTATACCGCCCCTGAATCTGTACGGCTGCGAAGTCTGGGGATCAGCGGCTCCCACCATTATTCGCAGACTACAGCGCGTCCAGAACAGGGCACTGCGCATGATCTACGATACCGGGCGTAGATTCCCGTCCCACATCCTTCATACCTACTCCGGGGTCCCGTACATCGTGGACGTGGTGCGGGAGAGATCCCGCACCATATACGATAACCTAGACTCCCATCCCAACATCCTGGTGAACACCCTTGGCTGCTACGACCACGGGGCTCCTCGCCGCCAACCGAGCTATCGCTTGCCCAAAGATTCTTTGGGTAACCAGAATTGAACAGGGCCACATTCCCCTGACTTCAATCCCCCCAAGCCCAGAAATGGGCTTGGAAAATTCAATACCTGAACATTTTTTCCTTTCCTTCTAGCCTGTTTAGCGGACTGTGCTCAGATGCCTCCCAGACAGTCGGAAGAGCGCAGCCACCACTCGGCGCACAACCCCCCAGGGGGCAACAGCGCGCATAAGGCTAGACATACTACTGCCGAAGACAACCGCCTGAGACATAAGACTACTCTATCATACTGCCCAGATAAAGCCGCAATAAGCTGCTAGGTGCTGGGCAGCAAATACTCCATCCACGTAAACCTGGACGACTCGAATCTTCTGCTGGTCTGCTGCTGGATAAATCTCACAACACTGTAATCACGTGATCATCCATTCTCGCTGCACACATGTTCATCACGTGATCGATACAATTGTCGCCTGGAAGGGTTTTTAGTTCTTATCAAGTGTTTTACAAAAGTGGTCGTATTCCTCTTGCGCTCCGAATTGAATTCATGATAATTTTGTTGTTTTGTATTATCATCTCACATTCTATTCTTACAGACAAGTAGAAAACTGCCTAAGTGCGTGAATAATCCGAATAACTTTTCCTATATATGCGGAGAGGTTACATTTGCATCGAGGAGGCGTTCGATAACATCATATATTAAAAAAAAAAAAAAAAACATACGTTTTATGTTTTAAATGTAAGATAGGTGACCAGGACAGAAAATGGGCATCACATGTGTGCTGCACTACATCTTCATCGAAACTTAATCCGTGGGTGAAAGGAAAAGGACTTTGTATGCCGTTTGCAGTGCCCGTAGTTTGGAGGGAGCCTAGGAATCATACTACTGATTGTTATTTTTGTATGCCCTCCCTATCAAGGAAGTTATGTCCATGAAGAAATAATCAACACTTATGTACCCTAATAGAACTTTTCAAAGATCACCAGTTGGAAACAGTGAAGTAAAAAAGAGAAAGCAGCATGGGAATCCTTTTAAAATTTTTCGAATGACATAAAACTGACATTAAATTTAATCTCATGCCGGCACGTTGGCCATAGTAGCTCAATGGCTAGAGCGGCTGGACGGAAACCAGAAGATCCGTGGTTCAAATCCCGGCTATGGCATTGAATTTTTCAATCTGACTCAAAGTTTCCACAATTCAGCCTACACACGGCCAGTGTTAAAGAACAATTAATTTCCACCATGGAACTTGTAACCAGTTTCTTTGATAATCGAATAATCTCAAAGGGTCTGTAACCCTCCAGGTCCCCTGACCTAACCTCACCGGATTTTTTCTTGTGGAGATACCTAAACATAGAGTGTACAAGAATAGGGCACCGTCAATTGATGTTCTCAATTCTGGAACCGAAATAAGTAACATTGGCGAGGATACTCTCCGTAAAACTTCAGAGAATATGATGAGACGAGTACAAACATGTATAGATGCTGGTGGAGAACACTTCCAACATTTTCTCTGAGATGTAAATAGTGTAATGTAATCTCCCAATTGTGTATTATACTCTCCCAAAGTTACACGTGTCTGCTATTATTGGTTAAAAGGTAATGGACTATCGAGATAGTTCAGATTTATATGGATCACACTGTATTTTTGTGTGTCTTTGAAGAGCATAACTTAACAATTAATGGTGGATATATCACACTTCATATCTAGCAAGAATGAGGCTCAAAGCTTTTGAAAATGTCTTCCTATTCGAAATTACTCTTTATATGACGACTGTTCAAAACATTCTGGTACTTTGGCCACAAGATGGTTTTACTATTACCTTTTACATATTGTTCATGGTCTCTCTTGTACCATTGATACAGCACTCATTGCCACTTCCGAAAGCATCTTGCGCGTCCTTCCAACGTAGTTTTCAACTTCGAAAACAAGAACAGGCGCGCTGGGGTCAGGTCTGTAGAGTACGGAGGATGAGACAGCACGTTGATTTTGTTTTTTGTGCAGTAGTCAGGCACCAATAGGGATGAATGTGCGGGTGTATTATCATAATGCAAGAGCCATGATTTTTCTCGCCACATTTCTGGTCAACATGATCCAAATAAAACGTGACATTCTTCTGCAATCTCTCGCACAGTCAACTGACATAAGCGACGTCAGTAGAAGTCGAAGGCTGTCCTGAACGAGGGTCGCCTTTAACTCCCGCCCGCCACTTTTAAACTACATGAACCATTTGCAGCACGGAGTACATAAAAATGCTTGAAATGCGTTATTTTTATTAAAATTAGCTGTAATATCGTAAATGAATGAGGGTACAGCCCCTGTCTTCTCAAATGCCTTTTTAGGATTCTTTCTAACTTTTTAAAAGTTATTTGTTCGTAATTATAACAGCTGTTTTAATCTGGGTTAAAGGTTAGACTCCTTGGGTTCACGTAAATCCCTGGGTATATTGATTATGTTCACTTGTTTGAACAACTAACGTTTGTATGGCGGAACCTGCATCGATTATTGGTCGTATTACGTTATTAATTCACCTTGGGCGAGCTTAACTCTAAATGACTGAACCAAAAACCCTGCAACCTTCTTTGTTGCACGTATATACAACCAAATTTCTGTTTCTAAACCGTTTTTGTATTTGCTACAACACTTAGAAAATATTCAAACAATATCCCTCAAGATGTGATAAAAGTTGTTATTTTTGACTGAGTATAACATCAGGAGTGTTATTTTGACCGTAGACTTCATTCAACAGCGATACTTCAGCACGTGTAGTCTCTTTATCATTTCTAAAATTTGAGGGAACAATATAAAGTATAAGGACGCAAAAAGACAAACAATACAATAAAATGTACGAGGGCTGTTCAATAAAGAATGATCAAAATTTTTCTTTGACAACGTACGTTTATTCATCATCATAATTTTGATGTTCCTTCTCAAAATAGTCTCCCCTGAATGCAATGCACTTGTCCCAGCGTTCTTGCCAGTCTTCAGAGCCATGATGGAAACCATTTTATGAGAGATCCTTCAAAATTGCCTCCGCAGCCATCACCACTGCTTCTCATGATGGATAATGCCTCCCACGAGTGCGTTTATTCAAGTTAGGGAATAGAAAAAAGTCACATGGGGGCTAAATCCGGACAATAGGGAGGCGGAGGTATGCACTTCACGTTTATTTTTGCCTCAACAACATTGGTAATATACGGCCGTGCATTATCGTGGTGCAGCATCCTGCCTGCTTAACGGAAATGTGGTCTTTTGCACCTGATATGGACTTGCAATGTTTTCAGGATATCCCTATAGTATTGTACAGTTACTGATGTGTGTGCAGGTAAAACATACTGATAAACCATTCCATGAATATCAAAGAATGAGACGACCATAACTTTCACAGCAGAAGCAACCACTTTTGCTTTTTTCTGGCTTGGTGATGAAGGAGATTACCACACTGAGCTTTGCTGTTTGCTCTCAGGATCAAAATGATGTAGCCAAGTTTCATCAGCAGTGATTACGTTTGAAAGAAACTCGGGATCATCCTCTAACGTCAACTTTAACTGCATGCAGATTTGCATGTGAATGTCCTTTTTTTCGAGAATCAACACTCTTGGAACCCATCGCGCATAAACACGTCTCTTGTGTAATTTTTGTCACCAACGTGTGGGTGACACCCAATGAAATGTTCAATATTTTAGAAAGTGATCTTAAGGAAATTCGTCGATCCTCTCTCACGATGGCAGCAGCAGTGTTGATGTCTTCTTCCGTAAGAGCAGTAACTGGAGCAGCACCGGGTCCACCTTCCTTTGAAATTGATTGTCTCCGCTCTTTAAACATTTTAAACCACCTTCGAGCTGTGCTGTAGGGAAGAACAGACTCTCCATAGGCCTCGTGTAACATTGTATAGGCCTCAACTGAAGATTTGTTGAGACGAAAGCAGAATTTCAAAGCCGCATATTTTTCCTCGCGTGTTACCTCCATTGTAGTGGTAGGCGATACTGAACATATCTGAACTTGCCTGGTTCTCACAGGCGGGAAACAGGAGTACCAACAATGAAACTACTACGGCGTGTTTGTTTCACATTAAGCTAACAGAATACAATAAGATTGAATTTTAGTGAGAAAAATTATGACCGTAAAAAATTATTATCGTTCTTTATTGAACAGCCCTCGTATAAGACAAACCACACCTTCTAGACCAAACAGTTCTGCAGTTATACGTTGTTCTATAATACCTTACCAGGATTTATAAAAAATAAAGTATTACTGTTATATTTATATAAATTAATTTAACATAGTAGATATTGGTCTATTATAATAAAACATATGTGAACTTAATCAGGATGGATTATATCTTCATCATAAATCATAGATAGTAGTTCAGTTTTATACATTCTCAAGACCTTGTCATTCTCTCACGATTGTATGAAAAGAGTGTGGAATTTTGATGTTCAGTTGTTAAACATTTGACAATCGCAATTTCTGTTTTGTCTGTAATGTTTATCTGGATTGGAAGGAAGTTATTACTCTACCTGGTCTATTTAACCTTATATCACTACCCTGTTTGTCTGCATTTCCAGAATGTTCCACGTAGGAGCCTCTATTCATTTCGAGATTCAGAAAGCAGCAACAATGCGTTTCTTAAAGAGCCGTATCTTAATGAGTCCGACTCATGCATTTTTACTGCTCCAACTGACAAACGCAACTAGACAAATGGGCCCACAATTCATGAGCTTTACCTTGTAATAGAAGGCTGTTGCTTCCAACAGAAAAGAAATGTTACAAAAATAAATAAAAGTGGAAACGACTCAAGGACAAAAAACAGAATATAATGAAAGTGAAGGGAAAGCTGTCGTAAAAAAAAGGGAAGGAAACAAGGGAACGAGGTGCTAGGAAGCAAGAGAAAAAGAATAACCTGGCCCCAAAAAAGTTCTAGAAATAGAATAAGACGCAACCTTATTAACGCAGTTGTGTTCCCTCATTATATTCACGACATTTCGCTAATTAAGGGCTCCAATTTGCATGTCATACGCTCATACAAAGTCAACTATCATTTTCTTTGTCTTCTTCTAAAATAGACTTTACACTCTGAACCCTTGTACCAACTATTCTTATTTATTATCCAATTCTGTAAGTCCTGTTTTACCTAAAGATATATTAGGACTACGGCGGAGTAAAAAATATAGAACAATGCTTCTAACTTTGTTATTATAGCTTTGTGAAGTGATATATTTTTAGAAAAGCTGTAAGATAACATATTTTGATATTACTATAACTGTGAATATCGCGTGATATTTTTACAATATCAATTTTTTCTGCTCAGGTCTCGGAAATAAAATGTAGATGATTTTTTTTAAATATAATATAAATGTATTAGGACATATTACATCACATGAAATTTAAATAAGAAAGTAAGTTTATAACAAAATTAGTGGTGCTGTGTTGTTACACATGATGAATTTACTTCTAAAGTTGCTCAAAATGGCCTCCAGTTACAGCCAAACAATGCCAAAGTCTGTCTTTGAAATTAACGTTTCAGTAACACCGATCGCCTGATCTTGCCGAATTCTTCGCTTTAACTCTTCAAGACCTCTTGAAGCTATTTATATATAGATATCCTACTATCCTATTGAAAGTTTGCATAACAGTTCTTGTAGGTAAAGTGAAAAAATGGGATTTTTTGGATGCTCTAAGACGGTTTTAACATTCCAGTTCTTTCCAGAGGCATAAAAATAAAAAGTTTCAGACGAAAATGCGTATAATATAGGCTGAGAGGATGTTCCTGGAAGTTTCCTGTCAACTGGATACCAATTTAGGTATTTAGTTGCATTCAGCGTTTAAAATTACTCACAAAACCTCTCTTAATGGTCTGTAGCAAGTTGCTAGCTCTTGGTCTTCGAGACTACGTATGAGTAAGGAGAAATACAGTAGATTTAAATGATTGCCAAATGTTTTAGGTTACTGCTATCTCATGGCTTTCAAATCCGCTGCCTTTTTATTTCAGCAGAAAATAGGTCAAATAAGGACCTCCTATTTGAGAAAATTTAAACAAGCTTCACATTTTATTAATTATGCAAAAGTAATTCAGACCTATGCAATTCACAAAATATTTTTCATGAAAATATTTTTAATATATGATACTTTAATTAATTAGAAGCAATTTTAGAAGATTAAGGTACTCCGTTTGGTTTCTGGACCTTTTCTCCCCTAAAAATACTTAACTTTGTGTCCATACGGCTCAAAACGTATGTTATTATGAAGTACTTGGTAGACTAAGTAGCTTAGCGGTAAGAAAATTTGGTTATTTTACAAGACATTAAATATTCAAAATGCTCCTTGTGGTTATATGTACTTTTGAGCAATTGGTGCTTGTACCTTAGTTCCTTTGATCATAATAAATGAAAAGTTTCAGATTTGTTATTTAGCTAAGAAAAATTGTATATGCATACATTTTAATAAAATAGTTTCAATCTTTAAAATGTAATAAAAATGACAAGGGGCCATCTCAATTTTTTCTACAGTGTTACTTATTTTATATGAATAATTCCTGGAGAAGGTAAATAAGAAACTTTGCTACAGAATTTTGTAAACTAGGCTGTAAGGAGCTATATTTTCTCTCACAATTAAAACAGAGAATTGTTTTTCTAAAAAATTATTTTATCCATTTGAAAATTTAGGAAATAGCTGTATATAGTAGTAATAATAATAATAATAATAATAATAATAATAATAATAATAATAATAATAATAATAATAATAATAATAATAATAATAATAATAATAATAATAATAATAATAATAATAATAATAATAATAATAATAATAATAATAATAATAATAATAATAATAATAATAATAATAATAATAATAATAATAATAATAATAATAATAATAATAATAATAATAATAATAATAATAATAATAATAATAATAATAATAATTTATTGTCAATAGACTTTGCAGTTTCTGAAATTTTACATATAAATACATATATAAATACAATTGTTTTTAGTTACAAATTAAGGAATAAATTCATGTGGTACAATGATTATAATTCATTAATACAATACAAATTTTTTGTTAACAAGTACTTCTTCAGAGCACCCTCGAATTGCTTGCCTTTACAAGACCTTAGATGTGTTGGCAATTTTTTGTGAAGCAATAAGCCCATCACATTTGGATCTCTGTCGGAAATATTCTTATTAAAGCTTTGCCTAAAAAAATCGTACTTGTGCCTATTGTTATGGCTATGAATATTACTATTTTTAAGATTTTCCTTTTGTACTGCATAAGTTACTACTTTATAAACATACAGAGAATATACTATTAATATTCCTTTATCCTTAAATATTTCCCTACATGATTCTCGGGAACTCAAATTGTAAATAATTCTGATGGCCCTTAGTAATAATATTAATATATAAACTTTATCAATTAGGAAGATAGGGTGTGAAGATGGTTGGTCCGTCAGTAAGGTTCGGCGGGACTCCGTTCGAAAATGTCGGTAAATCAGTCTGCCTCTGGGACCTTCCATTAACCGTGCATCATTATTACTAATATCCATGACATTGACAGATGTACGGTTGATTGAGAGAACCCCAGATGGTGAACACAATTCCACAAATTAATCTCGTCTTACCACTACTCTCATATCTACACCTGTTAAACTAGAACGTCAGTAGTTAGCAAGAGATAACCTATATTGTATAGTTACAGAGGTTACGTGAGGCACAGATCTCAAACAAAACATTTGACTATCGTTTAAACCTACTGTACTAAGCTGTTAAGGAAATGTTAAGACAATCTTTGCAACCTAAATAAAACAACAAGAATAATTTGTACAAGAGTAGAGAAGGTCATGTGAGAGCAATATGTCAATTTTATTTAAATAAACCACACTTTTAAGTTCCAACTCTTAAAATATTTACAAGAGAATAAAAAATCTAGATTTATAATTTAATGAATAGGAAACTAGACGAGATATCAAAAGGACTTGCTATCCCAGCCCCTGATTAGCCATCTCTTCGAAAACAAAATCACAGCAGTATTCTGAAAGTAGACGAACTGTAGCTTTGTTGGGAGGGGGAGGGTGAAATGTGTAGTGTTTAACGCCCGCTTTTACTACATACGGCACCGCCGACGGTGACACTGATGATACATGAGATGAAGATGGAGCACCGGTGGAATGAGATGGCGGGAGAAACCGGAGGTCCCGGAGAAAACCCGCCCCAGCGCCGTGTTGTCCACCACAAATCTCACTTTGCGGTCGCCTAAGATTGAACCAGGGTCGCCTTGGTGAGAGCCAAGCGGTTTAACCACTGAGCCACGGCGCGACCGGAGGTTTTTTATTTTGCTGTTTGCACACATGCACATAGAGACCTTCTTATATAAATACCCCTTTGGGAGATCAGAGGACATCAAAACATATATTTCCAGTGAAATCTCCACATAATATTTTAGGGTGGAATAAAATATTTTTCTTGCGTTGGCAGCGTTTCTCTCAAATTCAAGAGATCCAGAGTTCGAATCTCGGTCTGAGTGATTTATCTGGATAAACCTTTGAATGAACCAACGATAGGACACACGTGCAGCTTTGGGAGATGACATTACACTATTTACATCTCAGAGAAAATGTTGGAAGTGTCCTCCACCAGCATCTATACATGTTTGTACTCGTCTCACCATATTCTCTGAAGTTTTACGGAGAGTATCCTCGCCAATGTTACTTATTTCGGTTCGAATGGATCCCCTGAGAACATCAATTGTCCGTGGTCTATTACTGTACACTCTATTTTTAGATACCCCCACAAGAAAGCATCTGGTGAGGTGAACAGATTTTTAAGATTATTCGATTATCAAAGACACTGCTTACAAGTTCCATGGTGTCATTAGATATATGGTCCATCTTGCTAGAAATAACCTTCTCTCAATTCGATATCAACTTCGTAAAACTTTAGAGAATATGATGAGACAACTGGTATACTCATTAGTGAGAGTGGAAAACATAGACCGCCAGAGAATGCAGAGACTTTTACAGATGTTCGCAGAAGGCTATTGAATTCTTCAAATAAATGTCGATTGAGTCAGGAATCAGGGTATTCATATGGAACATGTAAAAGAGCTGCGACCTTACAGAGTGCAACAACTGAAAGAAGCAGATTATCATAAACGAATAAGTTACTGTCGATTGTTTCAGGGTACTCTTATTCCAAGTCCATAACATGCTTTACTGATGAGGCATGGTTTCATCTGTTAGGCTACATAAACACAAAACACCAGATATTGGGCTGCTGTAAACCCCAAGTGATCCATGAAACCCCACTGCATGATGAAAAGGTTGGAGTATGGTGCATGGTATGAGCTTCCAGGATCGTTGGTCCCATTTTCTTTGATACGACTGTAGACACTGAAGTTTATATGGGTATCTTCAAGACATTTGTTGAAGCAGATGGATGATATCGAGTTGAGAGAAGGTTATTTCCAGCAAGATGGAGCAATGTGCCATACATCTAATGACACAATGGAACTTGTAACCAGTTTCTTTGATAACACTGGGCAAAAAAAGCTGATTGTTTCGAGCACTTCATGAGGCAATTCCAACTAATTTTGGGTTGAGAAAAACAAATATGACAATGAAAAAAAATTATTAGCTCTAGTTTGTATGATATACACATGGTGGAAGTATTACATATTAACGGATTGAGAGAAAAAGATACATTTTAATTACATACATGCTAACAACAATGAAAGTGCAGTTGAATTTTTAACTGGTAATTACATGCTAAGAGTTCTAAATTGCTGGAAAAATACTTCGCAGATAGTTGTGTCTGAAGAGAATCATGTGATGGCCTATTGACTTCGTCGTCTTTTAGCTTGCCTTTTGTGATGGAGTTCCACAGAATCCCTATACAAAGACCAACAGTAATCCGCAAACATTACTTCATTCCAACGGCCCTGATATCTTTGTTCTATAACAGAAATGTCCTGATGGAATCTCTCCCCATGTTCATCACTAACAGCTCCACAACTAGGAGGGGAAAAGTCTAGGTGGGAGTGTAGAAAATGGATCTTAAGGGACATGTTTCATCCAAGGTTACGGTATTTTTGCAGGAGCACTGTCACCAAATGCTTGTAGTTTTCATCTGTTTTGTTGCTTAAAAGTCTAAGCTTCCATTTCTTTCTGCTCCAAAATTTAGTCAAATTCAGTATCCTTTACAAGTTCTCTTATTTGTGGTCCCACAAAAATGCCTTCCTTAACTTTTGCATCACTTGATTTCCAAAATTTCTCTCTGGTTGTATTTTGTTATTTAACAGGTGTGTCAACTCCTAAAAAAATTCCACCAAATCTAAAATGTTGACTCTAAAAAAAATGAAATGTCACTTTATCTTCAAAACAAGAGCTAATACATTATTTTTATGGTGATTTTTGAATTCAGCAGATGAAAATACATGTAAATTCACTATTTTTAAGCGCGAAAAATCTTCATTGTTGCACAGTGTAATCGAATAATCTCAAAATCTCTGTGGTCCCACAGATCACCTGACTTAACCTCATCATATTCTTTCAGGATTCTTTCTTGTGGTGGTATCTAAAAATAGAGTGTAGAAGAATTGATCACGGGCAATTGATGTTCTCAAGGAATACATTCGAACCGATATACGACGGGTGTTCAATAAAAATTATTACAATTTTTTCTGACAACGTACCTTTACTCATCCTCATAATTTTGATGGCCCTTCTCCAAATAGTCTCCCCTGAATGCGGTGCACTTGTTCCAGCGTTTCTGCCAGTCTTCAACGACATGCTGGGAACCACTTTTTGAGAGATCCTTCAAAATCGCCTCCGCAGCCTTCAACACTGCTTCTGATGATGGATAATGCCTCTCACGAAGGCGTTTCTTCAAGTTAGGGAATAGGAAAAGGTCACACGGAGGTAAATCCGAAGTATAGAGAGGGTGAGGGATTCACTTCACGTTGACTTTTGCAAGATATTTAGCAGCAACATTGGCAATATGCAGCCGCGCATTATTATCGTGGTGCAGCATCCAGCCTGCTTCACAGAAATGTGGTCTTTTGCGCCTGATATGGACTTGCAATGTTTTCAGGACATCCCTGTAGTATTGTCCAGTTGCTGATGTGTGTGCAGGTACAACATGCTGATAAACCATTCCATGAATATCAAAGAATGAGATGACCATAACTTTCCCAGCAGAAGCAACCACTTTAGCTTTTTTGGGGGTTGATGATGAAGGAGATTTCCATACTGAGCTTTGCTGTTTGCTCTCAAGATCAAAATGATGAAGCCAAGTTTCATCAGCAGTGATTACGTTTGAAAGAATCTCCAGATCTTCCTCTAACATCAACTTTAACTGTATGTTACCTCCATTACAGCGGTAGGCGATACTAAACATGTCTGAACTTGCCTAGTTCTCATAGGCAGGAACCAGGAGTACCAACAATGAAACTACTAAGGTATGTTTGTTTCACATTAAGCTAACAGAATATAATAAGATTGAATTTTTCTGCGAAAAATTATAATCGTAAAAAATTATGATCATTCTTTATTGAACAGCCCTCGTAAGTAACATTGGCGAGGATACTGTCCGTAAAACTTCAGAGAATATGGTGAGATGAGTACAAACATGTATAGATGCTAGTGGAGGAAACTTCCAACATTTTCTCTGAGATGTAAATAGTGTAATGTCATCACCCGATTGCGTATTATACTGTCCCAAAGTTGCACGTGCGTCCTCTATTATTTGTTCAAATGTTATGGCCTGTTGAATGGTTCAGGTTTATATGGATCGCAGTGTAATTGCAGCTATAATATTTCGTAATTTTAAAATGAAGTAAAATTTGCAGAATCAGCATCCAAGTATAGAAAAAGTATTGAGCGCATTCTCTGAAATGTGGTTGATATCGGGTGAAGCTAAGCCTTAAGTATTAGATATAATTTCAGTCATTTCATTAATCTAATGGATTTTAAACGATCAAACAGTAACAAAACTATATGATTGAAAGACTGTGTTGAGTTTGTTGGCATTGATCCATGCGTCGCTTGATTTATCCCAAGTCATAGTAATACGAAAATGACAATTTTGTGCGGACGGGATACGCCCTGTTTGATGAAGCATACGAGGTCTAATGAATCCCTCCTATGTGATGTTCCGACAAAACGAAGAATGCCTGTTTGGTTCGCAATCAATCCAACGTTTCTGTTGCCAGAATATTGAGTTTCGAATCGCTGAAGCGCGACCAATCGATGCACTAAAGCTCGTATGTTCTTACCGAGTGCATAATACACGCGGACCTACATTGGTTCTTCTCTGCATCAAACATCATTTACATGCTGCACAGGATACATTCATAATGCATGACTGATGGAGATGTTCAAGGATTTTGTCCAAGTGCACGAGAAGTTATAACTTTTCATCCTCGATTAAGAAACAGATATAGCATTGTGATCATATACAGGTTGGTTCAAAGAATACCGCACGATTATACCGTCACGTAGTTTACTAGTTCGAATTTCAGTGTCTCAGCTTTTAAAGAAAAAAAAGTAGGAGGCATTACTTTTTGACCCACCGTTCGTTTGGTGTCGTTTTGAAACATTCTGTATGTTTTATAAAGTGAGGTTCTATAAAAGGCATTTGATTCTATTAATAGAGATGCATTGTGGATAAAATTAAGCAGTAAGGGGATAAGTCAGGCATTTATAGAAGTAATTAAAATGATATACCAAGAGAATGAGTTGTGTATAAAACTACCAGGCAACAAAGTAACTAAATCTATATCGAGTAAGGCAGGAGTACGGCAGGGATGTAAACTTAGTCCAGTATTATTTAATCTTTATATCGATGGAATTTTAGAGGAGATATCAAGTTGTAGGGGCTACTGTTTGCAGATGGCCTAGTAGTTGGACCCATATCAAGTGGAGGGCTGAGAAGAGCAATCGAGGCAGCCAATTCTTATTGCAATAAATGGGGTTTGAAAGTGAATGAAAACAAAACAAGATTACGGTCTTCAAAAAAGGATACAGGTTGCGTAAGCATGAGAAATGGGAGGTTAATAGAAGAGAAATGGGGGTAGAAAGGAGATTTGATTATTTAGGTACAAGGTTGAGTTCAGATGGCAGCTGGAAAGAACAAAAAAAAGATGTCTGTGGCAAAAGGTAAAATGGCCATGATAGTGATAAGAACTTGCTATAGTAAACTGCCAGATATAAATGTCAAATGGTTGGAGAGGATTTATACGGCTGTAGTAGAAAATAGAATGTTACATGCATCAGAGGTTTGGAGAGTAGATGAGGCTTGGAGAGAGACTGATAGAGTGCATAGATCCTTTTGTAAATACATATTGGGATTACCAATAGCATCAGCTAATGGGGCAGCACAATTAGAACTAGGCAGGCATTCTACTAAAATTAAAATCTTGTCAAGGGCAATGAAATATTTATACAGAATAACTAACTTGGAAGATGACAATATAATTAAAGAATGTTTTCATATTCGAAAGAGAAGTAACTGGGGTGGGTCTTGGGCACATAAAATGTATGACTTGTTGAAGCAGATAGGTATGGGTCATTCTTGGATAAATGCAGAGTATGGGTATAGAGGTTTCTGGAAAGAAGTTAAGCTAAGATTAGAAGATATTGACAGACAAGACATTTTTGCCAATACAAGTGACAAAAGCTCACTGAGATTATATAGAGAAATAAAAATAACCTGGGGAAGGGAAGGATATATAGATATATGTAATAATTTAGGGCGAGAAGGTTTTGCTTGGGCGAGAAAAGGAGTGAGAAACTTGAAAGGTATAGGTCAAGAGAGGGAGCTAGATAAACGCCATTGTGTGGAGAAGAGAATGCAGACTTCCATTGTATATTATATTGTAGTCAAACAAAGATATGGAGAGAGCAGGCCTGGCTACGTAAATGGGACGGAAAGGTATAGGTCAAGAGAGGGAGCTAGATAAATGTCCATTGTGTGGAGAAGAGATTGCAGATTTCCATTGTATATTATATTGTAGTCAAACAAAGATATGGAGAGAGCAGGCCTGGCTACGTAAATGGGACAGAAAGGTATAGGTCAAGAGAGTGGAGCTTGATAAATGTCCATTGTGTGGAGAAGAGAATGCAGATTTCCATTGTATATTATATTGTAGTCAAACAAAAATATGGAGAAAGCAGGCTTGGCTACGTAAATGGGACAGAAAGGTGTACGTCAAGACAGGGAGCTAGATAAATGTCCATTGTGTGGAGAAGAGAATGCAGATTTCCATTGTATATTAAATTGTAGTCAAACAAAGATATGGAGAGAGCAGGCCTGGCTACGTAAATGGGACAGAAAGGTATAGAAGAGAATGCAGATTTCCATTGTATATTATATTGTAGTCAAACAAAGATATGGAGAGAGCAGGCCTGGCTACGTAAATGGGACGGAAAGGTATAGGTCAAGAGAGTGGAGCTTGATAAATGTCCATTGCGTGGAGAAGAGAATGCAGATTTCCATTGTATATTATATTGTAGTCAAACAAAGATATGGAGAGAGCAGGCTTGGCTACGTAAATGGGACAGAAAGGTATACGTCAAGAGAGGGAGCTAGATAAATGTCCACTGTGTGGAGAAGAGAATGCAGATTTCCATTGTGCATTATATTGTAGTCAAACAAAGATATGGAGAAAGCAGGCTTGGCTACGTAAATGGGACAGAAAGGTGTACGTCAAGACAGGGAGCTAGATAAATGTCCATTGTGTGGAGAAGAGAATGCAGATTTCCATTGTATATTAAATTGTAGTCAAACAAAGATATGGAGAGAGCAGGCCTGGCTACGTAAATGGGACAGAAAGGTATAGAAGAGAATGCAGATTTCCATTGTATATTATATTGTAGTCAAACAAAGATATGGAGAGAGCAGTCTTGGCTACGTAAATGGGACAGAAAGGTGTAGGTCAAGAGAGGGAGCTAAATAAATGTCCATTGAGTGGAGAAGAGAATGCAGATTTCCATTGTATATTATATTGTAGTCAAACAAAGATATGGAGAGAGCAGACTTGGCTACGTAAATGGGACAGAAAGGTGTAGGTCAAGAGAGGGAGCTAGATAAATGTCCATTGTGTGGAGAAGAGAATGCAGATTTCCATTGTATATTATATTGTAGTCAAACAAAGATATGGAGAGAGCAGGCTTGGCTACGTAAATGGGACAGAAAGGTGTAGGTCAAGAGAGGGAGCTAGATAAATGTCCATTGAGTGGAGAAGAGAATGCAGATTTCCATTGCATATTATATTGTAGTCAAACAAAGATATGGAGAGAGCAGGCTTGGCTACGTAAATGGGACAGAAAGGTGTAGGTCAAGAGAGGGAGCTAGATAAATGTCCATTGTGTGGAGAAGAGAATGCAGATTTCCATTGTATATTATATTGTAGTCAAACAAAGATATGAAGAGAGCAGGCTTGGCTACGTAAATGGGACAGAAAGGTGTAGGTCAAGAGAGGGAGCTAGATAAATGTCCATTGAGTGGAGAAGAGAATGCATATTTCCATTGCATATTATATTGTAGTCAAACAAAGATATGGAGAGAGCAGGCTTGGCTACGTAAATGGGACAGAAAGGTGTAGGTCAAGAGAGGGAGCTAGATAAATGTCCATTGAGTGGAGAAGAGAATGCAGATTTCCATTGTATATTATATTGTAGTCAAACAAAGATATGGAGAGAGCAGGCTTGGCTACGTAAATGGGACAGAAAGGTGTAGGTCAAGAGAGGGAGCTAGATAAATGTCCATTGTGTGGAGAAGAGAATGCAGATTTCCATTGTATATTATATTGCAGTCAAACAAAGATATGGAGAGAGCAGGCCTGGCTACGTAAATGGGACAATTTGGGGGGTGAAGTAGTAATTAGAAAAATGTTGTCAGTAAAAGGAGGAAAGAACAGGTGAAATATAGGGAATTATTTAGGAAAAGTTAAAGAGAGATGGCTAAGAACAATTAAGAGAAAAATGTAGAGTGGGATTCGTGAAATGGCAAAAAGTGTAAAAGGGAGCAGAGGGCCTCCAATACACATAAACCTAGGGTTAGGTGTATGGGGACTGAATTACTATTCAATGGTGGGCAACATGATAACATGACAGGATTTTCAGGATTTAGGAATATATGGCATATTTCAGTATGGATTTTATAATTTTAATCTTGATTTTGTATTTCCATTTGTTGATGTAAAAGGAAATAAATTACTATTATTAATATAAAGTGAGGGTACAATTTTGAATCCCCATTTCGGAAAGGAACACAGTGGACCGAGCTGTGAGGTCCTCGTGTAACACTGCTATCTAACTTCACTAATAGTGGAATAGATATTGTTGATTACATCTGTATTTCCGTCTTTTTTCTTTAACTGAGGAATGAATCTTTTAAAACCGCACATGCAGATAATTTGTCCTGTCCAAACTTATTCAAAGCAATGTGAAAATGCAAAACTACTCGGAATATTTATATTACAGGGCCCATCATCAATTAAGTGAAGATTATATCAACAGTTATTTGTGTTATAGTGCATAAAGACGTATTTTAGCCGCGAAAATATAAATAAGTCTTGTACTATACAATGTTTTATAAAAAACTTACCCTAATCATTAAAAAGACTTACTGCATTTCAACTAAACTGTAATTAAATAGTGCATTTATTTGTAGTCTTAACTTTTGGAATATAGAGCTAGTTAGAGCAAGGCCGCCTGTTGACTAATACCAATCGATGTTGGCTAGTCGTTTACTGAATTGACAGTTGAATTTGAACATATAGGAAAATATTTGTTAATTACTTAATGAATACAAGTTGTAGCTGTAGTTACACATTTATATGCCAATGTTAAAACTATAATAAATATTATACTTCAAATCTAGGTCTAGTGATTGTATATATACAGTCGTTAAACTGAAAATGTATCTAGTTAAATGATGTTCAAGTTAAAACAGTATACATAGAGCTTAGAGTTACCAGATATTCATCTTTCAGAATAAGAGAAAACCTCCAACGTTAAGTCATATCGGACGATGAATGAAATGATGTACAAATGAGCACAGGGTACATAGAGCTTAGAGTTACCAGACATTCATCTTTCAGGATAAGAGAAAACCTCCAACGTTAAGCCATATTGGACGATGAATGAAATTATCTTCAAATGAGTACAGGGTACATAGAGTTTAGAGTTAGCAGACATTCATCTTTCAGGATAAGAGAAAACCTCCAACGTTAAGTCATATCGGACGATGAAAGAAATGATGTTCAAATGAGTACAGGGTACACAGAGCTTAGAGTTACTAGACATTCATCTTTCAGAATAAGAGAAAAACTTCAACGTTAAGTCATATCGGACGATGAATGAAATGATGTTCAAATGAGTACAGGTTACATAGAGCTTAGAGTTACTAGACATTCATCTTTCAGAATAAGAGAAAAACTCCAACGTTAAGTCATATCGGACGATGAATGAAATGATGTACAAATGAGCACAGGGTACATAGAGCTTAGAGCTACCAGATATTCATCTTTCAGGATAAGAGAAAACCTCCAACGTTAAGTGATATCGGACGATGAATGAAATGATGTTCAAATGAGTACAGGGTACATAGAGCTTAGAGTTACTAGATATTCATCTTTCAGGATAAGAGAAAACCTCCAACGTTAAGTCATATCGAACGATGAATGAAATGATGTCAAATGAGTACAGGATACATAGAGCTTAGAGTTACCAGACATTCATCTTTCAGGATAAGAGAAAACCTGCAACGTTAAGTCATATCGGACGACGAGTGAAATTATATTCAAATGAGTACAGGATACATAGAGCTTAGAGTTACCAGACATTCGTCTTTCAGGATAAGAGAAAACCTCCAACGTTAAGTCATATCGGACGACGAGTGAAATTATATTCAAATGAGTACAGGGTACATAGAGCTTAGAGTTACCAGACATTGAGGTTTTAGGATAAGAGAAGCTCTGGAAAAACCCTTTTCACGCTGACCAAGATTCGAACTCTTGAACGTGACGCTAACGCTACCATACGCCGTAGAGGTGGTGACTGTTCTTTTTATTCAGGACGAATGAAATCATGTCTCTCGAGTGGTTATCTGGGATTTTATAGAGGCAGAGAAAGCAAAAATAATCTTTTTTAGCATTGCACTGTACCCTTATCTTAACTACATATTTGCTTTTGAGGTCCGTTGTTCACAAAGACTTTCGATAAAATTTTTGTATCAAATTCTGTGAAGAGCTCATTCAGTTGAATACTGGGAAGGATACATGAGAAGATTTAGCATGGAATGTTTCATATCTGGTTAATACAACATCGTGAATGAGGTCTATAGCAAATATTGCCTTTGATGTGAAGAGTGATTGACGTAATCTGATAAACTCCTTTTATCATTATGAATCGTTCGCTAAACAATTAGGAACCAAACAAGGAATTCCAATTAAACGAGAAACAAAAAGCGGTAGAATATTAATCTATATGAAAAAGCTCTCGATGTGTTCAAGTTGGTTTAGAACGCAGTCTTCGGTATCGTGCAACTAACCTGCAGTAAATAATGAAGTTGTGCTGCAATTAGTATATCTTTCCGACCTTCGTGCTTCATTAAAGTTCCATATATCTCCATGCCGGTAGCCTTTCATACGTCTTCTGCATCTGGCTCCCTTTGATCTCGACCGGGAGGGACGTTTTACCCCTTCCCTCTCTCTGTGTGTGTACGCTTGATGGGAGAACGTTTTAGCTGGGCGATATCATTCCATTGTTTTACCTGTTTCATTGGCAAATCTTCAAACAGAAAGACATCACATAATTTTAACGTGAAACGCTAAATAGTGAACTGAGTACCAAAATAATATTTGACTGCTTTCCACTGAAAGTCGCGAGCCAACCACTGCTAAAATATAACTTCCAAAACTGTAATGCCTTGCACTCATATGCCTTTTTCTACTCTTGTACAAACACTTATTGCTTTATCTAGTTCGAGATAAACATTATCTTATTGTAGTTACAAGGGAATGCAGTAGACTATAAGTGATAGTCAAATGTTTTATATACATGACTTTCTCTACTCTTGTACAAACACTTATTGCTCTATCTAGTTCGAGATAAACATTATCTTAATATAGTTACAAGGGAATACTTAAGTGATAGTCAAATGTTTTATATACATGACTTTCTCTACTCTTGTAAAACACTTATTACTCTATCTACCTCAAGATAAACATTATCTTATTCTTATTTTGCTGTAGCTGCAAGGGGTTATGAGAACATAGTGGTCTTAGCTGATAGCCATATGTTTTAAAACTCGATGCTAAGTAATGGTTTCAAAATTTCAATGCATGCATGATATTTCCTCCACGGTCATAATGGACCTTTAAAATTTTTGTTCCATAATCACCTTGGAATTGGTATAGTGAATATT
This sequence comes from Mantis religiosa, assembly GCA_030765055.1. NCBI lineage: Eukaryota > Metazoa > Arthropoda > Insecta > Mantodea > Mantidae > Mantis > Mantis religiosa. The sequence continues at coordinate 13,429,360 of CM060952.1, forward strand.
AAAAATTATTTTTGAATTCATGTTTTGTATTTAATTGTAGGAAATATGTTAACTACAGCAAGTCTAACACTATCTTAGCTGACTCAACGTACCAAAACCAGCAAGTGACACCGTCCCGTAAAGGGTTCTGTCCGATACTGGATGACTTTCCCCTATGCCACGCTTTCACAGTTCAGCATCTGATTAGCTGCACCAGACAGTGTAATGGTTTGACTTACAGAACACTTAAACTGAGTAACCCTTTAGTAGAATCAGTAAATATTAAAACAGGCGGAAATGTTCTGTCGGTTAAATGCAGCGCTAGGTGCTGCTAGGTTCGCCTGTGGGTTAGGATGGGGTGCGCCCAGGTTAAATAATCGGTGGTACGGCAGATCTGGAGATCACGAAGTACCCAGAGTTTTACGTGTTTTATAAATTTTCAAAATATATTACTATACTTCATTTTGGTGAAATAATATGGCATTATCAAAAATGAAAATTACCTGCATGAAATAAATAATAATCAATTGAAATCATGAAATGTAATGATTTTGACTCTTAATGGACACTTTCGAGAAAAATAAAGCATGCATTACCAAAATTAGTATGCTTTGGTCATTTCTGAATATCAGTGAATTGACAGCTTTAAAGGCAATTTTATTCCACAGTTATATAATCTGGTGTTTAATTTAACCTGCTATTCGTGCTGATATTTTTGCTAAAACTTCAAATACTTTAAATAACAAACCTTTTTCTAGTGTTTCGTACTTACCAACGCTGTATAGGTTTTGACTGTGAGATACTCTGCTTACCTGAAACAAACGAAGAATATTTTATTAATTTGCGTCCTCCAACTTCAAGCGACGCTATGTTTTTGTTTAAATTTTTAACATCCTGATGTAGTCTTTTTCTTTTATTATTCTATGGTCTTGAATGGTTTGTTTGTGTGGCTAGGCTAGAGTCAGAAAGTATTACAGTGTTTTGGAAACAATTGACATGTACCTATAAACAATTGCTGTAAGTATTCCTTGTATTTAACCATAATTACAAAATGTAAAATGAGAAAAGTTCACAATTTATTCCTGTTGTTTGTCTCTTCATTAGTGACCCATCAATGTAGATTGAAACTGTCCCTTTCAGCCAGTGACATTTGGTTATTAACCAGTGATTAATATTCCATATACAATAATGATATATTTCTAAGTTAGAAGTATTTGGAAATAATAAATATAGTCACGGATGGAGAGAGATATTTGAATCCATCAGGTTTCAGAAAACTGAAAATTCGATATATTTCCAATTGTGTAGATAAAGAAACTACGATCAGGCGAAAATTGTCATCTCCTAGTCAGTGCACAGTTCCCTTTGGAAGATTTGGGACGTGACCTTATAATTTATATAATTCATTACACCTAGTAGAGACTTAGGTGTATTACTTTAAGAGAAGTAAATTCAAAAGATTGGTTGCTCTGCATTCTTCAGTAAACCCACATGCTCAAAAGTTATATAAACAATTGGATGCTTAACATTAGAAAAGTGCAAAGTGCCAAAATTATGTAAAATGTGATGAGGGCTTTAAAAAATGCAGAATACCAAGGAGCATTACCTGTGAAAATGGCTAAGCTCATCGAGATTTTCAAGTGGTTAGAAAAGCCACCACCAGATGGCCATAGTGTTTGGTTTTCTTATGATTTCTTAAGAATGGTGCATTGACACGTTTAATTGTTTGTGGTTCTCTTTGATGTCATGAGCCAAATTCCCCACATTCACCTATTTTGGGAAAAGGATTCGGTGGGAGAATTCAATCAAATACTTGGGAGTCAAGCTGGATAAGGGCTTAACTATTCTGAGCACATCCGGGAGCTATCGCAGCGGTCGTGTGGTGTCTCGCCATCGCTATACCCTGTGTGGCGGTCTCGAATGTCTGTTTCCCTAAAGTTACGTCTCTTTATGGCTCTGGTCCTCCATGTCATGCTCTACGCGTGTGAAGTCTGGGGTATGGCCGCAGGCTCGAATCTGCTACTGTTCCAGCATGCATAGAATAAATGTCTTCGGATTATTTATTCTGTTTGCAGAAGGTTCCCCGTGAGATTACTTCACGAGACTTCATCCCTCCGTTATGTGGAGGATGAAATTAGGCGCCGGGTCTCCAAATTTTACGACAGTTTACCTCAACATCAGAGCGCCATTGTCTGATTTCTTGAGAACTGTTCCATGCGAGCGTCGCTTAAAGCGATACCGGCTACCCCGCATGACTTGCGGACACTACCGGTAGCCATCAGGCACTCAGTCATGCCAAACAAAATTTCAATCACCCAAAATTCTTGTCTGGATACTTAAATTCTGCTTATCCTCTTCCTAGTTGATTAACTTAGCCAGCAGCGGTGCACGATAGCCGTAGCACCCGATTCTTCAGCCGCCGAGGAGCAACATGCTACCTGATTTCTTCCCATCTACATAATTTTCACCCAACATCCTGCAACATCCCCATCCCGCCACTACGTGGTTAAGATCTTTCCAAAGCAGGTAAACGATTTGACTCTCCTTCGGGCTGTTCCCCAGCCTGCCAACATGCTCTCTGTGATACCATAATAACTGTATGCATAAACTGCCATTCTCTGCTCTTTTGTGAATGATTACTCTTCATTTTATATAGTCAGATAATCTCCACCAAAAATCTGAACATCGCTAAAGCTTTCAGCTTCTATACAATTCAACAGATGTAAAAAGTGCATCAGTAAAAGAGTGTTACATGGACATAGAACGGTGAAAGCCCTCAAAAAAAGGAAAACATATAAGATACAATCAATGGGCCATCTTGGAATCTCATCCCTAAATAAACTCAATAAGAGATGGAAAAAGAAAGCTTTAAAGACTGTCATCCCTTGCAGAGATACGAATATTATACCAGATCTCGGATGAATGACAGGAAATATAGTGCAATCAATATAATATACATTATTTACATCTCAGAGAAAATGTTGGAAGTGTCCTCCACCAGCATCTATACATGTTTGTACTCGTCTCACTCGTCTCTGAAGTTTTACGGAGATGAGAGAAGGTTACTTCCAGCAAGATGGAGCAAGGCCCCATACATCTAATGACAACATGGAACTTGTAACCAGTTTCTTTGATAATCGAATAATCTCAAAAGGTCTGTAGCCCCTCGGATCCCCTGACCTAACTTCACCGGTTTTTTCTTGTGGGGGTATCTAAAAATAGAGTGTACAGTAATAGGCCACGGACAATTGATGTTCTCAAGGAATTCATTCGAACCGAAATAACTAACATTGGCGAGGATACTCTCCGTAAAACTTCAGAGAATATGGTGAGACGAGTACAAACATGTATAGATGCTGGTGGAGGACACTTCCAACATTTTCTCTGAGATGTAAATAGAGTAATGTCATCACCCAATTGTGTAATATATTCTCCCAAAGTTGTACACCTGTCCTATAATTGTTACAAAGTTGTGGCCTATTGAAATGGTTCAGGTTTATATTGATTGCAGTATAGCTCCTACAACAGCTAGATAGCAGTTTGAAAAAATGTCATAAAAGTTCATGTATAAATTGCTTTCAGGGCCAAAAAAAATCCAATTGTGCCATCAAACTGGCAATAAGCTACGATTAGAAACGTTCATTTATTACTTTTAAAAGTTTGAATAATAAATATTTGAAACTCTGCACTACCGACAGTTTTTTTTTTTTTTTTTTTTTTTTTTTTTTTTTTTTTTTTACGAGTTGTGTCCGTAAAATAAGGTCTTCAAGGCGCTGTAGCCGTGAGGAACGCTATTACGCAAGATCTGGCAACACTGCCGTGTAGCCTGGTTTCACCCCTTCAAATCCCAATAACACTGAACCCGTTGTAGCCATTAGTCTTGGCTGGGCAGCCGTTTGCTATGTAGCATCCTATCACTTCCGCCGCCAAGTGCGAGTTACGTGGAGTAATCCGTTTCTTGAGTGCCAAGGCACTACCCGCACTGAAAATCATCGTCAGATATGCGAAGTCTATGGGCCACAGTGTATGGACGTCAAAAACATGCGAAAGTGGGTCAGAGAGTTCAAAGACGGACGTACAGACGTCCATGACGAACAGCGTTCTGGTTGGCCTTCTGTTTCAGACGAAACAATTGCAAAAGTGGAGCAAGAAATGGTTAAAGATCGGTGTGTGACAGCTCACGAGCTGTGCGAACTTATCCCTGAAGTCAGTAAGACTACAATTGACAGGATTTTGACGGAAAATTTGCATTATTGCAAGGTATGTGCGAGGTGGATCCCCAAAATGCTCACCGAAGACCATAAACGGCAACGTGTTGAAGCGGCCCATCGATTGCTGGAGCGCTATGCAGAACAGGGCGAGGAATTGTTGGATTCAACTGTCACTGGTGATGAAACCTGGGTGTACTACACAACACCAGAAACTAAAGAACGTTCTCGTCAGTGGCGGAATTCAAATTCGCCAAAGCCGGGAAAGTACAAACAGACATTTTCTGCCAGCAAGGAGATGGCCAGTGTGTTCTGGGACAGAAAAGGTGTATTGTTGTGCGAGTTTACGCCTACCGGCACCACAATAAATGCCGCTAGATACTGCGAGACTTTAAAAAAATTACGACGTGCCATTGAAAATCGAAGGAGGGGAATGCTGATGTAGGGAGTGATTTTTCATCACGACAACGCTCGTCCCCATACTGCACATGCAATGGCTGATCTCCTGGCCCAGTTCGGATGGGACATCCTCATTCGTCCCCCTTACAGTCCAGACTTAGCACCTAGTGATTATCATCTGTTAACTGAGTTGAAGTCACACCTGGGTGGAACACATTTCCAGACCGACGATGATTTATAAAACGAGGTTGAGCGCTACCTGCGCAACTTGGCGGGAGAGTGCTATGACAAGGGTATATAAAAACTGCCACAGCGCATGCAAAAGTGCATCGATCGCAATGGCGATTACGTTGAAAAATAGCTGTAAGTTCCGCCTTTCCATCAATGTAACATTCGACAGTAAACATGTTTTCTATATTAAATAACCTGTTCATAATTATTTGAAACCTTGCACCGTTCTACTGTTTATCATACCGCGATATGACCATTGTAGTTCAAATCGGGGTATAAATTGAACAAAAACAAATTCCAACTTTGCCATCAAACGGGCAATAACCTGTGATTATATAACTTTTAAAATTTGAAGAATAAATAATGGAAACACTACACTACCGTCACTTTTTTGTTATATCCTGTTCATAATTATTTGAAACCTTGCACCGTTCTACTGTTTATCAAATTACAATGATACAGTTTTAAGTATATATTGTACTAGAAAGTGTAGTTTTACTTGGACATGCCGTGCTGTGTAAGACAGCGCGAGCTTTTAAAGATTCCGAGAAAAGAAACCGCAAGCCTTTCCTTCCGTAGCAGGATGAAGAAGAAAGGGAAAATCCTTCCGCTCGACAGTTTTATATCCCACATTCGGGAAACGGGGCTGTTGTCATGAATTCAGCTCATTTTGGGGGGGTCAGCGCTTAATCCTGCATACATACATGGCCCCACGTTTCTTGTTTTTGTATGCATAGAATTGTTTTAAAGCGATTTCCATAAGAAAGTTCCTCTCCCTTGGAGGTCGTGTTTTACGAGACAGCGAGCAAGCTATTCACCCCACCCACCCCCCATCTTTGTTCTTTCTTTTTGCTCTCGGAACTCCCTTTGTGCTCGTGTTTTTAATTTTCAGTACATACTGCGTTTTTTTTCTGAAACATATTAAATGTCTTGACTGCTTGCTTCAAACCGAAAATCATAGCAAAACTGTAGTGAAGGCGATGTGATTTTATATTACTAGCCTTATTTCAAACGAAATTAATTTTACAACTGTATCATTTGAGATATCTAGACTTTTTAAGGCATTCTCTTAGATCTAGCGTTCGCCTCTCCAGTCAGGTCAGAAGAACAATAGAAAAGATGCATGGTCTGAGGCGGGATAAGAAGAACCGAACCAGGGACTTCTTAAATAAGAAGTTCGCAAAAATCTTGATTGGTTTCAGAATGTAAAACGACAAATGAATATCCTTGAGGAACAAAGTAGTTATTATAAATTGGTATACTATAGTTTGCTGCCGAAAAGACAAAAATATGAACATTGTTTACAGGAAGAAGTTGCATCCCCTCATTGGGCATGACAGCTTCTAAATGACGCTTTTATCGATTTTATCACACACAATCTACATCTACACCTACTAATTCATTTGTCATCGCCATCATCATCATCATCATCATCATCATCATCATCATCATCATCGGCAGCGTGGTGGTAGAGTGTCTGCCTCACGTTCAATAGGTCTCGACTTCGTATCTCGGTCAGGGTGAGTTACTTGGATAAGGTTTTTTCCGGGGATTTCCCTTATCCTGAAAGATGAATGTAAGGTAACTCGAAGCTCTATGGACCCTGAAATCATTTGAGCATCATTTCACCCATTCCATTCATCGTCCAATATGACTTAACGTTGGAGGAGGTAAAATTTAAAAATAAATAAATAAATAAATAAATAAATAAATAAATAAATAAATAAATAAATAAATAAATAAATAAATAAATAAATAAATAAATAAATAAATAAATAAATAAATAAATAAATAAATAAATAAATAAATAAATAAATAAATAAATAAATAAATAAATAAATAAATAAATAAATAAATAAATAAATAAATAAATAAATAAATAAATAAATAAATAAATAAATAAATAAATAAATAAATAAATAAATAAATAAATAAATAAATAAATAAATAAATAAATAAATAAATAAATAAATAAATAAATAAATAAATAAATAAATAAATAAATAAATAAATAAATAAATAAATAAATAAATAAATAAATAAATAAATAAATAAATAAATAAATAAATAAATAAATACATAAATAAATAAATAAATAAATAAATAAATCCATCATCATCCTTCACTCTTTAGGCAATACTGCCTGTTGCACTCTACATTATTTTGTTAGTTCCACCGTTTTCTTGGTCTTCCCGTTCCCCTCTTTTCTACTGGTCTATAGCTCATAAAATAGCGTGGTTGTCCTTCTTTCTCCATGTTTTGTACATGAGTTAACCATTTACTTATACGAGTGATGAAAATTTTACAGTACCATCATTGATCCGTCGGGATATAATGTTGGTAGTTTCAGTGATTTGAGTCCTTTTGTCTGTTTACAGTGAGCGCCAGAAGTTACCGAGGTGTAAGATAGAGAAAATTGAGGCTCTTAATGTGATCAAGTACCTGCATTTGAAGGGCAAAATTACCCGAGAAATCCATGATAAGATGACGGCTGTTTATGGAAATGATTTCCCATCGTATGACACTACTACGAGATGGAAAAGGAATTTTCAAACTGGTCACATGTCCCTGACAGATGAGCCAAGAGCTGGTAGATCGTCAGCTGTCACAGTGAAGAAAGCGGAGTGTTTAATACTGGAAGACAGACGAGCAACCATCCAAATGATCATGAATGAGACACATCTTAGTTATGGTAGTGTGTGGACGAACTGCACATGTCTAAGGTGTCTGCACGGTGTGTTCCACGTTTGCTAACTCCTTTCCAAAAGCAAACACGGCGTGACCTTTCAAGACAGATGTTGATGCTGTTGGAACAGGATGAAGATGATTTTTTATCTTCTGGTAACCATGGATGAATCCTGGATCTATCAGCATGATCCAGAAACAAAAACCATAAGCATGGAATGGAAACATGCCGATTCCCTGCTCCCAAATAGTCAAAGGAGCAAAAGTCGGCTGAGAAGGTCATGCTTTCAGTTTTCTGGGACTGTCGTGGTGTCATTCTTACAGATTATCTTGCCAAGAGTCAAATCATCACTGACAGACATTACTGCAATTTTCTGGACAAGTTACCATCAGCTCTGATTAAGAAACAGCGCGGTGTGCTCTCCAAAGTTGTTCGTCTTCTGTCTGACAATGCACGAGCTCATTCATCTCAAGTTGCAGTTGACAAAACAAGAGAATGTGGCTTTGAGAACTTACAGCATCCACCTTATTCGCCCGATCTAGCACCAAGTGACCTTCAAAATTTTAATTGTTATCTTTAGCCTCGTTCCCTATACACTATAATCAAATAAAATTAAATATAAAATACGAGGGCTGTTCAATAAAAATGATCACAACTTTATGACAGCGTACCTTTACTCATCCTCATAATTTAGATGGTCCTTCTCAAAATAGTCTCCCTTGAATGCGATGTACTTGTCCCAGCGTTTTTGCCAGTCTTCAAACACATGCTGGAAACAATGTTTTGAGAGATCCTTCAAAATAGCCTCCGCAGCCTCCACCACTGCTTCTCATGATGGATAATGCCTCCCACGAAGGTGTTTCTTCAAGTTAGGGAATAGAAAAAAGTCACATGGGGCTAAATCTGGACAATAGGGACGGTGAGGGATGTACTTCATGTGTATTTTTGCAAGATATCCAGCAACAACATTGTCAGTATGCGGCCGCGCATTATCGTGGTGCAGCATCCAGCCTGCTTCACGGAAATGTGGTCTTTTGCGCCTGGTGTGGACTTGCAATGTTTTTAGGACATCCCTGTAGTGTTGTCCAGTTACTGATGTGTGTGTAGGTACAACATGCTGATAAACCTTTCCATGAATATCAAAGAATGAGGTGAACATAACTTTCCCAGCAGAAGCAACCACTTTTGCTTTTTTGGAGGTTAGTGATGAAGGAGATTTCCACACTGAACTTTGCTGTTTGCTCTCAGGATCAAAATAAGTAAGCCAAGTTACATCAGCAGTGATTACGTTTGAAAGAAACGTATCTTCCTCTAACGTCAACTTTAATGTGAATGTCCTTTTGTTCGGGAATCAACAGTCTTGGAACCCATCGCGCACAAACACGTCTCCTGTGTAATGTTTCTGTCACCAACGTGTAGGTGGCACCCAATGAAATATTCAGTATTTCAGAAAGTGATATTAAGGTAATTCTCTCGATCCTCTCTCACAATGGCAGTAGCAGTGTTGAAGTTTTCTTCTGTAAGAACAGTAACTGGAGCACCGGGTCCACCTTCCTTTGAAATTGATTGTCTCCCCTCTTTAGACATTTTAAACCATCTTAGAACTGTGCTTTAGCGAAGAACTGACTCCCCATAGGCCTCCTGTAACATTGTATGAACCTCAACTTAAGATTTGTTGACGAAAATAGAATTTCAAAGCCGCATATTGTTCCTCACGTGTTACCTCCATTGCAGCGGTAGGTGACACTGGAGATGTCTAAACTTACCTGGTTCTCACAGATGGGAAACAGGAGTACTAATAATGAAACTACTACGGCGTGTTTGTTCCACATTAAGGTGACAGAAAATAATAAAGCTCAATTTTAGTGCGAAAAATTATAGACGTAAAAAATTAAGATCAATCTTTATTGAACAACCCTGGTAATATCTATTATAACTACTTCACTTTGAGGATATGAACTTCGCATTTTAACGGAAAATTTTACTTTGGCGATGCTGTTCTTCAGAGATCTTTTTCCAAAAATAATTTTCCCTATTTACTTTACCGTTTTTTTTTTCTGTGTTGTTTCAGACAATCAGTTCTTGTATCTTGGCTGAAATTTAAAATCGAAGTTTCTAATGGAATGTAAGTTCCTCTACATACTATAAATACCTATGTAGGACAGAGTAAGAGTATACTATATCCGTAAAATGCACATGATGTTTACTACAGAGCCCAAGACCTGGGAAAGTAATTGCAGAATCGTCCTTTCATCACGAAATGTTGTGCGTGTACTCTCGTAATTTTTGCGTCATTGTACCGCTGTAGCATTTGCTCTGGGAAATGGGATTCGAACATGACAATGGCTTCCTTTTGGATCAAAATTCGATGACAATAGGCCTGCAGAACGAGGCAGGCAGATTACATTTTTTGTAGTACCGCATTTGAAGCCCATCTCTCTTTCCATGTTATTAGAGACTGCAGCTAAAAAGGAGACAGAAAGCTGCTTTCACAATCGTGCATTAATATTTCTGTTTCAAATTACTTTGTAGCCCCCAAGCTGAAGAAATCATCTGGTTTTTATAATATGGGAAATGGGATTGCTTTTATGCGGTTGTTATTTTCTGTGAGATCAGTTTATGCTTTGGGAAATCTCTATGATCCCTTTAAAGAAATGCATTCGTAGACAAGGCTCTGCAGCATCTCGTGCTTTGTCTTCCATTTGCTTCAAAAGCGCTGCATTTGTGAGAGAGGCAGCTCTACGGAGGAACTGCATACACGAGAGTCCCTTTTGAGAAGAATCTAAACATTAGCACTAGAAAATGTAAAATTAAATGTGGTAGACGAAAAAGTATCATGGTATACGAAATTAAAGTCAAACTGGCCTATGAGTAGGTGTAATAAACTTAAGTTGCCCAGCAGGAAAGCAAATAGGAAAGAAAAGCAATGATGCAGAAAAGTGGGAATTTAGTGCAACAGAATCACAAAAATGTCCCAGCAACGGTAAAGTTTGCAAGATTTGTAACTCAACATCAGTTGAACATATAGAGAAAGCAGGAAAACGTTTAGGAAAAATAATGGTAAAACGATTTAAAAAATGGTAACAAAAATCAGAGAAAATACAAAAAGGTAACTGTAAATATAGGAAAAAGCAATAGTTCTCAAATATAATTCACGTCAACCAACGTTAAGTCATTTTGGGGGATGAATAAAACACGTACATAAGAGTACAGGGTCCATGGCGCTTAAAGTTTTATCACATTTGCTTCTCAGGATAAGGGAAAACCCTGTAAAAAACCTCATCCAGGTGACTAAACCCAACCCAGATTCGAACTGGGACATCTTGAACGTGAGAAAGACACGCTACCATCTATCCTAAGGCAGACGATGAATGAAATGATGTTCAAATGAGTCCAGGGTACATAGAGCTTAGAATTACCAGACATTCATGTTTCAGGATAAGAGAAAACTTCCAACGTTAAGTCATATCGGACGATGAATGGAATGATGTTCAAATGAGTACAGGATACATAGAGCTTAGAGTTACCAGACATTCATCTTTGAGGATAACGGAAAACCTCCAACGTTAAGTCATATCGGACGATGAACGAAATGATGTACAAATGAGTACAGAGTACATAGAGCTTATAGTTACCAGACATTCATCTATCAGGGTAAGAGGAAACCTCCAACGTCAAGTTATATCGGACGATGAATGAAATGATGTTTAAATGAGTACAGGGTACATAGAGCTTAGAGTTACCAGACATTCATCTTTCAGGATAAGAGAAAACCTCCAACATTAAGTCATATCGTACGATGAATGAAATGATGTTCAAATGAGTACAGGGTACATAGAGCTTAGAGTTACCAGACATTCATCTTTCAGGATAAGAGAAAACCTCCAACGTTAAGTCATATCGGACGATGAATGAAATGATGTTCAAATGAGTACAGGGTACATAGAGCTTAGAGCTACCAGACATTCATCTTTCAGGATAAGAGAAAACCTCCAACGTTAAGTCATATCGGACGATGAATGAAATGATGTTCAAATGAGTACAGGGTACATGGAGCTTAGAGTTACCAGACATTCATCTTTCAGGATAAGAGAAAACCTCCAACGTTAAGTCATATCGGACGATAAATGAAATGATATTCAAATGAGTACAGGGTACATAGAGCTTAGAGTTACCAGACATTCATCTTTCAGAATATGAGAAAACCTCCAACGTTAAGTCATATCGGACGATGAATGAAATGATGTTTAAATGAGTACAGGTTACATAGAGGTTAGAGTTACCAGACATTCATCTTTCAGGTTAAGAGAAAACCTCCAACGTTAAGTCATATCGCACGATGAATGAAATGATGTTCAAATAAGTACAGGGTACATAGAGCTTAGAGTTACCAGACATTCACCTTTCAGGTTAAGAGAAAACCTCCAACGTTAAGTCATATCGGACGATGAATGAAATGATGTTCAAATGAGTACAGGGTACTTAGAGCTTAGAGTTACCAGACATTCACCTTTCAGGTTAAGAGAAAACCTCCAACGTTAAGTCATATCGGACGATGAATGAAATGATGTTCAAATGAGTACAGGGTACTTAGAGCTTAGAGTTACCAGTCATTCATCTTTCAGGTTAAGAGAAAACCTCCAAAGTTAAGTCATATCGGACGATGAATGAAACGATGTTCAAATGAGTACAGGGTACATAGAGCTTAGAGTTACCAGACATTCATCTTTCAGGATAAGAGAAAACCTCCAAAGTTAAGTCATATCGGACGATGAATGAAATGATGTTCAAATGAGTACAGGGTACATAGAGCTTAGAGTTACCAGACATTCATCTTTCAGGTTAAGAGAAAACCTCCAAAGTTAAGTCATATCGGACGATGAATGAAATGATGTTCAAATGAGTACAGGGTACATAGAGCTCAGAGTTACCAGACATTCATCTTTCAGGATAAGAGAAAACCTCCAAAGTTAAGTCATATCGGACGATGAATGAAATGATGTTCAAATAAGTACAGGGTACATAGAGCTTAGAGTTACCAGACATTCATCTTTCAGGTTAAGAGAAAACCTCCAAAGTTAAGTCATATCGGACGATGAATGAAATGATGTTCAAATGAGTACAGGGTACATAGAGCTTAGAGTTACCAGACATTCATCTTTCAGGATAAGAGAAAACCTCCAAAGTTAAGTCATATCGGACGATGAATGAAATGATGTTCAAATAAGTACAGGGTACATAGAGCTTAGAGTTACCAGACATTCACCTTTCAGGATAAGAGAAAACCTCCAAAGTTAAGTCATATCGGACGATGAATGAAATGATGTTCAAATAAGTACAGGGTACATAGAGCCTAGAGTTACCAGACATTCACCTTTCAGGATAAGAGAAAACCTCCAACGTTAAGTCATAACGGACGATGAATGAAATGATGTTCAAATGAGTACAGGGTACATAGAGCTTAGAGTTACCAGACATTCATCTTTCAGGATAAGAGAAAACCTCCAACGTTAAGTCATAACGGACGATGAATGAAATGATGTTCAAATGAGTACAGGGTACATAGAGCTTAGAGTTACCAGACATTCAACTTTCAGGATAAGTGAAAACCTCCAACGTTAAGTCATATCGCACGATGAATGAAATGATGTTTAAATAAGTACAGGGTACATAGAGCTTACAGTTACCAGACATTCATCTCTCAGAATAAGGAAAAATCCTCCAACATTGCCACATTTCTTCTTCTTCTTCTTCTTCTTCTTCTTCTTCTTCTTCTTCTTCTTCTTCTTGTTCTTCTGCTACCTAATAGTATATGGTAAGGAAGCTATTTGTAAGAACGGTATATATGGACCTAATTAGTTTACAATATGCATGAAATGTGTGTGCTTGTTATGTAGCAAATCCTATTTTAAATTACAAATGCACAACGGCTTCAAGATATTAGAAGTTTCCGTATTAGCTGGAAGTTGACATGTAAAATAAAATCGCGTAATACTGAAATGTTAATAGCTGGTACCATATTGTTCAACAAATAAAAAGCTAGCAGATGTATGTATTCAGCAGTTATCCTACGGTATTTCCGCTCTAGTTCATGGATTCTCGTCGAGACGGAAATTATTGGATTTCTTGCAGAACGAGACAACGGTGGAGGCAAATTTAAACAGATCAGAAATAGTGCTTAGTGGAGACGTATTGCATCCAAGCTTCCATCAGCTGATAAAGAGAAGGGGGAAAATCTGATTGCCCTCGTACAAGCTTCTCTACTCTGTGCAAATTACTTCATATTACGTTATCTTACTGTTAATTTTGTTGTACACACAGGTCGGAGGTTTCTGAAAACCAGAACGGCCTTCGACTGTTGCCATACACAGACATTGTCCCTTACTGGCAATTTTGTTATAGTTACAAAGATAAAATCGTTACGCAGACTTTGAGTGATAGTCAAGTGTTTTAAACAGCTCGTCGTTACGTAGAGTCTATGAAATTACTTTCTCTTTGTATGAACAAGCTATAAAAAGTGAATAACGCATTCCCATTTCAGAAAAGTATCGCACTGGAAAATTAAAACAAATCAGAAAGAATATCCGGGAAATGATTCTCTAAACAAGAATATTATTTGACGACATTTAGACGTTTTGTGTTGTAACATTTCGTCATCTGTTGTGGTTAACCAGTTATGCAAGTCAATCAGAATGAAGAGGAATTCCAAAAGACACTTACATAACATTCAAGGTCTATACTTCATTTCTCATAAAAATATCTCAAACATGTAGCATGTTAATAAAAATCAGTACATGCACTTTTGAAAAAATCAATTTTTTCCCGGGAAATGTTGCATATAAATGGTGGTATACATAGAGAACTTTTTAAATAAAAAAAGTTTGGTGTTGCCTCTTTGGAAGGAGAATTAAATATCATATTTTCTAGTTAGATAACTTCTCGTTCCTCTCCATACACACATATACAGAGACAAACACAAACACACGGAGTATAACCTCATCCTATCGGCCAATTAGAAACACATGCTCGCTGATACCAACAACCTGTTGAAGTAGTGTTGCCAAGATTGCTAAAACGAAAGCAGCAGTTCCTACAGCGCAAAGCAGTGAGTCTATTATGGTTAGTGCCCGTCACTATTCCAAATATGCAGTTCAGAACTCACAATTTATGTTAACGAACAAAATACGAGGCAAAGAGTCCAAAATACGTGAGCCGGACATTCATTAAAGTACTCTAAAATACGAAGGAAAAAATAAAAATAAAGAAATGCGTAGTATCCTTCGAGCAGCCAGGTGGTTCAACGTAAAGACGCATATAAAATGCGTTGATTGCAAAATTTGACAAATTAAACACAGCCAATTAAGCAACAAGATGTCAAAAATGATTATTTATTTTCAAAAGGGGAGAAATAGCATTTGCGATGATGATAACAATGCACTTCCATATTTATTGACATTTGTAGACAAGGTTGCCAAACATACAATTTTTAAGAAAGTTCCCTGTATTATAGGGCATGTATGTATCTCATTTTATTTGCATTTATCCCATAAGATTTCTTTTCTACAAGAATAAAATTAAAATTGGTAATACTGTGAACCGGTAAATTGCTCTTTAGTACCATTGCAAACACTAGAAATCTCTCAGCATCTGCTACAAAGCCATTCTGACAAAGATGTGCACTATCGTTACCTACTGAGTAGATATTAGAGACATCTAGCATCAAATAACTCTTCTGAAGGCTGTTCAAAACACACAAAGTCTAGTCTATGCGCTCGTAGTAGAGCCATTTGTATAGAAGACTTGTGTTTGAGGATCATACTGCCATCTATGAACAGTCGGAAGAGACTTCTTAGTATATGCAAAAAGGATGAGATAGTCATTTATTATACAAGTGAACAAACGGTTTATCTATGAGCAGAACAATTTAAAACGCAACCCGAAGGGGGTTGTATAGTGTATTGTGTAATACATTATTTTATCCTTCAGATACCATACATTAATATATGAAAAATATTCAGTTAGTGATTTTACAAAACAGAGTAATAAATTAAATAAGGAATCAGTCATTGAACTCGGCGTACTTATAAAATGTGTATGTAGATTGTGTATGAATATGCAAATGAGTGTTGCTATTTGTACTGATGCAAATACTAGTAATGTTACTTCTTCTAATCCATTTGGAGATATTAACTTCCATGGTAATGCACAACAAGTTCACTTTCATGTAGTTATAGAATAAGAATGTTTGATATTGTTGCTAAAAGGTTGTAGAACATTTGTAGTTATCTCCGATGGGGAACACAGCTCATCGAACATCTCTACAGATGTTGATGAGGCGGAGTTTCGCACCGTGACCAACCGGCGAAGGGAAAGAAAAGCCCTTCACCTGGAGACAACTGGCACGTCCAGTCGTTCTGGGCCACCCAGGAGGCACATTCCTCCTGTGATCGTGGATGACTTCCGGGGCTTGGTAGGCTTTCTAAAGGAGGTCATGCCAACCCTGTCGGTGTCATGCAGGGTCACCAGGAGGAAGAGCCGAAATGTCTTCCAGGCGAGTAACGCCGAAGATTGTCAGCTAGCTAATCCTAAGGGCACTGGACAGGAAATCCATCCCTTACTTCACCTTCGGCCTAGACAAGAGCCGTGACGTTAAGAGGGTCATCAGAGGCCTACACGGGTGGGTGATATAATCGACGATCTTAACCGCCAGGGCATCCAGCCCTGCTTGGTCAGGCAGATGACCAAACCAGCTCCACAGGGTCAGCCCGGCCCTGTCCCAATCCCACTCTTCCTTGTGATAGTGGAACGGGCTAACGATCCGGAGGGGAAGCTAGATGGTGTCACAGCCATCTGCTACCTCCGAGTACGGATTGAGCCAGTGAGAAGCTCTGGCGGACCCCTCAAATGCCATCGCTGCCTGGGATTCAACCACTCTAGCCAATTCTGCAAGAGGACACCCCGCTGCTTGAGGTGTAGCGGAGGCCACAACAAGGAAGTTTGTACAAGGTCACCCACAGATGTGCCCACTTGTGCTAACTGCAAGGGAGCACATGTGGCTTGTTACGGCGGCTGTCCTGCCAGAAAGGCAGTTATAGCAGCAAATAAGCCCCCAATGAGACAGCAGCAACAGCAGAGGACCTCACCAGCGGGGGCGGACCCAAGACCGGACCCCTCAACCAGCTTCAGTGTGCCCACGACTCGGCGGCATGTCGATAGGCCCAGATCTTACGCTCAAGTAGCACAAGGAATGTAACAGTTATTTATTTACTTTATCCCATCCGTTACTGGGGCGACGAGTGGATTTTGTTTACTTTGTACCAGTCGTTACCCTAATAACTTCACTTTTATTTGAAGACCAAGTTTTCATATGTCGTATCTTCATAGCAACCGCGTCCATTATAAGTATCTGTAGGATAAAGTATTTAATGGAATTCTGCACAACTAGTAATAACTTTTGTATCACGTGATATCACAACTGTTTCCTTTGCATAATATCTGTGCACTTCTTTCTTATATCTATAGTTGAACATCTAAACTGCTGCAGTAAAAGAAAATCTTGTTATTTGTAGCGTTTGTGATCTAAACAGCAGTTTACTTTGCCTGACGTAATCTTTAAAATATGTAATTAAAACGAATATTAAGTATACCTACCTATGACTGAAAATTTGAATCCTGAACTAATAAGCTTTTTCAGATGCATAAATACCACAGATGTAGTTTTGTGCAAATAAGATACAGCAGAAGTTTTATGAATTTCACTTTGATAGTTTGGAAAATATGAACAAATTTATTTATTTTTGGTTACGTCACCTCTTGCGACAAAATAACCTAAATATTGGTCTACTATTTTAACAACAGGTTCCCAATACAACAATTTTTTTTTTAATTTTCCCTAGGTTTTTGTGTCTCAGTAACTTTAGGCTCCAGAAATTTTTAAACCTATGAATATGACCATTTTATGCGCAAAATTTGAAATGTTTGTGCTTTGATATAAATAAAATGTGCTTAAAACGTATCTCACAATGAAACCCAGGACAATTTCTATTTACTGTATCTTTGAGAGAGTGTAGCAAATTTCATTAATCTAACACCAAAACTGCGACGCAAGGAGCATCTGAAACAATGAAAAGTCCTGAAATTTTCAATAACGAGAATAAGGATGAAGCATTAGATTTCATATCTACACTAACATTCACGTAACTTTAAAACTACATTAGAGAATTTAAAAATTGCTTGCAGATGCTATCTAAGTATATTTTATAGACTAAAAGAGGAAAAGGTGATACTTTGAAAATGTTCATTATATTTCAGTCATATACATCCTTTAAGTATTTTGTATGTACAAATAAATACATGGAAAGAACAATTACTTTCCATTAATTGTACCTAATAGTGGTCCGAAATATAAAGTCCGGGCCTTAAAGTACTTACAGCATAGTAAGTCGCCATTAAGGTAGTTGCCTCATGTGTTTATGAGAACTCGTAGTGGTTTACCGGGATAAACACGAGTCAGTTGTACCTAATAGTGGTCCGAACTATAAAGCCCGGACCTTAAAGTACTTACAGCATAGTAAGTCGTCATTAAGGTAGTTGTCTCATGTGTTTATGAGAACTCCTAGTGGTTTACCGGGATAAACACGAGTCAGTTGTACCTAATAGTGGTCCGAACTATAAAGCCTGGGCCTTAAAGTACTTACAGTATAGTAAGTCACCATTAAGGTAGTTGTCTCATGTGTTTATGAGAACTCGTAGTGGTTTACCGGGATAAACACGAGTCAGTTGTACCTAATAGTGGTCCGAACTATAAAGCCCGGGTCTTAAAGTACTTACAGCATAGTAAGTCGTCATTAAGGTAGTTGTCTGATTTGTTTATGAGAACTCGTAGTGGTTTACCGGGATAAGCACGAGTCAGTTGTACTTAATAGTGGTCCGAACTATAAAGTCCGGGCCTTAAAGTACTTACAGCATAGTAAGTCGTCATTAAGGTAGTTGTCTCATGTGTTTATGAGAACTCCTAGTGGTTTACCGGGAAAAACACGAGTCAGTTGTACCTAATAGTGGTCCGAACTATAAAGCCCGGGTCTTAAAGTATTTACTGCATAGTAAGTCGTCATTAAGGTAGTTGTCTTATGTGTTTATGACAACTCCTTATGGTTTACCGGGAAAAACACGTGTCAGTTGGAGAATTTAATATCATATCAGCACGGTGGCCATAGTAGCTCAATGGTTTAGAGCGGCTGGACGGAGATCAGAAGATCCGTAGTTCAAATCCCGGCTATGGCATTGAATTTTTCAGTCTGCCTCTAATTTTCCAAATAAATATATGTCCTGAAATAGTTTAGCAGCCTGTTTTACTTGAGTAAAGTCGGTGCATAGTAATAAGTGTAAAAGCCAAATGTACGGTATGAAGTAGATTAATAAAAATAATAATAATAATAATAATAATAATAATAATAATAATAATAATAATAATAATAATAATAATAATGATAATGATAATGATGATGATGATGATGATGATGATGATGATGATGATGATGATGATGATGATGATGATGATGATGATGATGATGATGATGATGA
This sequence comes from Mantis religiosa, assembly GCA_030765055.1. Taxonomy (NCBI): domain Eukaryota; kingdom Metazoa; phylum Arthropoda; class Insecta; order Mantodea; family Mantidae; genus Mantis; species Mantis religiosa. Next base: position 13,448,446 of record CM060952.1, read on the forward strand.
TGATGATGATGATGATGATGATGATGATGATGATGATGATGATGATGATGATGATGATGATGATGATGATGATGATGTGATGATGATGATGATGTGATGATGATGATGATGATGATGATGATGATGATGATGATGATGATGATGATGATGATGATGATGATGATGATGATGATGATGATGATGATGATGATGATGATGATGATGATGATGATGATGATGATGATGATGATGATGATGATGATGATGATGATGATGATGATGATGATGATGATGATGATGATGATGATGATGATGATGATGATGATGATGATGATGATGATGATGATGATGATGATGATGATGATGATGATGATGATGATAATAATGATAATAATAATAATAATAATAATAATAATAATAATAATAATAATAATAATAATAATAATAATAATAATAATAATAATAATAATAATAATAATAATAATAATAATAATAATAATAATAATAATAATAATAATCATCATCATCATCATCTTGCAGAGAATTTTATGGCGGGTTAAGAATGATATCATCTTTTGAAAGTAGCTAAATGAGACGTGATATTCTCCTAGAAACATTTATAAATGAGGGATGTCAACTTTGATGATAAAACAGACATTTTAAAATTACTTTTCCATTTTTATTTTATTAGATTATCTTGTTAATGATTTAAAGCCTTTAGCCCTCCTGTTCAATATCCAAACTTCATATTTCTGACAAATTATTGACAGTTCCTCATCAGTTAGGAGTATATCCCTTTCCTTTATTTCTAAATGTGTGTCCCTTATTTTGTTGTAATAAAGTTGGTAGCGCTATATATAGAGTATGAACACATATTATAAGCGATATCCGAGCACGTAACATATTTGCCACGAAGTGTGTGCAAAACAAGTGAATGAGGGCAAGCGAGAGGTAGTTATCGATTGCGAGAGAACGCACGATAGACCTGACCTCTGCTGACACGGCAGACCATTCAACTAAGATTGCAATAATTATTCTTTGGAGCGTTTCCAGAATCTAAGGCGCAAATCCAATAGTTAGTTACTGCTGAAAGAAAAAGCGATAATGGATTAAGAGGTTCTTTTGGGAAGAACCAGGAAGAGGAATGAACACGGGTATCATCAGCATGCCATCCACGGCCGAATGCCAAAACACAAATTTCTTCCTGTATAGATTGCTCTGTTGGCGTCGAGTTTGATCGATAATCCGACTTGCAGAGGTTATGTTCGAAACTCAGAATTGGAACAACGTACATTTGGAAGCCGAAAGGATTATATAGGTAATTTTTTAATTTCTCTATTAACTGTATCATAGGCAGGAAAGGTATTGCATTCCACTGAAAAGCCATACCAAGATTTTGTTGTAAATGTATGTTTTGTACACTGTGATCCATATAAAGCTGAACCATTTCAACATGCCAAAACTTTTGAACCACTAATAGGACTCACATACAACTTTGGGAGAATATAATACACAATCGGGAGATTACATTACACTATTTACATCTTAGAGAAAATGTTGGAAGTGTCCTCCACCAGCATCTATACATGTTTGTACTCGTCTCACCATATTCTCTGAAGTTTTACGGAGAGTATCCTCGCCAATGTTACTTATTTCGGTTCCAATGGATTCCTTGAGAACATCAATTATCCGTAGCCTATTATTCTACACTCTCTCTTGTAACCAGTTTATTTGATAATAGAATAATCTCAAAAACTCTGTGGCCCCCAGATCCCCTGTACTAACCTCACTGGAATTTTCTTGTGGGCGTATCTAAAATAGAGTGTACAAGAATAGGCTACGGACTGTTTCTTTATTATTTTCAAAACTGCCTCTAACCTTTTAGTGAAATGAGCATGCACGTAATATATTTACAAGAACAATAAATTGCACCTTTGTTGTAAATAGCGCCTTCCAAATCACTCAACTCATATAGGATGAGGAATGAAATGGCTAGGATGCTGCACAAATGAACTTAGGGTCCATACTTGTATACTTGCTCTGATTTTGCTCATTAATGCTTCTAATGCTAAGTTGAAGGAGATGCCCGACAGAGAATATCATTGTTTTAATCTTTGTTATATAGTGAAGGAATTTTCTCATACTTACTCAGTTTGGAAGTCGTTATTCATTTAGCTTTTCCTCGTCGTTAAAACAATGGAATTTCAAACCCAAAAGATTTGAATATCTCAAAGCCTACTGTATTTCTCTATTCGTTTGTAGCTACAAGAAAATATGAAATATTGCAATGCCTACAAAAGTTTAGTTTTACTGTTATAAAGTAGATAAGCTTTTGTAAGAATATTTGTTGAAGATTAGGTGAAGAAAGTCATTTTACTGCATATCAAGGGTCCAGGAGAAAAACCATGTAAGTCATTCTTTTGTCAAAATGAGTTTGACATGTCATTGGATACTCCATGCGAAGTTCCGTCTTCTAAAGGTATGAAACTGGTTAGTCATGGGATGTTTTGACGTTTAAATTTTGGGGTACAGGAAAATAATCAGGTAAGTCAATTTTTCCCATGAAAGAACCAGGTAAGTCATCTTTCTGCCAACAGAGGCAGTGCGATAGTATCCCATCATTAACTCTTCGTTGTGATTTAGAGACTGCCATTCCTACATGGAATGTGATAAAAATGTTGTCTTTGGAATTTGAAACAAAGAATGGAAACTCCCAGAGGAGTTCATAAGCATGATTACAAGTTCAAGAATCAAACCTTCACCTTTTAATGTTGTGAATGTCTGTCAGGAAATGTTGTATGTGTGGAAAAATATTTACATCAGAACTGTGTGACGAATGTCCATTTAAGACCCAGTCCGTCAAGGAAATTTACGCCTAGTCCGACCACCCACGTCTGTTGAGCTGAAGAGCTACCTATAATGGAGGCATGGAATCCAGTATTATAAGAAAGCCTGAGAAAGAGGCTTCAACACAGAGGCCAGACGAATTTGAGCTGCCTTCTTTGGCTTATTCAGCTAATTGTAGTAAAAACATTACCCTACCCTTAAACTTTTCTGATAACACTGCTTATATTATGCAATACACGTAACACATTTCTACATTTTCCTCACGCCCTCAACACATATCGAAAGCTAAGTACCAGGATATAATGAGCCTCATGAAGTTCTGTCGGGAACTAGCAGTGAGCTAGTTCCAGGAATTGGAACATGTCCAAATAATCTCTGAGATAGGTGTAACAATAGTAATAGTAGTAGTAGTAATACTACTACTACTACTACTACTACTACTACTACTACTACTACTACTACTACTAATAATAATAATAATAATAATAATAATAATAATAATAATAATAATAATAATAATAATAATAATAATAATAATAATAATAATAATAATAATAATAATAATAATAATAATAATAATAATAATAATAATAATAATAATAATAATAATAATAATAATAATAATAATAGTAATAGTAATAGTAATAGTAATAATAATAATAATAATAATAATAATAATAATAATAATAATAATAATAATAATAATAATAATAATAATAATAATAATAATAATAATAATAATAATAATAATAATAATAATAATAATAATAATAATAATAATAATAATAATAATAATAATAATAATAATAATAATAATAATAATAATAATAATAATAATAATAATAATAATAATAATAATAATAATAATAATAATAATAATAATAATAATAATAATAATAATAATAATAATAATAATAATAATAATAATAATAATACAAAAATGATAGTAATACAATTATTGTTATTGCAAACAAAATTTCTGGTGGCTGATTTTGTTTCTGTTTCAGATGACTTAGCTGGTTTTTTCCCTGACAAAAATTCTATTGGAATGACCTTTTCTGTTTTGTGCAATTTTATTGACTTAACGGACAGGATGTACCACTTTACTTGATTCACTACATGTGACGCATTAATATTTTACTATGTTTGAAAGAAATGTTTTGTTTCAGAATCACCCATTTTGTTTTAAAATTTAATATTCGCTTTCTGCTTTTCTTACAAAAATGACTTACCTGGTTCATTTCCTGGACCCTTCATATAGCTGTAAAATGTTTGGAGATTCATAGCAGTGTAAGGTTTAAAAACTGACAATCAGTTTTGTTACTCTATGTAATAGCGATATGTGTAAATGCGAATCGAACGAATATAGGAAGCCATGTATTGCAGCACACACCAGATTTTTTCTAATCGCACACCAATTCCAGCTTCTCTGTTGTTTTGTGTTACTTGGAAGAGAGATAGACCTGGAGTATGGGTTGTAATAGCAGAAAAGGGCAAAGTCTTTGGTGAAGAAACAACAAACTTTTCTCACGTTCCTCTTTTCAGCTTGTGTAGTAAAGTGCCAAGAACGAGCCATTCTTCTTTATTTTCTGTTTCCTTTTCTTTGCTCTCAATCGTGTATAAAGAGGAAATCGGAAGAGCGAAGGAAGAATCAGCAGTCTAAGTCAACAAGGATCTCGAATAGTCCTTCTTCCGTCTTAAGATAACGTCGATGATATTACTGCGTCGTGTGTTTTCACAGCTTAAGTCTTACATGAAAACACTTACCTTCACGTGACTTTCTCATTCATTTCTCCTCTATTTATACAACATATCTTCTTATCAGGATAAACTTTCATTGTTCTTTTTGTTGAAGAATAAAGCAACTGAAACAACGACAACAGCGCGTTGTCATGTAATGGTTTTGAAATTCTATGCTTTCTGTATAGTCAGAATAGAAACCAATGGCAACTTGAAATCTAATAACAGTGGAATCGTTTGAAATCTGAGGCCAATAATAAAGAATGCCTCGGAAATGCTTAATCCTACAAATTCTAATTAACACATTATGTAAATTAAGTAATTTTATAGCGACTTTTTATTGGAAATGCACGTTTTGAAAATTCTTAAATAAGAAAGAAAGCTTTTGTTACAAAATTTATCTGTGTACGTACCTCTGAACACCATACTTCAAAACGAAAATATCAAAATTGATATTAAATTCAAGACTTTCGGGAATGCCCCATCCCGCACTACCCTTTACAGGAACATTTCTCAAACATCTCCATTTTCCCAAAAATGGTTCTAACAATTTTAATGAACTACTTAACATTTAAGGTTAAGGTTTCATGAATTATAAAATGTGTATCTGGAAGTTTCTGAAAATTTCATCACAACTCCTTTCCATACTGAATGACCCTTGCAGAACTATAAACCGTAGATCTGATTAAGGTCCACAGTTTAGATAAAACATATTTTCTTTATAGAGTTAAGCATTTCGGAGTTATTTCTTTCTTTTGGTACACATTTTAAAATAAATACTTTTTTTTTACAAATGAGAACACGTTATTCGATTTTTCCATGGTAACCGTGAAAGTGTATCACTGTCGTCGCACAATCACCAGTTCTTGAAACATATGACGATCAATTAAGTCTACTGTATTCTAAATTCCCATTGTCCCTAGAAGGAAATAAGTAATAAAACCAGTTCTGCAGCCCATTTCGATAGCGTATATGGTAGCATGTCTGCCTTACGTTCAGGAGGTCCCGAGTTCGAATCTCGGTCAGGGTGAGTTACCTGGATAAGAGCTTTTCCGGGGTTTTCCCTTATCCTCAAATACGAATGTCGGGTAACTATAAGCTCCATGGCCCTGGGTTCATTTGAGCATCATCTCACCCGTTTCGTTCATCGTCCGATAGGACTTAAAAAGATAAAGGACTTACATAAAAAGCAGTTCTCGTAAAGTCTATATATTTTAGTATGAAATATAGTAGCAGTTTAGTAAGAATAAGTAGAAAAAGTCACGTGAAATAGAGATAAGGAAGTTTTATATCCTTCAAGCTATTCCTAGAAAATGCAAAATTTTCATTAAAATTTATCCAAACTGTTTAGTGTTATTCCTAAGAAAATAAAAATAAAATACTTTTTTCCATGCCAAGTGTGTTCTTTGTATTTATATATCACATTCTTGGTTGATTCCGAAACTATATGCCAAGTTTGCTGTTTGGTTAAGTTTTAAATAACAGACTCTTGGTTTTTGAGTATGATGTTCACGGTCATCGGCTGTGACTAGTCAGTTAGGACTGGCCGCCTCTCCTCTTTCACCATTTCATGTTACAGAAGGACTTGGGGGCTGTGTGTCGGTCGGCGGTATCGGGGTTTAAGATTTGGAGCTTCTCGGCTCCGTTGTTGAGTGGCCGTTCCAGCCTCCACGCCCGAGTCGAGCTTCTCCAGTTAGTACTGGTTGCCAGGGACGACATTCTTTCTCAACCCTACGATAATCACGCCGGGGTACCTCCAGGCAGTGTCCTTGGTCCCCTCTTATTCCTCATCTATATAAACACCCTCCCTACCATAATAGGCTGTAACCTTTACCTATTCGCTGATGATACCGCATTAACAGTCTCATCTAAGCGACATGTTAATGCAGTAAACAAGGCACAGCGATACGCTAATATGCTATCTCTCTGGTTCATCACTTGGTGCCTAAAGATAAATGCAACTAAATGTCAGGCTGTCACATTCACCCGCCATACTCTACAAGATGTACCCAATCTGCGCCCGACTGGAGAAGTACAATGGTCCACGGAGGCTACATACCTCGGAGTAACCCTGGATTGGCGTCTGACGTGGAAACAACACATCAGCACTGTGGCAAACGAAGTGTCCAGAAGGATGGCCATGCTATGTCCTATGTATAATAGGAAATCGACAATGAACCTGCACAACAAATTAATCATATACAGATACTCCACCCTGCACTAACCTATGCTTGCACAGTCTCGGGAGTTACAGCAAAATCCCATCTCCACAAACTCCAAGTCTTTCAAAACCGCTACCTTCGGATAGCAACAGCTTCCGATTGGTATTGTGACTTTGTGGGTTCGTGAAATAATAAAACGAGGTTACGAAACACAAAAACTACACTTTATTTTCCTAGCAAATACATTCGTCACCATTACAGTTTGCTAGCTAACCTTAAACTGTTTATTTTTCCAACTCTACGTTCAACTGTCTCTCATTTCCGGTAACGATCGGCCATCATTTTTTTATCGGCTTCGCGAGTCTACCACCAGGGTGACACTATATACCTAATGATAATATTCATGCAGACCCTTCCTTCCCAAAAATCACAGACTACACCCTTACCCCATCCCACGGTTTTTATAACAAGCTTCCTTCTAGCTTCAACAGACCTGGTTTTCGTTTCCGGGAGCTCCTTAGACATCTTGATACTGAAATGCCCAAGATATATCCTAGGGGGGAGAGGACATACCCTCCTTGGTTGTGCAGAGCGTTCCACGTTGATCTGGGCATGACTAAATATGATAAATCTACCCTGTCTATGTCTAGTATCCGCACATGTTTTTTAGAATTTTTATCGCGATATGAGGACCATTTTGTAATTTATACTGATGGCTCCAAGAACTCAAATGGTGTTGGTTGTGTTTAGGTGTGTGGAACTGAACCGTATACATTCGGATTCCACACTAGCACTTCCATTTTTACTGCAGAGCTTTATGCAATATACGGGGTCATTTTACACGTACGTCGTCGAAAGTTGGGGGACTGCTTAATCCTAAGTGATTCCCTCAGTGCACTTCAAAGCCTACGGCAGCGGTACAACTACCACCCTATTGTGCAGCGTAAACAGGATGCCCTCCACGTTTTACACGCTTCTGGCGTTAACGTGGTGTGTGCATGGATCCCTGGTCACGTAGGCTTGCGGGGGAATGAAATTGCGGATTTGGCAGCCAAGACGGCTATCATGAAGCCCAGGGTTAAAATACCATCTGTGACATCGGAAGATTTTAGGGCCGTATTGCGGAGAGCTGTGCAAACCTGCTGGCAGGAAGAGTGGTCCGCTCTCCGCAATAATAAACTTACATCTGTCAAAGAACTTCCGATTCCCTGTGTTACCTCCTGTCGGTTATCTCGTCGCGAGGAGGTGAGTTTGGCTTGGTTACGTATTGGGCACTGCTGTTTTACTCATAGTTTTCTTTTTAAAAAGGAGCCTGCTCTGCTGTGTCCGTTTTGCAATGAAGCGTTATCTGTACGACACGTGCTGCTAGAGTGTTTTCACCTAGCAGACCTTAGGACGTCTCTGCAGCTGCCGGACAGCTTTGCAGAAATGCTAGCGGACGATAACGCAGTAGTGGAGAAGGTTTATAGATTTTTTTCAAGGTTAGGCTTTAGGATTTAGTTAATGAAATATTTAGTAGGTTTTCATTGATTTTTTATGTTCGTTTAGTTTTAATAGTTTTACTACAGTTGTATAGTATTTTAGAAATTTTATATCTAGCTTTTGCTATGACAAGTTTTTTAAAGGGCGCTGATGACCGCCGTAGTTGAGCGCCCTTATATATATAATCCGCGGTCTGGGGGAATATGACCTCGACCCCGGTGAAACCTACAAGCGACACAGACTAGTGCTAGCACCACCATAGGCCTCTACAAATCATATCTGAGCTATCCATTACACTTGTATTCCCTAACAACTAAACAACAATTACATTACCTATTCACCACCGTCTACCCACCGTCATATCATTAAAACTCACCACCATGCCAGTAAATGACAAGGTCACAAATTGGCAAAATGTCGAAGGCCCCTTCTGTGAGGAGGAGGTTCAACATTCAACGACACCTCTGTGCTGTGCTGTGTGTGCGGGGACCCGTGAGCCAATCTCCGGCGGTTTAGGTGACTGAACTATGCTCCTCTCTGTCAGAAGCACAAAGGGCCGAATGGTATACATGCAATGCTCCAACCGTTTTCTGGAGTTTTATGCTATTCAATTCTCCTAAACTCGTTTTTATTTTGCTCAGGGGTTATCAATGTTTCCAGCGAAAACTGCATATTAATTACTGTTTGGAATGTACAATTTCCTCTACCTACATATGTGGCAGAGAAAGCAACAAAAAAGCCTGGCTGAAGTAATTACACACTGCGGCTGCAAGACTGTTTATATAAGGTGCTGGTCCTCTCTCGGGCAAGCATACACCTTCAGTTGTTATGACAAGCGGCAGCTCTCCTTAACAACCTCATTGTTCACAGAAATAGACATTTCTTTAGCAGTAATTGTTGAGGTCAAATACCTTAGGTATCCTATATTTGAAAATCGCTTCTCAGAGCACTGAGACCAAGTTAATTAATTGAATTAAATTGTGTTCTTTTGTTGTCTCTTTGTTTCGTTGTTTTCGAATTAACAGTTAATTCAATGTCTGATAATTGTTTTTACTTGGTTGTTTGCCGTGGAAAAAACAGTTAATTAATTGAATTAATCAGTCACCTGTTTGTTTCCTTTGGTTGTATGTTGTACACCACAGAAGGCAGAAGTAAAAATATGTTATGGGTGAATAGGTCTATATGTATGGCCTTGCAGGTGTCCTCTTGTTCATGAATATTCTAATAATTTGTCGATATTTGACCGAAAGTGGCTTATTTGAGAAGAATATCAGAGTTTGACATGGAAAAGGTAATCCGACAATTACCCATAAACCCTGGAGGAACCATACTTTCCAAATAAGTATAAATAGTGGCATATGCTGACGATGTGGCAATTCTCGGAAGGAATATAAGAGATCTTGAGGTAAGTTATGTAGTGTTGGAAGAGAAAGCACAGGATCTAGGATTGGTAGTGAACGTTAGTAAAACCAAATATATGAAGATGGGAGATAGTGTGGATGTAAGAAGAAGATAACGTACACATAAATTATATCAGAAAGAATATCAAAGAGTGGAAAAATTTAAATACCTGGGATATATAGTAACAGTAGATAATAAAACTTCAGTGGAAATTCAAGAAAGAACAGCAAGTGGTAACAGATGTTGTTATGCCTTGCAGATTATGTTTAAATCAAGGAACGTCAGTAGGAATACTAAAATTAAAATATATACAACTGTACTGAGACCAATAGTAATGTATGATTCAGAAAGTTGGGTGTTAACAATCAGAGAAGAACAATGGTTATTACGATGGGAAAGGAAGATTTTGAGAAATATATTTGGAGTGATAAGGGAGTTTGACGGATGGAGAATGCGAACTAACTTGGAGTTACAGTGTCTATTTGGACAACCAGATATAGTAGTGGAAATTAAACAAGGAAGAATAAGGTGGATTGGCCATGTGCAGAGCTTGTCGGAAACCAGAGTAATTAAGAAGATATTAATAGGAAAGCTGGATGTCAGAAGGAGAAGAGGAAGACCCAAGAAACTATGGATAAATGATGTAGAAGATGACTTGACAGAGTTTGGGGGTTAAAAGCTGGAGAAGAAAAGCAGAGGATCAAGTACGAGAGCTGTTCAATAAAGAATAATCACAATTTTTTACGGTCATAATTTTTTGAACAAAACTTCAACCTTATCATATTCTGTTAGCTTAAGGTGAAACAAACACACCATAGTAGTTTCATTGTTGGTACTCCTGGTTCCCGTCTGTGAAAACCAGGCAAGTTCACACATGTTCAGTATCACCTACCACTGTAATGGAGGTAACATGCAGTTAAAGTTGATGTTAGAGGAAGATCCGGAGTTTCTTTCAAACGTAATCACTGTTGATAAAACTTGGCTTCATCATTTTGATCCTGAGAGCAAACAGCAAAGCTCAGTGTGGAAATCTCCTTCATCATCACCCCCCCCCCCCAAAAGAGCAAAAGTGGTCGCTTCTGCTGGGAAAGCTATGGTCATCTCATTCTTTGATATTCATGGAATGGTTTATCAGCATGTTGTACCTGCACACACATCAGTAACTGGACAATACTACAGGGATGTCCTGAAAACATTGCAAGTCTATATCAGGTGCAAAAGACCACATTTCCGTGAAGCAAGCTGGATGCTGCACCACGATAATGCGCGGCCGCATATTGCCAATGATGTTGCTGAATATCTTGCAAAAATCAACGTGAAGTGCATTCCTCACCCTCCCTATTGTCCGGATTTAGCCCCATGTGACTTTTTTCTATTCCCTAACTTGAAGAAACGCCTTCGTGGGAGACATTATCCATCATCAGAAGCAGTGGTGAAGGCTGCGGAGGCGATTTTGAAGGATCTCTCAGAAAATGGTTTCCAGCATGTCTTTGAAGACTGAAAGAAACCCTGGGACAAGTGCATCGCATTCAGGGGAGACTATTTTGGGAAGGAACATCAAAATTATGAGGATGGGTAAAGGTACCTTGTCAAAAAGAAAATTGTGATCATTCTTTATTGAACAGCTCTCGTAGATATTAATGTAAAACTCGCACAGTAAAAATCTATTCATGTTCGCGGCAGTATGCATGCATAAATTCAAATAGAAATAAAGAACACGCGTACATCCGTCTCGACAATGCCGGATACCGACAAATAATAGGAATGCAGTAAAAACAGGAAGTACAACAATACATTGTTGCTGGGCTGACAATTTCTCGTCGACAGATTTATGTCATTCATCTATAACATCCTGCAACTAAAATTGTAACGTCAGATATGGTATCACACATAAAAACTAATTTAATTATAAAAACCAGTCCCATTTACAAAGTAGCTGAAATATTAATGTCAGTAACACCATATAATAGATAGTTACGTCATTTGTTTATCTATTTATGATTCTATAGATATTGTCTATGTATGTAGAGTAATCTAGAAAACCATTTGATAGTTCATTCACCATTGAAAAGCTGTATTCTTTCTTGTGAAATTGGGACGGTAAAACATTTATAAATTTATTTCATAAACTATTAAAATATTGAAAGGAATTAAGAAATTTCTCGCGTGTGTATCTCCAACGCACTGCAGTAGCTACAAAATAGAAATATACGTAAGGCGGGGCTAGGTGTGGCTGTTCTATCGCTACTAGCCAATGTGGTGCCTGCAACGTTGTACAGTTAAGCAGGCATACTGGCTCGCTTTGCCGAAACAGGTGGCTAATTTCTTTGCACGCTCTAAAGATACCAATTTAAGAATTATTTTGTTTTTCCCATGTTACAGAGCTATTTTTATGAGGATGATGACAGTCCAAACCCCATGTTTGTAACACATCTGGTTTCGGAGATATAAAAAGATAAGGCACCTGACTAGAAACAAAAGAATTATTAACTGTCAATGAAGAAAAGCACACACGTACAATACTGTAGTTGCATTTTGTACCCTGCATTCAGTAAAGTGGTGATCTTTTAAGAGTCTACACGTGCTTTTCAAAGTTAGTAAATATATCGCTTAACAAGTCTAGTACTGGTGCGCCTACTAGTAACTGCGAGACAACTTATAAGATTTTACATAAGTAGGCTACAGATATTCTTGTTAATGTGTATTCCTTTTTCAAACAGATGTCAAAGACATTTTCTAAAGTACAAATTTCGCTCAGAATCGTGAATTAATGTTACAAGCTTATCACGTGAGTGCTCATTCTGTGACGAACATTGTTAAAGAAGGCAAACAGTTAACCAAATTAGGAGAAGATTTCATATTTAGATCTCCAGGTTAAAATCGAGCAGCTAAAAAGTGCTACCAACTTAGACAATTTTCAAAGGTGTGTTTCACGTAGAACAATTTATAATTTATATGGCAAGGGAGAATATCCAACTGCCAAACGGCTGACCAATTTAATGACGGAGAAAATAAAATATACGCATTGTGTATCTTCTATGCATAATATTCTGAGATATCTTGGGTTCAAATATAGTAGAACCAATGATGGTCGCAAATTTCTGCGCACAATGCATAACATTAGTACATGAAATTCATGGTGTAAAAATGCTTCATAAATACACATCCATATCTTCAGTATATATTAAGTATTTTAATGAAACAAAAACTGGTTTAAAGTCCATTACAGACAGTATACAAATATGGCATCATTAAAACAGAAACTATATTCACAAATCGTTGAAATGTTACTATTTTGTTTCACTGTAGCAAACACATTTCGTAGAACGCATCTAATCTGAATTATTTTCTTTTGTGTACATATGAACGATAGCTACGTAAGCGAACTCCTCTCCAGTTCAAAGTTTTAAGGTTCAGATTATGCGATAATCATTGTATATGTTCTCACACACATGCTGAAATATTAAGCGAACTTTTCTGTCAGCATTGTATCACTGTACATCTCAGCATCTGTATGATACTTGCTAGGTTCAGACAAAGACAGATATATCTTCCCTCTGAATTATGACATTGCAGCTTTAATTATAATTGAAAGTGATAAATTCACTAAGCTGATTAAGGGAGCATGTGTTGAATTAGTTTCTAATGCTGTAATTGACTATGTAAACTAGTTTCTGTAAATTAGATTCTAATGTAGAATTGACTATGTACAAGTAGTATTAATGATGTAAAATGGACTATGTCAGCAATTGTAACCAACAATCTATTGACAATATTTATTTGCTTTTTCTACTTTAGACTTTTGTTGGATCCTGTATCTGTTACAGTTTTTAGTCTTATGTAACTTTTTATATTTATCTTTGTATCTTGAACTGACGTGTCCTATAACATATGTATTATGTTCCAAAGGATGAAAAAATAAATACAAATACAATAGCTGTCGCCCGCTAGCCGTGTAACTGGCCACACCAAGACAGCACGATAACCGTATTGGCTCAACACTTGTTCATTCTTATTTTAAATCTACTCTATTAGATCAAGAAGGCCTTGAGTCTTACTTAAGATCCCATAGAGTCACTTTTTTATACAATATGCAAGAACAATAAAACAAATGCCGCGAGGAGTTAATCCCAAGGAGCGTGTGCTGGTCAATATTCAGCAGTAAACACACAACGAAAAAAAAGTGGATATGTTTATAATGTAATACCAAAACATTTCAATAACAATTGTGTAATACTTATTTGCTTTGTACCTGCAGTATATTCGTTAGCAACCCATGCTAAACAACTGAATAACAACAGTAAAGGACTAAATATAGAAATTACTGAACCGGTTTAAAGTAAAGTTCTTTTGAGGTTAGTACTTAAAGTATTCCTTCCCAATAATAGTTTTAGCGACAGCATAACCCAAATGAAAGTATTTACTAGAAAGTATCATTACAAATATACTATTTATGGCTGTTCAACATATATTTTCCCGATGCTATTACTTTTAATATACTCTAAGTGTCACGGAAGTGCAACGTAAGGCTAAACGTTGCACAGATAAAGTGAAGTGACAGACAATGGCAGGTATTTCACCTAGCATAATAAAAACTATAATTCTTGGATCATAAACCATAAACTTAAGTCAGAGATCAGCTCATGAACCTATTTTAGTCAGCAGTTTTACCACTGTGCGGCTTCGGTAATGCTCTCTGCATGTTCGGGAAGTCATTTGTTTTTATTGCTAAGTATAACAGCTTCTTCGCCGAAAACTATTGTGAACATTTTGGTTTACTTTATTCTCTTCTACATAACACTCAACTCCAGAGAGAGTTTCATCAGATTCTGGGAAATAAGATCTGAAATACGATATCCTTCCTGGAGTATTATATCACTGATTTTAGTAAAGTTTCAAAACACGATAATGTAAAAGAGAGGTTGATGTTCAAAATCATCACCCGACGACCGTTTCCTTCAATATAACATTTTAAAAATATCAGCGCTGCCAAGTTTAAAACATTAGTTTGCTGTAGGTGGGCGTTCATTACGAGCTTCCACTTCTACTACAGTGTGATTCATATAAACCTGAACCATTTCAACAACCCATAACTTTTGAAACAATAATTGGACACGCGTGCAGCTTTGTGCGAATATAATACGCAATTTGGAGATTACATTGGACTATTTACATCACAGACAAAATGTTGCAAGTTTCCTCCACCAGCAGCTATGCCCGCCTCGGTAGCATAGATGGTAGCGAGTCTGCCTCTAGTTCAAGAGGTCCCGAGTTCGAATCTCGGACAGAGTGAGTTATCTGGATAAGGTTTTTCCGGGGTTTTCCCTTATCCTAAAAGACGAATGTCCGGTTAACTCTAAGCTCCATGGACCCCAGACTCATTTCAGCATCATTTCACCCATTTCATTCAGCGTCAGATATGACTAAACGTTGTAAGAAGTAAATTAAAAAGAAAGCATCTATAGCATCTATGAATCGTTGGTCACATTTTCTTTGATACGACTGTAGACACTGAAGTTTATATGGGTATCTTCAAGACATTTGTGGACCAGCTGGATGATATCGAATTGAGAGGTTATTCCGAGCAAGATGGAGCAACGTGCCATATATCGAATGACACAATGGAACTTGTAACCAGTTTCTTTGATAATCGAATGATTTCAAAAGGTCTATTGGCCCCAGATCCCCTGTCCTAACATCACCGGACATTTTACTGTGGAGGTAACTAAAATAGAGTGTACAAGAATAGGCCATAGACAAATGATGTTCTCAAGGAAACCATTTGAACCGAAATAAGTAACATTGGCGAGGATACTCTCCGTAAAACTTCAGAGAATATGGTGAGACGAGTACAAACATGTATAGATGCTGGTGGAGAACACTTCCAACGTTTTCTATGAGATATAAATAGTGTAAGCTAATCTCCCAATT
Source organism: Mantis religiosa (assembly GCA_030765055.1). NCBI lineage: Eukaryota > Metazoa > Arthropoda > Insecta > Mantodea > Mantidae > Mantis > Mantis religiosa. The sequence goes on from CM060952.1 coordinate 13,463,988, forward strand.
TTGTGTTATATTCTACCAAAGTTGCACGTGTGTTCTATTATTATTGGTTCAAAAGTAATGGCCTATTGAAATGGTTCAGTTTTATATGGATCGCACTATAGTAACCATATTAGAGGCAAGATACATTGCTGTCCCTTTGTGTCATACTGGCACATAAAAAGGCCCTTGATATACTTTCTTTGCCTAAGATTAGTACTCCAATCTGCTTGAAACTTAAAAATGACTTTTTACGTCTTCCCCTTCAGTCAGATTACGTGATGATTGAAACGATGTTAAAATGAGAACAGGGTACATAGAGCTTAGAATTACCAGACATTCATATTTCAGGATAAGGGGAAACCTCCAACGTTAAGTCATATCGGACGATGAATGAACTGATGTTCAATTGAGTACAGAGTACATAGAGCTTAGAGTTACCAGACAATCATCTTTCTGGATAAGAGAAAACCTCCACCGTTAAGTCATATCGGACGATGAATGAAATGATGTTCAAATGAGTACAGGGTACATAGAGCTTAGAGTTACCAGACATTCATCTTTCAGGATAAGAGAAAACCTCTAACGTTAAGTCATACCGGACGATGAATGAAATGATGTTCAAATGAGTACAGGGTACATAGAGCTTAGAGTTACCAGACAATCATCTTTCTGGATAGGAGAAAACCTCCACCGTTAAGTCATATCGGACGATGAATGAAATGATATTCAAATGAGTACAGGGTACATAGAGCTTAGAGTTACCAGACATTCATCTTTCAGGATAAGAGAAAACCTCCAACGTTAAGTCATATCGGACGATGAATGAAATGATGTTCAAATGAGTACAGGGTACATAGAGCTTAGAGTTACCAGACATTCATCTTTCAGGATAAGAGAAAACCTCCAACGTTAAGTCATATCTGACGATGAATGAAATGATGTTCAAATGAGTACAGGGTACATAGAGCTTAGAGTTGCCAGACATTCATCTTTGAGGATAAGAGGAAACCTCCAACGTTAAGTCATATCGGACGATGAATGAAATGATGTTCAAATGAGTACAGAGTACATAGAGCTTAGAGTTACCAGACAATCATCTTTCTGGATAAGAGAAAACCTCCACCGTTAAGTCATATCGGACGATGAATGAAATGATGTTCAAATGAGTACAGGGTACATAGAGCTTAGAGTTACCAGACATTCATCTTTCAGGATAAGAGAAAACTCCAAAGTCAAGTCATATCGGACGATGAATGATATAATGTTCAAATGAGTATAGGGTACATAGAGCTTAGAGTTACCAGACATTCATCTTTCAGGATAAGAGAAAACATCCAACGTCAAGTCATATCGGACGATGAATGAAATGATGTTCAAATGAGTACAGCGTACACAGAGCTTAGAGTTACCAGACATTCATCTTTCAGGATAAGAGAAAACATCCAACGTCAAGTCATATCGGACGATGAAAGAAATGATGTTCAAATGAGTATAGGGTACATACAGCTTAGAGTTACCAGACATTCATCCTTCAGGATAAGAGAAAACATCCAACGTCAAGTCATATCGGACGATGAATGAAATGATGTTCAAATGAGTATAGGGTACATAGAGCTTAGAGTTACCAGACATTCATCTTACAGGATAAGAGAAAACATCCAACGTCAAGTCATATCGGACGATGAAGTGATGTTCAAATGAGTACAGGGTATATAGAGCTTAGAGTTACCAGACATTCATCTTTCAGGATAAGAGAAAACATCCAACGTCAAGTCATATCGGACGATGAATGAAATGATGTTCAAATGAGTACAGGGTACATAGAGCTTAGAGTACCAGACATTCATCTTTCAGGATAAGAGAAAACCTCCAACGTTAAGTCATATCGGACGATGAATGAAATGATGTTCAAATGAGTACAGGGTACATAGAGCTTAGAGTTACCAGACATTCATCTTTCAGAATAAGAGAAAACCTCCAACGTTAAGTCATATCGGACGATGAATGAAATGATGTTCAAATGAGTACAGGGTACATAGAGCTTAGAGTACCAGACATTCATCTTTCAGGTTAAGAGAAAACCTCCAACGTTAAGTCATATCGGACGACGAATGAAATGATGTTCAAATGAGTACAGGATTCATAGAGCTTAGAGTTACCAGAGATTCATATTTTATGATAGGGTGAAATCTCGGAAAAAAAAACCTTGTTAACGTGGCCAAGATTTGAACTAGGAACCTCTTGAATGTGAGGTAGACACGCTATTATCATAACACAGAGACGGGCAGACGAATGTTTTGTGTTAAGTAGAATTTGATATAGAGATTTGTGTATCTGTATAGCATGATTGGAAAACAAGACTTCACTTAGAATAAAACCTGCTACTTTGATTCAAATTTTCTAAAGGCGGGACATGAAGATATTCGAAAAAACTACCCTAAAAAGGAAACAAAAATATATTTGTTTTTCTGAAAAACAGAACTAACGATTTATATAAAAAATGAAGTTTCTGTAAAATATTTTATTTTCTTGCAAGAGTTTCTTGTATTCTCTTCATTCTATACAACGTACTAACAACCGGCAAATCTTTATTGCGTAAAAAATTTATATCTCTGTAAAATATAACATTTATGTCAAAATATATTTTTGTGGACTTGCCGTATCTGATAATGCTTTGTTCAGTGTTCTAATACTTATACTATTATCAAATAGTAAGTCATTTGTCTTATGGCCTTGCCAGGTAAAGCGAACGGAATATCATAGCGTTCAACTGTTTAAAACATTTGACTATCACTAACAGTCCACTGTACTGCCACGGAACTACACAAAGATAATCCTGATTAACACGAGTAGGTAAAGAATGGTTTATACAAGAGTAGAGAAGGTAGGATATAAAGTGCTACCTCCTTTGGCAACCACATTTAAAGGGAGTTGCCCCATTGGTAGTTTCATTTTCCCGTCTCTATTCTGGAGAGGAAATTGTTTTCGGATACCAAGTATGCATCGACGGTGTGTATGCGAACGAGGGCATAGCTGATGTTATACGATGACGCCAGGAAATACAGATAAGAGAACTCAATTCAGCCGACCCAGCGCTTCACAAAGCGGGATTCAGGTTCCCTTCATATTTTTACTTTCCTTCCAAGATACGAAAAGATGAGGAAATATTGACTATGCTGAAGCAAATGAAAAACCATTTTTATCAAAGAGTTTCTAAATATAAAAGCGCAACACGAAGAATGTTCAAGAAAAATTGCTTCATAATTGACACTGAAAGATTTCAGTTCGCTTACGAAGGAAGGCTTCCTAAGAACTTTCATGCCCTAAAACATCTAAAGCCTTCCGCAGAATTCAAGCCACGCCCTAGGAAACCAGAGGTTAGCATTAGGCTGAAACCAGACACCGGAATATAGAACAAAACAATGTCAAACAAAACAACTACAGCAGCAGTTGCAATAAGTAAAATGTAAAGTCTACAAATGGTGGGAGAATCACTATACCAAATATAACTGGAGTTTTAACTTATTACTTTTGTGTAATTATTTATAAAGATTACCCTTAAATATGACAAAATCAAATACAACGGCCAGTTCATCCAGATCGCATATATGCTAGTGATCTGGCTTTCTACGTGATGCAGAGCTAAAACAGCGGCCTCTGCCTTAAGAGGTCGTAATTACAAGCACTGCGAACGGCGATGGATTTTTCTATGACATAAAAATCCCTAACATTGCCTATTTCGTAAGGGAAGTAAAGCCGGTAGCCTCATATCGTAGATATACAGCACGGTTTCTTTTCATCGTCCTCCAACTTCATATCGAACGATGAATGAAACGATGTTCAAATGAGTACAGGGTACATGGAGCTTAGGGTTACCAGACATTCATCTTTCAGGTAAGGGAAAACCTACAACGTTAAGTCATATCGGACGATGAATGAAATGATGTTCAAATGAGTACAGGGTACATAGAGCTTAGAGTTACCAGACATTCATCTTTCAGGATAAGGGAAAACCTCCAATGTTAAGTCATATCGGACGATGAATGAAATGATGTTCAAATGAGTACAGGGTACATAGAGCTTAGAGTTACCAGACATTCATCTTTCAGGTAAAGGTAAACCTCCAACGTTAAGTCATATCGGACGATGAATGAAATGATGTTCAAATGAGTACAGGGTACATAGAGCTTAGAGTTACCAGACATTCATCTTTTAGGATAAGGGAAAACCTCCAATGTTAAGCCATATCGGACGATGAATGAAATGATGTACAAATGAGTACAGGGTACATAGAGCTTAGAGTTACCAGACATTCATCTTTCAGGTAAAGCTAAACCTCCAACGTTAAGTCATATCGGACGATGAATGAAATGATGTTCAAATGAGTACAGGGTACATAGAGCTTAGAGTTACCAGACATTCATCTTTCAGGATAAGGGAAAACCTCCAATGTTAAGCCATATCGTACGATGAATGAAATGATGTTCAAATGAGTACAGGGTACATAGAGCTTACAGTTACCAGACATTCATCTTTCAGGTAAAGGTAAACCTCCAACGTTAAGTCATATCGAACGATGAATGAAATGATGCTCAAATGAGTACAGGGTACTTAGAGCTTAGAGTTACCAGACATTCATCTTTCAGGTAAGGGAAAACCTCCAATGTTAAGTCATATCGGACGATGAATGAAATGATGTACAAATGAGTACAGGGTACATAGAGCTTACAGTTACCAGACATTCATCTTTCAGGTAAAGGTAAACCTCCAACGTTAAGTCATATCGGACGATGAATGAAATGATGTTCAAATTAATACTGGGTACATAGAGCTTAGAGTTACCATATTCATCTTTCAGTATAAGACAACACCTCCAAAGTAAAGTCATATCAGACGATGAATGAAATTATATCCAGATGAGTACAGGGTACACAGATCTTAGAGTTACAGACATTCATCTTTCAGGATAAGAGAAAACCTCCAACGTTAAGTCATATCGGACGATGAATGAAATGATGTTCAAATTAGTACAGGTTACACAGAGCTTAGAGTTACCAGACATTCATCTTTCAGGATAAGAGAAAACCTCCATCGTTAAGTCATATCAGACGATGAATGAAATGATGTTCAAATGAGTACAGGGTACATAGAGCTTAGAGGTACCAGACATTCATCTTTCAGGATAAGAGAAAACCTCCAACGTTAAGTCATATCGGACGATGAATGAAATGATGTTCAAATGAGTACAGGGTACATAGAGCTTAGAGTTACCGGGCATTCATCTTTCAGGATAAGAGAAAACCTCCAACGTTAAGTCATATCGGACAATAAATGAAATGATGTTCAAATGAGTACAGGGTACATAGAGCTTAGAGTTACCAGATATTCATCTTTCAGGATAAGAGAAAACCTCCAACGTTAAGTCATATCGGACGATGAATGAAATGATGTTCAAATGAGTACAGGGTACATAGAGCTTAGAGTTACCGGGCATTCATCTTTCAGGATAAGAGAAAACCTCCAACGTTAAGTCATATCGGACGATGAATGAAATGATGTTCAAATGAGTACAGGGTACATAGAGCTTAGAGGTACCAGACATTCATATTTCAGGATAAGAGAAAACCTCCAACGTTAAGTCATATCGGGCGATGAATGAAATGACGTTCAAATGAGTGCAAGGTACACAGAGCTTAGAGTTACCAGAAACTCATCTTTCAGGATAAGAGAAAACCTCCAACGTTAAGTCATATCGAACCACGAATGCATTGAATTAATTTGAACTATTTACTGTGCATATTCCAAAATTTTACAATTTACAACTTTAGGCTACATTTACCTTGTTGCTACGTTGGCTTACATGGCTCCCTGGTCTTCTGCTCTGCCAGGTAGCACTTAACCTTCATGCCTTCTTGTTACTTAATTGGCCCCTTTCTTCCCCCTCATTCTTTTTTCTTATATTATTTAGACTTCTGGCCCATTTTTCTTTTACTTTCTGCAAGAACTCGCCAATAGTTGTTACCTTCTTTTCCTCCTTTGCTGTTAACATTTTTATAGCTACTATCCTCTTCTCTACTTTCTCCCATTTTTCCTCCGAAACCTTTTCTCGCCATATTACAACCTCCTCGTAATCTCTTACATAGTGTTCTATGCATTTTCCCCCATACAATTCACAAATTCCCTTTTCCATACCTCTTATCAGTAATCTACCCTTTTGCCAGTTATTATCCACTTTTCATCTTTTCGTTTAACTCTCTTCTTGAAGAGTATAACTTTCGACTTAATTTTATTCCATTAAATGATGTGTTAGTGAGTACAGGGTACGTAGACATTCAGGATAAGGTACGAGGGCTATCCAGAAAGTAGATTACGTTTTCGTCTGTTTCCGCTAGGGGCGGGGCTAGCGCGGCCATCTTGGGGTCAGAGCGTTGCGCAGCTCAGTCGGGATCTAGCCGTGCTAGTGAGAGGTTCGTGCTGTGCTCCGTTCAGATACTGTGACGGTTTGAAATGTCTGCGTTAATTGAAAATCCCGCGAGGTGCGTGCAGTAATAAGGTTTCTGACTGCAAAAAACTGTAAACCGATAGAAATCTATCGGCAGCTTTGTGAAGTGTATGGGGACAACATTATCACTGAAGGTGGAGTGCGTCAGTGGGTCATCAGATTTAAAAATGGCCGAACCAATGTTCACGACGAAGATCGAAGTGGGAGACCCAGCATAGTGACTGCCGAACTTGTCGAAAAAGTCGATGCTAAAGTCCGTGAAAATCGAAGGTTCACAATAACGGAACTTTCTTTGAGTTTTCCACAAATTTCGCGAAGTTTGTTGCACGAAATCATCAGCGAAAAGCTTAGTTACCACAAGTTTTGTGCAAGATGGATTCCAAAAATCTTGACAGAGGACCACAAAAATCAGCGAATGGCTGCAGCGTTGAACTTTTTGGACGTTTACCATAAGGATGGTGACTCTTTACTCGATCGCATCGTTATTGGTGACGAAACATGGGTGAAACACGTAAACTGTGAAACGAAATTGCAATCAATGCAGTGGGGGCACACAAGTTCTCCCCAAAAACCCAAGAAATGCATGCAAACAATGTCGGCAAGGAAGATGATGGCGACTGTTTTTTTGGGACAGAAAAGGTGTGATTTTGGTGGACTTCCTGGAAAGAGGCACTACAATAAACTCTCAAAGGTATTGCCAAACTCTCCAAAAGCTCAGAAGAGCCATTCAAAACAAGCGCAGAGGAAATGTTGAGCTCTAAGATCTTGTTGATTCACGACAACGCCCGGCCCCACACGGCAAATGTCACTCGTGAAGTTCTTGAATCTTTTAAGTGGGAGTTGTTTCCTCATCCGCCGTACAGTCCCGACCTGGCACCGAGCGACTTCCACCTATTCCCAGCAATGAAGAAGTGGCTGGCTATGCAGCGTTTTGATGACGACGCACAGCTGCAAGAAGAGGTAACGAAGTGGTTGAAGGCGCAGGCGGCCGAATTTTTCGACGAAGGAATTTCCAAGCTCGTACATCGCTACGATAAATGCCTTAATTTGAATGGTGACTATGTCGAAAAGTAGTATTTGAGTGTGGCTTTCATCTGTATATAATAAAATTTGTTTCCTATACTTTGTTTACTTTTTATTCCAAAACGTAATCTACTTTCTGGATAGCCCTCGTATATTTCCATTGCAATGTTGGTTATCGAGTTTACGGGTGCTACTATATATGTGAGAGAAAGCAAAAATCTACAATTACAGAACATTTATTTCTGAGCATTAGACGTACATCTGGTACGGGGCTTTGTTAAGTTTCCACTCCGCTGTACAAACATTTTGCTTATTAACAATCTCATGTTTTAATAACTGAACATGTTTCCTTCACAAGTTGTTTTTATGCAGCTCGTTAGAGGAAAGCGTTTCCTGTTTTGTATAAATACAGACTGCAGGCAAGCGAGACATGAAACATTAAATACACGCAGAGAGAGAGAGAGAAAACCTATACAGATGGGGGAAGGGATCTTTTAAGATGGGATGGCATGAATTAGTACTGAAGATGAGATCTCTGACCATTAGTCTTACTTAAAAATGTTAATTGAAAGTGATTTATTTAGTGCGGGGGATAGAAGTGTTTGCACTTAGCACCTAGAGAAGTGGCTACGTCACCTCCGGGCTGAGGTAACAGTGGAGAGACGTTACAGGGTCCCGGGGTTGAATCTTCTCGGTGGTGGCCCTTTTCCCTTCTAGGAGACATCCCTTGAAGGACCTGAAGTCCTCCTCCGATCTGCAGGGCGAGGATATTTTGAGTTTGTGCGTTCGTAGAATTAATAGTCTAAGTTGCAGGAATTCGAAATGTTCTTTATAGAAAGAACTTACAGCATAGTAAGTCGCCATTAAGATAGTTGTCTCGTGTGTTTATGAGAACTCCTAGTGGTTTGCCGGGAGAAACACGAGTCAGTTGTACCTAATAGTGGTCCGAACTATAAAGCCCGGGCCTTAAAGTACTTACAGCATAGTAAGTCTTCATTAAGGTAGTTGTCTCGTGTGTTTATGAGAACTCCTAGTGGTTTATCGGGAAAGACACGAGTCAGTTGTACCTAATAGTGGTCCGAACTATAAAGTCCGGGCCTTAAAGTACTTGCAGCATAGTAAGTCGTCATTAAGGTAGTTGTCTCATGTGTTTATGAGAACTCCTAGTGGTTTACCGGGATAAACACGAGTCAGTTGTACCTAATAGTGGTCCGAACTATAAAGCCCGGGCCTTAAAGTACTTACAGCATAGTAAGTCTTCATTAAGGTAGTTGTCTCGTGTGTTTATGAGAACTCCTAGTGATTTACTGGGAAAAACACGAGTCAGTTGTACCTAATAGTGGTCCGAACTATAAAGCCCGGGCCTTAAAGTACTTACAGCATAGTAAGTCGTCATTAAGGTAGTTGTCTCATGTGTTTATGAGAACTCCTAGTGGTTTATCGGGAAAGACACGAGTCAGTTGTACCCAATAGTGGTCCGAACTATAAAGTACGGGCCTTAAAGTACTTACAGCATAGTAAGTCGTCATTAAGGTAGTTGTCTCATGTGTTTATGAGAACTCCTAGTGGTTTACCGGGATAAACACGAGTCAGTTGTACCTAATAGTGGTCCGAACTATAAAGCCCGGGCCTTGAAGTACTTACAGCATAGTAAGTCGTCATTAAGGTAGTTGTCTCGTGTGTTTATGAGAACTCCTAGTGGTTTACTGGGAAAAACACGAGTCAGTTGTACCTAATAGTGGCCCGAACTATAAAGCCCGGGTCTTAAAGTACTTTCAGCATAGTAAGTCGTCATTAAGGTAGCTGTCTCATGTGTTTATGAGAACTCCTAGTGGTTTACCGGGATAAACACGAGTAAGTTGTACCTAATAGTGGTCCGAACTATAAAGCCCGGACCTAAAAGTACCTACAGCATAGTAAGTCGTCATTAAGGTAGTTGTCTCATGTGTTTATGAGAACTCCTAGTGGTTTACCGGGAAAAACACGAGTCAGTTGTACCTAATAGTGGTCCGAACTATAAAGCCCGGGTCTTAAAGTACTTACAGCATAGTAAGTCGTCATTAAGGTAGTTGTCTCATGTGTTTATGAGAACTCCTAGTGGTTTACCGGGAAAAACACGAGTCAGTTGTACCTAATAGTGGTCCGAACTATAAAGCCCGGGTCTTAAAGTACTTACAGCATAGTAAGTCGTCATTAAGGTAGTTGTCTCATGTGTTTATGAGAACTCCTAGTGGTTTACCGGGATAAACACGAGTCAGTTGTACCTAATAGTGGTCCGAACTATAAAGCCCGGGTCTTAAAGTACTTACAGCATAGTAAGTCGTCATTAAGGTAGTTGTCCCATGTGTTTATGAGAATTCCTAGTGGTTTACCGGGGAAAACACGAGTCAGTTGTACCTAATAGTGGTCCGAACTATAAAGCCCGGGTCTTGAAGTACTTACAGCATAGTAAGTCGCCATTAAGGTAGTTGTCTCATGTGTTTATGAGAACTCCTAGTGGTTTACCGGGGAAAACACGAGTCAGTTGTACCTAATAGTGGTCCGAACTATAAAGCCCGGGCCTTAAAGTACTTACAGCATAGTAATTCGTCATTAAGGTAGTTGTCTCTTGTGTTTATGAGAACTCCTAGTGGTTTACCGGGATAAACACGAGTCAGTTGTACCTAATAGTGGTCCGAACTATAAAGAGCGGGCCTTAAAGTACTTACAGCATAGTAAGTCGTCATTAAGGTAGTTGTCTGATGTGTTTATGAGAACTCCTAGTGGTTTACCGGGAAAAACACGAGTCAGTTGTACCTAATAGTGGTCCGAACTATAAAGCCCGGGTCTTAAAGTACTTACAGCATAGTAAGTCGCCATTAAGGTAGTTGTCTCTTGTGTTTATGAGAACTCCTAGTGGTTAACCGCGATAAACACGAGTCAGTTGTACCTAATAGTGGTCCGAACTATAAAGCCCGGGCGTTAAAGTACTTATAGCATAGTAAGTCGTCATTAAGGTAGTTGTCTCATGTGTTTATGAGAACTCCTAGTGGTTTACCGGGATAAACACGAGTCAGTTGTACCTAATAGTGGTCCGAACTATAAAGCCCGGGTCTTGAAGTACTTACAGCATAGTAAGTCGCCATTAAGGTAGTTGTCTCATGTGTTTATGAGAACTCCTAGTGGTTTACCGGGGAAAACACGAGTCAGTTGTACCTAATAGTGGTCCGAACTATAAAGCCCGGGCCTTAAAGTACTTACAGCATAGTAATTCGTCATTAAGGTAGTTGTCTCTTGTGTTTATGAGAACTCCTAGTGGTTTACCGGGATAAACACGAGTCAGTTGTACCTAATAGTGGTCCGAACTATAAAGACCGGGCCTTAAAGTACTTACAGCATAGTAAGTCGTCATTAAGGTAGTTGTCTGATGTGTTTATGAGAACTCCTAGTGGTTTACCGGGAAAAACACGAGTCAGTTGTACCTAATAGTGGTCCGAACTATAAAGCCCGGGTCTTAAAGTACTTACAGCATAGTAAGTCGCCATTAAGGTAGTTGTCTCTTGTGTTTATGAGAACTCCTAGTGGTTTACCGCGATAAACACGAGTCAGTTGTACCTAATAGTGGTCCGAACTATAAAGCCCGGGCGTTAAAGTACTTATAGCATAGTAAGTCGTCATTAAGGTAGTTGTCTCATGTGTTTATGAGAACTCCTAGTGGTTTACCGGGATAAACACGAGTCAGTTGTACCTAATAGTGGTCCGAACTATAAAGCCCGGGCCTTAAAGTACTTACAGCATAGTAAGTCGTCATTAAGGTAGTTGTCTCATGTGTTTATGAGAACTCCTAGTGGTTTAGCGGGATAAACACGAGTCAGTTGTACCTAATAGTGGTCCGAACTATAAAGCCCGGACCTTAAAGTACTTAAAGCATAGTAAGTCGTCATTAAGGTAGTTGTCTCATGTGTTTATGAGAACTCCTAGTGGTTTACCGGGATAAACACGAGTCAGTTGTACCTAATAGTGGTCCGAACTATAAACCCCGGGTCTTAAAGTACTTACAGCATAGTAAGTCGACATTAAGGTAGTTGTCTCATGTGTTTATGAGAACTCCTAGTGGTTTACCCGCAAAATACGTGTCAGTTGGAGAATTTAATGTCATGTTGGCACGTTGGCCATAGTATCTCAATGGTTTAGTGCGGCTGGACGGAGACCAGAAGATCCGTGGTTCAAATCCCGGCTATGACATTGAATTTTTCAGTTTGATTCTACGTTTCCAGAATTAATGATGTTTCGAACCTCAACAGTGGAAGTTAAAGTAACCTCCGGGAGAACCTTCCACTCATCTATTTGTCTCTTTATCTGTTTCGGCAAGCTTTTATCCCCGCGTTGCACTTGTCTCTTTGTGCCCGTAGGCCGCGCTTGTCGCAACAATGCGACCGGCGGCAATATATAGAGAACAAATTCCGACACTTAGAACAAAATATTTACATGCGTCACTCAAAAATTAGTGACACCAATATTGGCGCTATCAGCGGTAAATCATGTAAGGTGATAACAGCGAAAAATAAGAGCATCTAATACATGTTAGCTGTGAGTTTAAAGACAATAATTTTATTTAATATAACATTTATAGTAAGTTTAATTGTAGGCTGTTATCTCTAGTGTTCTAAATATCTTTAGTAAATATGAATAAAGATGCTTCATTAAAATTCAGGTTGTAAGGGGTATCAATGCTAGACAATACCATACTTAATTATTGGAAGTTTGTGGTAGACAGACTTTGCCATATCGTACCGTGATTAGGTGGGTGAATGTATTTCGTTCATCAAAAACGTGGAGCTGACAAGTGATGATGTACATGTGAATGTTTTTAGAGCACTCCAAATTCGTAACACTGTGTGTACACTACGTACACCACAAGGCTACAGAGTTAATTGCTGGGTTTCTGAAAAATCTACAGTTACTCTATATCCTGGACTGGAGCGCTTTCGTAAAAACTTGTTCATATTAGATATAAATTTTCTGTCCTGAGAATGAATCTCTTCAAGTTTGTTGATCGAAAAATCACTTGTTTCAGCTTCGACGGACATATTCCGAGATCACAAACACTGGAAAAAAGATATGTGAATAATAAGTGAATGTAATATTAGCAATATTTCAGCTCGAGTTCAACATACGACTTTACGATGTCATTCACTTTAACAAAACAACACCTCTACTCTGGAAAGTAAATGAAAATTAACTTTGTTTCAATCTGCTTCACTTCTGTTTCTATAATAGATACATTATTTATTTATACTTGAGATATTGTGAGAAAAGATTGTTGTTGTTTTTCAGCTTTATCTGTGTTGAATGCATGGATGTTGGGTATAGTCCTGCTGTTCGAACGGTTACAATGGATTTATCTTTGGTGATAGATACCTCTCAGATAACGCACTGATTACTCCACGTGGAGTGGGCCACACCGTGGCTCATTGGTTAGGCCGCTTGACTCTCACCAAGGCGGCCCGGGTTCGATCTCAGGCGACCGCAAAGTGATATTCGTGGTGGACAACACGGCGCTGGGGCGGGTTTTCTCCGGGACCTCCGGTTTCCCCCGCCATCTCATTCTACCGCTGCTCCATCTTCATCTCATATATCATCAGTGTCACCGCGTGCTGTGCCGTATGTAGTAAAAGCGGACGTTAAACACTACACATTTCATTTTTCCACGTGGAGTAAACATCTATCTGTCATTGGTGATTGCAGCTAATTCCATTGGTTGACGTGACGCGTTCATTGGTGCTTAGCACACGAACAGGAGGCCCATCAGTACCCCTCTCAGTCTTACAAGAATAATCAGTGCGTTATCTGAGAGGTTTCTGTTAACAAAGATAAAGCCATGGAAACCGTTCCAGCAGCAGGACTGTAACTATAACATGTGAACATGAAACGAGCATCGCTCCTGTACTAAGTATCGTAGAGAAAGGATTTTTGTACAGTCATGATCAGAAAATAAAATTCCTTCTTATTATAAGATTGGCAAATGTAATTCTCTAATATTTATCCGTAACATTTAACCATAACCACGTGAAAGATAAAACGTGCATCACTCGTGTTCTAAGTATCGTAGAGACAGGATATTTATATGGTCATGATCAGAAAATAAAATTCTTTCTTATTATAAGATTTGCAACTGTAATATTCAAATATTTATCCGTAACATTTAACTATAACCACGTGAAAGATAAAACGTGCATCACTCGTGTTCTAAGTATCGTAGAGACAAGATTTTTGTACGGTCATGATCGGAAATTAAAATTCTTTCTTATTATAAGATTTGCAACTGTAATATTCAAATATTTATCCGTAACATTTAACCCTAACCACGCAAAGATAAAACGTGCAACGCTCGTGTTTTAAGTATCGTAGAGACAGGATTTTTGTACGGTCATGTTCAGAAAATAACATTATTTCTTATTATAAGATTGGCTTCTGTAATATTCAAATATTTATCAGTAACATTTAACCATAACCACGTGAAAGATAAAACGTGCATCACTCGTGTTCTAAGTATCGTAGAGACAGGATTTTTGTACGGTCATGATCAGAAAATAAAATTCTTTCTTGTTATAAGATTGGCATCTGTAATATTCAAATATTTATCCGTAATATTTAACCACAACCATGCGAAAAATAAAACGTGCATCGCTCGTGTTCTAAGTATCGTAGAGACAGGATTTTTGTACAGTCATGATCAGAAAATAAAATTCTTTCTTATTTTAAGATTGGCATCTCTTACTTTTCAAACATTTATTCGAGCGTAATTAATCAATATTGTAACCATCTAACGATCTAATTAGCACATGGTCAGATCGTACACGGGGATAACTCATTACGTAGAAGTCATATGCTTTGCGAGGAGTTTGAAGCTTTCTATCAGGTACAACTAAATAACAACATACCAAAAATTAAAATTTTAGACAAGAAAAGGATTACTATAAGTCGGTTACCTGCCCCACACACGCTGCAGGTACACACCTCCGTTCTGGATGACAGTTACTAACAGAGAGAGCGAGGAACTAGCTTGCACAAACTTTACTGTCATGAATAGGGAGGAGAGGTCACGTGACATGACCTCACACACATAACTAGTCAAAAGAAAATCTCAATTTATTATTTAAATTAAACAGTCACTTGTGACATCTCACCTTGGCTTCCTCGAAGATCAATATGGCCGCGCCGTGGCTCAGCGTTTAGACTACTTGGCTTTCACCATGGCGGCCCGGGTTCGATCCCAGGCGACCGCAAGTGAGATTTGTGGTGGACAACACGGCACTGGGGTGGGTTTTCTTCGGGATCTCCGATTTCCCCCGCCATCTCATTCCACCGGTGTTCCATCTTCATTTCATGTATCATCAGTGTCACCGCCTGCGGTGCCGTATGTAGTACAAGCGGGCGTTAAACACTACACATTTCATTTTTCCACGTGGAGTAAACATCTATCTGTCATTGGTGATTCCAGCGAATTCCATTGGCTGAAAAGATGCGTTCATTGGTGCTTAGCACACGAACGGGAGGCCCATCAGTACCCCTCTCAGTCTTACAAGAATAATCGTGCGTTATCTGAGAGGTGTCTGTTAAAGATAAATCTATGGTAACGGTCCCAGCAGCAGGACTATCACTATAACATGTGAAGATAAAACGTGCATCGCTCGTGTTCTAAGTATCGTAGAGACAGGATTTTTGTACGGTCATGATCAGAAAATAAAATTCTTTCTTGTTATAAGATTGGCAACTGTAATATTTAAATATTTATCCGTAACATTTAACCATAACCACGCGAAGATAAAACGTGCATCGCTCGTGTTTTAAGTATCGTAGAGACAGGAATTTTGTACGGTCATGATCAGAAAATAACAGTCTTTCTTACTATAAGATTGTCATCTGTAATATTCAAATATTTATCCGTAACATTTAACCATAACCATGCGAAGATAAAACGTGCATCACTCGTGTTCTAAGTATCGTAGAGACAGGATTTTTGTACGGTCATGATCAGTAAATAAAACTCTTTCTTATTATAAGATTGGCATCTGTAATATTCAAATATTTATCCGTAACACTTAACCATAATCATGAGAAAGATAAAACGTGCATCGCTCGTGTTTTAAGTATCGTAGAGACAGGAATTTTGTACGGTCATGATCAGAAAACAAAATTCTTTCTTATTATAAGATTGGCATCTGTAATATTCAAATATTTATCCGTAACATTTAACCATAACCACGCGAAGATAAAACGTGCATCGCTCGTGTTTTAAGTATCGTAGAGACAGGAATTTTGTACAGTCATGATCAGAAAATAACATTCTTTCTTATTATAAGATTTGCAACTGTAATATTCTAATATTTATCCGTAACATTTAACCCTAACCACGCGAAGATAAAACGTGCATCGCCCGTGTTCGAAGTATCGTAGAGACAGGAATTTTGTACGGTAATGATCAGAAAATAACATTCTTTCTTATTATAAGATTGTCATCTGTAATATTCAAATATTTATCCGTAACATTTAACCATAACCACGTGAAAGATAAAACGTGCATCGCTCGTGTTATAAGTATCGTAGAGACAAGATTTTTGTACGGTCATGATCAGAAAATAAAATTATTTAGTATCATAAGTTTGGCATAACTCTTTTTTAAACATTTATTCGAGCGTAATTAATTAATATTGTAAACATCTAACCATCTAATTAGCACATGGTCCGATCGTACACTGGGATAACTCATTACGTAGGATTCATATGCTTTGCGAGGTGTTTGGGGCTTTCTATCAGGTATAATTAAATAACAACATACCAAACATTAAAATTGTAGACAAGAAAAGGTTTACTATAGGTCGGTTACCTGCCCCACACACGCTGCAGGTACACACCTCCGTTCTGGATGACAGTTACTAACAGAGAGAGCGAGAAACTGGCTTGTACAAACTTTACTATCATGAATAGGGAAGAGAGGTCAGGTGGCATGACCTCACACACATAACTAGTCAAAAGAAAATCTTAATTTATTATTTAAATTAAACAGTCACTTGTGACATCTCACCTTCGCTTCCTCGAAGATCAATACGGCCGCGCCGTGACTCAGTGGTTAGACCACTTGGCTCTCACCAAGGCGGCCCGCATTCGATTCTAGGCGACCGCAAAGTGAGATTTGTGGTGGACAATACGGCACTGGGGTTTGTTTTCTCCGGGATCTCCGGTTTCCCCCGCCATCCCATACCACCGGTGCTCCATCTTCATCTCATGTATCATCAGTGTCATCGCCTGCGGTGCCGTATGTAGTAAAAGCGGGCGTTAAACACTACACATCACATCTAAGATCAATTAATACATTGATCTTAACAGAAAAAAAATAACCTTAAATTTTTCACAAAGACAATTCTTTTCTTCTTGTTTTTGAGAGCTTTATTGTTCTGTTCACATAGTTTTGAAAAGAAAAAAAAATTGATTAAAAAGTTGGAGTCCCCAGTGAAATACATTAGTTCCATAGTTTAGCCACAAGTAATAAAAAGAGAAAATTAAAATCACTGCCACTTGACAGTATAATGTTCTTAGTTCAGGCGCGCGAGATGCGTGTGCCACATTTGGCAGTGCTGGTGGGAGGGGCAAGCTTAGGATTGGCTGTAGTCTGCAGTATGGTCCGCCTGTATATACCTTTAACTTTTGCGAAGATTATAGCTATTCAGGTTAGTACTAGAGATTCTCTTGGAAGTCTCCCAACTCCACCACACAAGTATACTCAATAACCAAGAATGTCCCGAATCACTAACCCGCCGAGACTAACCCAATTCAAACAAGTTCTCCACAAGAGGTTCTTGAATATTTGACCCACCGTATTATACAAATAAGATTATTGTTTACGTAGTAATAATTAGAACTAGTCGTGAGTTCCTACAATGAGCCGTTCAAGACACGAATCGAGCCAGATCGAAACTGCCAACTCGATAACCCATTACCGAGGCAAGAGTAGGCTTAGCTTGAGCTTTTGCCTGAGAATGTACGGCCAGGAAGGTCCTTGGAGAAAACAGGCGGACATGAATTATAGAGTCGATGACACTACAAAGGGCGAAGTGCTGAGACCCTCGCACGGGGCAAACTTCCTCGGGCAGGGTTCTGTTCCAGTGGAGCAGAATGGCTGTATAATAGACAACCATAACGTGATCAAGGATGATGCTGGTTGCATAATGAACGTCAATTTTCTGTTTCTCGACAAGCTGCTATGACTTAATTCAATAGAGCAGGGCTGTGCAAGCATTTATCTCCATTTCGTGGTAACCTCAGTGTTTAACGGAGCTGCTGCGGTTCCAGTAAAGTGGAGGGTTTACCTCTCCACGAATATTTACTTCATCCTAACGTTCTACAAGGATTATTCCTAAAGGAGCACCTGCGGTATCTCTAAGAATTCAAGCGTTTACAGCGTACAAACGGAGAGATCTTCTCTCTCACACTAAACATCGAGGACTATGGCTGCACTCTCGTCATTTTCTGTACTGTTCTACAAATTATTTTAGTCTTTAATTTACGACCTCCAACGTTAAGTCATATCAGACAATAGATATAATTATGTTTAAATGAGTACAGGGTACATAGAGCTTAGAATTACCAGACATTCATCTTACAGGATAAGAGAAAACCTCCAACGTTAAGTCATATCGGACGATGAATGAAATGATGTTCAAATAAGTACAGGGTACATAGAGCTTAGAGTTACAAGACATTCATCTTTCAGGATAAGAGAAAACCTCCAACGTTAAGTCATATCAGACGATGAATGAAATGATGTACAAATAAGTACAGGGTACGCAGAGCTTAGAGTTACCAGACATTCATCTTTCAGGATAAGGGAAATCTCAAATGTTAAGTCATATCGGACGATGAACGAAATGATGCACAAATGAGTACAGGGTACATAGAGCTTAGAGTTACCAGATATTCATCTTTCAGAATAAGAGAAAACCTCCAACGTTAAGTCATGTCGGACGATAAATGAAATGATGCTCACATGAGTACAAGGTACATAGGGCTTAGAGTTAGCAGATATTCATCTTTCAGGATAAGAGAAAACCTCCAACGTTAAGTCATATCGGACGATGAATGAAATGATGTACAAATAAGTACAGGGTACATAGAGCTTAGAGTTACCATACGTTCATCTTTGAGGATAAGAGAAAAACTCCAATGTTAAGTCATATCGGAAAATGAATGAAATGATCACATGAGTACAAGATACATAGGGCTTAGAGTTAGCATATTTCAGGATAAGGGAAAAACTCCAACGTTAAGCTATATCGGACGATGAACGAAATGATGTACAAATGAGTACAGTGTACATAGAGCTTAGAGTTACCAGACGTTTATATTTCAGGATAAGAGAAAACCTCCAGCGTTAAGTCATATCGGACGATGAATGAAATGATGTTCAAATGAGTACATGGTACATAGAGCTTAGAGTTACCAGACATTCATCTTTCAGGATAAGAGAAAACCTCCAACGTTAAGTCATATCGGACGATGAATGAAATGATGTTCAAATGAGTACAGGGTACATAGAGCTTAAAGTTACCAGACAGTCACGATAAGGTAAAACTTTGAAAGTGATCTTAGTGGAGATTAGACCTGCATATAAAACATTTTTAAAGCAATTTAATTCTATCTAATTCAAATAAATCGACGGTTAAACAAATGATTTAATTGCGTGGTTCTTGGTACAGGTAGAGTCATACTGTAAACTTCAATGTCATAATACAGTGGATTTTATTTGATAGTCAAATGTTTTAATGCTTTTCATTTTCTGATGTGTTTCTAACTATATTTTCTTTGCAAATACAATACATAGAAATATCAATGATGCTTCCAATTTGTGAAAAGAATAAGTATTGGTAAATCTAACAAATAATAAAGTGTTTTTTCTTAGAACAGGGAGTATCTTAGACTGCAAAACAAATTTAATAAGGCTTCTAGCTTAAATTGATGAAACTTTCAACATTTCGGAAACCATTTTCCTGATATCCGCTTTTTATTGCATTAGATTTTGCTTATCTCTACAGTTTACCAGATTTCTGAAGGTCATCCATAATGAAGAGGACTTATGAGTTCATTGCAAGAAAATTCATGATAAGCCTTTTATTTGATACAAAAGTATAAAAAAACATGTGATTTCAAGGAAAAGTATAAGATATTTGTGATGAAATACAGGATAATGGAACTATTTTCATGTAAGTTTGAAGTACAGGTATTTTCCTATATACATTTTGCATCGTAAATTTGGACTTATTTCCAATATTTCCTACATTAGTTTCGACGAGTCCTTAATAACAATGTTTTTGTTGATACATAACATATTTTTACCTAGTAAATCCTTAGCATAAGAGGTCAAAACATATTGGAGCTTTATATTTAAGGGTGTTATCAGAAAATATTCTCAAAAGCTTAATAATTTCAAGAGATTGATGGATTTTATTCCAGCCTTCTGTATAATATGAGCTATTTTAACGAGATATCTCAAATTTGATTCTAAACGAGTTACAGAAGCGTAAATTTCTTTGTAAACTACAAAACTGGTTTGGAAAAAATAGTTTTCTGTACCATAAGGAGTTCTCAAGTTTTTATATTTGTGCTTTTCTTTTAGTACTTCAAGGCCCTGTTCGTTCTGAACGTATTCTGCTCTATTACTTGCCGTCATTTGTTTTTATGGAATCTGATCCATGCTTACAGTTTGGCGTCTGCTCTTTGCAGCTCTCACTTGTTTTATGAATCTTAATAACAAAAGATTGTGTCTGATGAGACATTTTCCGTTGGCTAACAAAAGTGATAAAAATGTAAGAGCTGTCATTTACGAGATAACCTCAGGATATATCGTGAAACTGGCGTTGTGAATGTCTCCGCTGGATTCCTTGCACAATCATATAAATGCAAAGGAGTAAAATACAGGCTTCAGCTATCCTTATATGTTGAGTTCATCTGTTTATCTGAACATATCTTGAATATATTCATCATCATTTTCATAAGAACTGTACTAATATTTTAAGCATCTTTCTATAACTACCCCACTTCAGCTGCCTCCATGTATTAAACATGTTTTCTTATCTCGTTCGGTCCCATAATTCCTCACCATGTGTCTTCATATATTCGAAGCCACTTTACTGACATATCTGGTAATTTCTATTTCCAGTTCCTTACCCCAGACATTGGAATCTTCTTCACTGCTAACTTTCTCTCATGTGTTCCACAACCTCCATTATAGCACAATCAAACTCCTTTACCAACTCCACTTTTTGGTCATTTAAATACCACTTATCTCATTTTCTTAAGTTACCACCCTTCTTAAACACTACCATTCTTGACTTGCTTATATAATTCTTATCTCCCATTTCTTAAAGTAACTGATAACTTCGTTTATTGCTCTATGTAATTCTATCACTGTTACAGATGCTATTACCTGCAAATAGTAATCCTGGTATTACCTTGTTCGTAATAAGTGGGCAATGACTGCTACTTTTTCCAACCCTCTCTATTATTTCACCGATAAAGAAATACAGGGCTAAGTTTACAGCCTTGTCTTAATCCCATTTTCTGTTTTACTAATTCCATAGCAAACAGAGAAATTCCTGGACTGCTATATGCGGATGACTTAATGGTAGGATCTATAACTGTAGTAGGATTGCAGAAGGCAATAAATGAAGTCCACAAATTCTGTGAAGAGTGGGGAATAAAAATAAACAAAAACAAGTCGAAAGTTATGGTCTTCAAGAAGGGAGTTAAACTAAAAAGAGATAAAAAGTAGGTACTAAATGGCCAAAGCATAGAAATGGTCAATGAATTTGAATATTTAGGAGTAAGGTTCAATAACAATGGAAAGTGGGGAGCACACAGAAGAATAATTGAAGCAAAAGGAAAGGCGGCAATGAATGGAATAAGAATATGCAAATATAAACTAGAAATGACAAACACGAGGTTAGAAAGAATGTATAAAGCACTAGTTAAATCCAAAATTTTGTATGCAATGGAGATCTGGCGGCGGGGGGGGGGGGGGGGGCAGAGGTGAACAAAACGCTGGACCAAAACTACAGAAGCTTTTGTAAAGAACTACTAGGATTAACAAGATCAGCACCTAGGGAAGTAGCTTTAGTAGAATTAGGAAAGACAAGAAGAAATGAATTAATAATGGAAAGAATAATAAAATTTTGGTATAGGTGTTTGGTCAAAGAATGTGAAATTATGAAATTATGCATGAGACAGCAAAACAGATTAATGAACTAGAGCTAGAGCTCTAGGAGAGAGCTAGAAGGAATTATGGAAAAAATAGGAATCAGAGATATGAAGATTAGAGGAAAGAAATACAAGCGATGTGGGTAAATTGCTAAAATACAGAAAAGAAGATATAGAAAGACAGGAAATATGGGAAGTCTAGAAAATATGAAATCATTACAATTTTAGAAACAAATAAAAAGAAATTGGAGACGAGAAGTATATGTATATTACTGCAATAGGCAAGAGAGAGAAGGGTTAGCTTGGATGAGAACAGAATCAATATTTCTAAGAGGGATAAGAGGTAAGGAAAAGAGAATTTGTGGATTTTGTGGGGGGAAAGAAAGCATAGAATGCGAGGAGGTTACAATGTGGAGAAAAAAGGTTTGGGAGGAAAAATGGGAGAAAGTAGAGAAGAGGAGAGTAGCTATAAAAATGTTAACAGGAGATGAGGAAAAGGTAAGACGTATTGGTGAGTTCTTTCAGAAAATAAAACAAAAGTGGACAAGAAATATAAAGAATATAAGAGAGGAAGATGAGGGGAAGAATGGGACTAATTAAGTAACAAGGAGACATGGAGGTTAAGAGCTATCTGGCAGAGCAGAAAACCAGGGTGTCATGTAAGCCAAGGTAGCAACAAGGTAAAGACAAATAAATGTAAAGAATATAAGAAATGAAGATGAGGGGGAAGAATGGGGCTAATTAAGTAACAAGGAGACATGGAGGTTAAGAGCTACCTGACAGAGCAGCAGACCAGGGTGTCGTGTAAGCCAAGGTAGCAACAAGGTAAAGACAAATAAATGTATAGAATATAAGAAAGGAAGATGAGGGGGAAGAATGGGGCTAATTAAGTAACAAGGAGGTATGGAGGTTAAGAGGTACCTGACAGAGCAGAAAACCAGGGTGTCATGTAAGCCAAGGTAGCAACAAGGTAAAGACAAATAAATGTAAAGATTATAAGAAAGTAAGATGAGGGGGAAGAAAGGGACTAATTAGGTATGAAGGAGACATGGAGGTTAAGAGCTACCTGGCAGAGCAGAAGACCAGGGTGTCATGTAAGCCAAGGTGGTAACAAGGTAAAGACAAATAAAGTGTAAAGACTATAAGAAAGGAAGATGAGGAGGAAGAATGGGGCTAATTAAGTAACAAGGAGGTATGGAGGTTAAGAGGTACCTGACAGAGCAGAAAACCAGGGTGTCATGTAAGCCAAGGTAGCAACAAGGTAAAGACAAATAAATGTAAAGATTATAAGAAAGTAAGATGAGGGGGAAGAAAGGGACTAATTAGGTATGAAGGAGACATGGAGGTTAAGAGCTACCTGGCAGAGCAGAAGACCAGGGTGTCATGTAAGCCAAGGTGGTAACAAGGTAAAGACAAATAAAGTGTAAAGACTATAAGAAAGGAAGATGAGGAGGAAGAATGGGGCTAATTAAGAAGGAGACATGGAGGTTAAGAGCTACCTGGCAGAGCAGAAGACCAGGGTGTCATGTAAGCCAAGGTAGCAACAAGGTAAAGACAAATAAATGTAAAGAATATAAGAAAGTAAGATGAGGGGGAAGAAAGGGACTAATTAAGTAATAAGGAGACGTGGAGGTTAAGAACTACCTGGCAGAGCAGAAGATCAGGGTGTCATGTAAGCCAAGGTGGTAACAAGGTAAAGACAAATAAATGTAAAGAATATAAGAAAGGAAAATTAAGAGGGACGAATGGGGCTTATTAAATAACAAGGAGACATGGAGGTTAAGAGCTACCTGACAGAGCAGAAGACCATGGTGTCATGTAAGACAAGGTAGCAACAAGGTAAAGACAAATAAATGTAAAGAATATAAGAAAGGAAGATGAGGGGGGCGGATGGGACTAATTAAGTAAGAAGGAGATATGGAGGTTAAGAGCTACCTGGCAGAGCAGAAGACCATGGTGTCATGTAAGCCAAGGTAACAACAAGGTAAAGACAAATAAATGTAAAGAATATAAGAAAGGAAAATTAAGAGGGACGAATGGGGCTTATTAAATAACAAGGAGACATGGAGGTTAAGAGCTACCTGACAGAGCAGAAGACCAGGGTGTCATGTAAGACAAGGTAGCAACAAGGTAAAGACAAATAAATGTAAAGAATATAAGAAAGGAAGATGAGTGGGAAGAAAGAGACTAATTAAGTAACAAGGAGACATGGAAGTTAAGAGCTACCTGACAGAGCAGAAGACCAGGGTGTCATGTAAGACAAGGTAGCAACAAGGTAAAGACAAATAAATGTAAAGAATATAAGAAAGGGAGATGTGGGGGAAGAAAGAGACTAATTAAGTAACAAGGAGTCATGGAGGTTAAGAGCTACCTCACAGAGCAGAAGACCAGGGTGTCATGTAAGACAAGGTAGCAACAAGGTAAAGACAAATAAATGTAAAGAATATAAGAAAGGGAGATGAGGGGGAAGAAAGGGACTAATTAAGTAACAAGGAGGCATGGAGGTTAAGAGCTACCTGACAGAGCAGAAGACCAGGGTGTCATGTAAGACAAGGTAGCAACAAGATAAAGACAAATAAATGTAAAGAATATAAGAAAGGAAGATGAGTGGGAAGAATGGGACTAATTAAGTAACAAGGAGACATGGAGGTTAAGAGCTACCTGACAGAGCAGAAGACCAGGGTGTCATGTAAGTCAAGGTAGCAACAAGGTAAAGACAAATAAATGTAAAGAATATAAGATAGGACGATGAGTGGGAAGGATGGGACTAATTAAGTAACAAGGAGACATGGAGGTTAAGAGCTACCTGGCAGAGCAGAAGACCAGGGTGTCATGTAAGACAAGGTAGCAACAAGGTAAAGACAAATAAATGTAAAGAATATAAGATAGGAAGATGAGTGGGAAGAATGGGGCTAATTAACTAAGAAGGAGACATGGAGGTTAAGAGCTACCTGGCAGAGCAGAAGACCAGGGTGTCATGTAAGACAAGGTAGCAACAAGGTAAAGACAGATAAATATAAAGAATATAAGAAGGGAAAATGAGTGGGAAGAATGGGGCTAATTAAGTAACAAGGAGACATGGAGGTTAAGAGCTACCTGACAGAGCAGAAAACCAGGGTGTCATATAAGCCAAGGTAGCAACAAGGTAACGACAAATAAATGTAAAGAATATAAGAAAGGAAGATGAATTGGGCTAATTAAGTATGAAGGAGACATGGAGGTTAAGAGCTACCTGACAGAGCAGAAGACCAGGGTGTCATGTGAGTCAAGATAGCAACAAGGTAAAGACAAATAAATGTAAAGAATATAAGAAAGGAAGATGAGAGGGACGAATGGGGCTAATTAAGTAACAAGGAGACATGGAGGTTGAAAGTTAACTGATAGAGCAGAAGACCAGGGTGTCATGTACGCCAAGGTAGCAACAAGGTAAATGTATTCTAAAGTTTTAAATTGTAACATTTTGGAATATTCACAGTAAATAATTAATTCTTTCATTCAATTCCGTTAGCCCATTCTTCTCTACTCTAGTTCTAAACTTAATATTTTAAACAAAAGAAGGAAGAACATGTTTAAAGAATGCCAGGTAATAATGCACATTGGTGAACAGTTCCAAGAAATGATGGCTCGAGCATTTTGAATTCGGAACAGGCATTTGATTCCTTGAAGCAAGTTGTCGAAGCTAGATTAAAATAAACCAAACTGGGTAATGAAATTGCTATGAATACCACTCCTATGAATGGTAATGCACCAAAAATGCTGTTGCACCTGGTTTGGACACTATCCCCCTCCTTCCACAACAGTACTGGGCTCCTTGAGTTTAAGATAAGCTTCGCCACGTCGCGGCTTAGCACTAAAATTTTATGGTAGGTCTGCAAGAAACACATAAACTGCGAGAAGGCCTTATCTTATTGGTGTTTCTTTTTCTGACGAACAGTTATCCCTGGAGAATTCGTCATCATATATCTTGTTTGTTTGAGCACGTACGATGCTTATCTCTGTGATCGCGTACTTAGCATTCCTTCGAGTCCCGTGGGGTACAAACAAAATGTAGAGTAAATATGCAAAAATTCGTTAACTTGAGTGGTTTATGTATGCTGAACACTCTCACAGGGACTTCGAAAATTTAAAATATATCTAACATAAGATAATGTAACCAGCCATTAAAAAGATTTCCATAAAATTCACAAAAATTTGACGTTTGTTAGTCTCACAAAAACTGCATAATGGCTGAACTGATTTTCCCAATTTTGGTTTCGAAATACTATATAAGCCCAGGGAAGTTTTAGAAGGTGAGAAAAAACCTGAAGTCATAATGGAGCGGATTATTAACTAAATATAAAAGAACACACACAACATTTTACGAAACACTTACACCTTCTTTTATTTTCGTCAAACAAAAGTATTATAAGGTACAAATACATTACATTCCTTACCAAAGCCTTCAAAAATATTTCACCTACCATATGATGTTATATAACGTTTATCATTTGTTATCAAGACTGAAATTGACTTAATGTAACCAGGCATTAAAACGATTTCCACAAAACACATAAAAATCAAATAATTTGTTTAAAATAAATGTTTTATGTGTTAACTGACTTTCAGTAAATAAACAAGAATGCGTAAAACATGCTTATATGTTTCAAATAGTTCTTTATGATACAAGAGTTAAAAGTAGTGCTGTAGATAGATCAAAATTGTTAATCGATTAACCGTGTTACTTTAATCGACTAATTTATCGATTCATCATTATATTATCTGTTGAAAAATTAGGTGTAAAGATTATACAAAGTATAATACTCTGTACATTTCATTATTTATGAAACTTTTAAATATTTAGATTCAAAATTTGTGTTTGCAATAAGTGCACATGGTTTATATATGTACTGAATTAGATCTACAGAATTTTTGTAAGTAATTACTTAGTATAGTAGTACACCAATATCTACTAAGATTTGTGAGACCGACGTGCAGTTGTTTTTCATAACGTTTTTCCTTATTTTAACTTTATTAACACAAAACTTTCACTCACTGTCACGAACTCAGAAACGTTACTGGCTTACTGGAGTTTACAGCAAAGTAACATCACCACCAGCCCTGAGAAGAGGGATCAGCTATTGTTTCCATAGCTGTGTAAGCGAAGTGTCGGTTCAAGGTTTACAGCTCAGTTTATGCTAGCCAGCGATAATCAGTTGTATACGATATGTTGTCACACACAAGCTGTAAGGAAAGAAGCCTCTCTGACAGCATCTGTATGTAGTTATGTGCCTCTTAGAATATTTCACAACAGAAGTGTTATTTAGACTCTCTGGGGGTTCAGGGTGATTTCTTTTAGCTATCAGGAGTTATATCATCTCAAAGTTCAAAGAATATTACGAGTCTAATGAAAGCTTGATGCGTTGGACAGGCTGTTTAGGTTGGAAGCAGTACATCAAAACAAAGAGTGCCAAATTTGGCTAAAAGAGTTTTCATTAATATTTATTGTAATCGATTAATTTTAATCGACTCGATTGATCGATTAACTTTTTAATCTTCAATCTGAAATAAAGAATTAGTCGATTAATTGTTTTAGTTAATTGATTAAATCACGCAGCACTAGTTAAAAGTAAAATTTTATTTCTTGAACCGTACATGATATACTATTTTTAGACAGTCCTGAATATTTATAGATATATTATAGATTATATGTAAATAAATGATATTGTTTTAACTTTCGCATGGTCTGATGTTCATTTGTCTTAAATGTTGACAATAGGACTTATAGAAAACCACAACAATCTCATTAAGGGAGGCAGTGGAAATAATAAATCATGAAAATAACGTCACAAAAATGTCATTAAATAATAGATTACACATTTTTACTGAACTTATTTATTTTTGGTAAAACTGGAGTGTTAAATGTATAATTATTATTTAACTGAGATTCACGGCCTTCTTGAATGAGGCGATCAACCAAAGTTGGCTCTTTCGAGCACTAGGGAAAGAATTTTCTGCCTTTAACAGTCATGAACTATTAAAAGGCGAACATTTACTGTCAACTATGTAAAAATATTTTACATATATTATGTGCTTTAAAGAGATTTGTGTTTTTGTAGTAAATTTTGGGTACTTTTCAGGACTTCCGAAGACATTCACAGAAAATTCAAGATATGCATTTCATTTGACATGAAAATGAAATCAGCGATGGACCTTTAAGACTCGACAGATGGTGCTATAGTCACGTTATGT
Organism: Mantis religiosa; assembly: GCA_030765055.1. NCBI lineage: Eukaryota > Metazoa > Arthropoda > Insecta > Mantodea > Mantidae > Mantis > Mantis religiosa. Next base: position 13,491,952 of record CM060952.1, read on the forward strand.
GGTTAACTGGTAGCCCATTGTCGCTACATGATCAGATGGCCGTAGCAAGCTGTGGGGCGTGGTGCGTCAAACATTCAGTGTAATGCACTATGTGAAAACGTGAAGACGTTACAGAGTGGCAGAAAGGAACAATCGTGTTTGGCCGTGCCCATAGCCATACGTTAGGTGTACTGTCCAGATTTGTTGGTATGTCAATTAGGATTGTCCAACGGGTCTTGACGCAATGGTGCAATACACGTAGCCACGAAACACCGCGATGGAATTACTGTCAGAAAAAGATCATGACTGAGAGCGCTCAGAGAGGAGTTTCATGGCTAGTAAACGCAAATCGCTTCCAAACCCGACAGGAATTGCTTCAGTCTGTGAATGCAGGTCCATCCCGACCTGTTAGCGAAGGGACATTGTGTCGGGGACTACATTCCTGGACATTTGGAGTTAGACACCTCGAGGGAGGCCCGTGCTCACAAAGAGACCTAAGATTGCGTAATTTCAGTGGACTAAGAATCACCAAACGTGGACAGTAGGTGACTGCTAGAATCTCATATGTCCGATGAATCACGTTTTGGCCTCTATTCAAATGACGCACGCTGTCGGGTGCACCGCCGGCCATATGAAGTATTTCATCCGGATTGTGTAGAGGGTCAGGTTCAAGCTGGAGGTGGATCAATAATATTTTAGGGGTGTTCTTTGTTACTTGGATTGGCCCCATCAGGTGACCAATAGGATGAATAAACGTGTTTATTTGAACATTCTGAACGAGCAGGTGTTGTCACTTAGTCAAAGTCCCCATGATGATTGTGCGGTTACCTCCCCTATATTTCAAGATAACAACTGCAGGTTCAACGGGCTAGAAGAATGTTGGACTGGTTTGAGGGATGCACGGACGTTATTTCATCTCGTTTGGCTTGCAAACTCGCTTGACTTAACCAATCAAAAATTTGTAGGATATGATGGAACAGCTGCTGAAACTCCAAAATCAATAACCCCACAATTTGGTAGGTTTACGCGGTCAACTGGATGTGCCATACTTGTAGAACTTTGTGGACTCACTTCCTAACTGAATCCAGACATTTGTCACGTCCTGAGGAAGTGTTATATGTTATTAAGGTTAAGTTGGCAAGGGATGACTTTTATTTGTCTGCTGAGCTTATAATGTTTTAATCAAAGATTTATTTTTTATGTCTTCCAACGTTAAGTCATATCGGACGATGAATGGAATGGGTGAAATGATGCTCAAATGAGTCCAGGGTCCATGGAGCTTAGAGTTACCCGACATTCACCTTTCAGGATAAGGGAAAACCCTGGAAAAACCTTATCCAGGTAACTCACCCTGACCGAGATTCGAACTCGGGACCTCTTGAACTCGAGGCAGACACTCTACCACCACGCTACCTAGGCGGGATTGGGGTTTTAATCAAAGAGGAGCCATTTCTAAGGCAATCAAAATTTTCGATTTTTTTCCCCCCCTTGAAAAGGGTAGTCTTAGTTAAAGTATTTTGTTTAATAATTTCCGGCCTCATCCCTTGAAGATGCGGAACTTAAATACCAGATGACGTATTTAACAGTCATTTTGTTCTTTTGGAATCCGGAAAACCTAAAATATACTGTCGCCGACCGCATTGTTGCGAGGTGACGCGGCCAACGTGCACAAAGAGACAGTGCAGCGCAGAGATAAAGAGTTTGCCGAAACAGATAAAGATAGCACGGAGGTAAAAGGATTGCCGCAACAGATAAATTAGATAACTAGAAGGTTCTAGTACCGTCTTGTTCATTTCAGAAATATGAGTAGAGGTATATAAAACAAATTGCGACATGCCAGAGAGTAGAGTTGTAATTAGAGTGGTAACTGAATTGGACTCGTACAGCTGTGTTTTGAAAGTGAACACTTTGTGGTTAGAAACCTTGCAGATTGTATTTGTATATGTTACATAATTCTGTTACTATAGGGTTGACCAAATTGTGTTTCTACGGAAATAAAGAGCATTTTGGAATTTCTGCAACTTGGACTTTAATTTCACGAACCCATAAAGTCACAGTATGTTTGCTATAAAACCTTGTCATCCACTTTCTGGGTAGAATTTAATACCTTCTTTTGTACGTGGTAGAAAAGGTAATACTAAATGAAACACTCTAGAGTGCTTTTCTTTTTTAAACAAACATACAAATATTACATCCAGAGCTATAAAAGCCTAAGCAAATGAATAACTTTTTGAAAAAAAATATACGTTTATGAAAATCAAAGTTAAAGAAAACATATCTGTCTCAAACTTTATGTATTTTTAACCGAACATCAACATTCTGTATTTCATATATTACGAATTTTTTAATTAATGCTTTGTGTATTTATTATTAATGTAAATGCATAAATGTTTGTTACAGAGCCTAGTGACGATGTATGTTCACTGTTGGCATACGTCCTTTCGTCGCTCTCTTCAGCCTCTGGAATGAAAAAAATCGCAGGAGGCCATGTCCGACGGGTACGACAGTTAAGGCAACATAACTTCTTTTGTTTTTGCTCAAGTAGTTATGAATAAGAATTGAGTTGTGCACGGGAGCATGATCCCGAGTAAATTTTGACAAGTAGTTGTGCCATAATTCTGTTCAACCACTCGGAGAGTCAATCGACAATTTTGCAATTTTTTTAACACATTGTCATAGCAAGAGGGATGGCTCAGGTGGGTTCGAATCTCGTGGCCGACCTACCTGACCCATGGGTTTTGTCGGGGTTTTCTTGGGTCACTAGGCAAATGCTGGGTAGGTTAATTAGATCACTCGAATTTCCTGTCCCTCCATTTCACCTCCATTGTTATTTCATGTCATCTCTCACCTAGTGGTCTCTTTCAGGGTAGAATTGTCGACGTGAGTCTCGGCAGTGCATGGCAGGATGATATGCTCTGAGGTAAGCTACTTCCTCCTCCGATAGGTCTGTTGTCGGTCTCCGCTCCTCTGCAGGGACCATTTCGTGACCACCAGTCAGGATCGCCTGCCTTGGTACCATTAGGGCTCGGTTGCTGGGCTCATTGCCGTCCCGCTGTAGGGGACCGAGTTAGTTATCCTGGCCTGTCGGGGGAAGTCTCTATCCAAGTAAACTGTACGGACCTTTGGGGCTCGGATCGTCTGCCTGGGACCATTAGGGCTCGGCTGCTGTGCTCGTTGACGTTCCGCTAGAGGGGAGTAAGTTCGTTGTCCTGGCCTGCCGGGGGAAGTCTCTATCCAAGTAAACTGTAGGGACCTTTGGGGCTCGGATCGCCTTCCTTGGTACAATTAGGGCTCAGCTGCTGGGCTCGTTGCCGTCCCGCTGTAGGGGAGCGAGTTCGTTGTCCTGGCCTGTCGGGGGAAGTCTCTATCCAAGTAAACTGTAGAGAACTTTGGGGCTCGGATCGCCTGCCTTGGTACAATTAGGGCTCGGCTGCTGGGCTCGTTGCCGTCCCGCTGTAGGGGAGCGAGTTCGTTGTCCTGGCCTGTCGGGGGAAGTCTCTATCCAAGTAAACTGTAGAGACCTTTGGGGCTCGGATCGTCTGCCTGGGACCATTAGGGCTTGGCTGCTGGGCTCGTTGCCGTCCCGCTGTAGGGGAGCGAGTTCGTTGTCCTGGCCTGTCGGGGACGTCTCTATCCAAGTAAACTGTAGGGACCTATGGGACTCGGATCGCCTGCCTTGGTACCATTAGGGCTCGGCTGCTGGGCTCGTTGCCGTCCCGCTGTAGGGGAGCGAGTTCGTTGTCCTAGCCTGTCGGGGGAAGTCTCTATCCAAGTAAATTGTAGGGACCTATGGGACTCGGATCGCCTGCCTTGTACCATTAGGGCTCGGTTGCTGGGCTCGTTGCCGTCACGCTGTAGGGGAGCGAGTTCGTTGTCCTGGCTTATCGGGGGAAGTCTCTATCCAAGTAAACTGTAGGGACCTATGGGGCTCGGATCGCCTGCCTTGGTACAATTAGGGCTCGACTACTGGGCTCGTTGCCGTCCTGCTGTAGGGGAGCGAGTTAGTTGTCCTGGCCTGTCGGGGGAAGTCTCTATCCAAGTAAAATGTAGGGAGCCTGCGCTCTGTACTGTCGTGTCTCCTTAGGTCGGCCGCCCTCTGCTCCATGGCCTCATCCTTCCACCCGCGGGTGCCCCCACTTGGGCCATAGAAGCAATGAGCCCAGCATGGTGGCCTACGTACCGAATTCCCTCCATAATGAAATCCCAATCACAATGGACACTGTCGTCAGTAATTGATATGCGAAGTAGTCGTGTTCTCGACCTTCTCTCTACCACTCGTAGACTGCTGTCTTACGCTTAGTAGATTCACACAGTCGACATTTCAAATGCTCTTTATTCCATTGTTACTTCAAATGAGTTAAAAATTCGCCAAGCGTATAACCTTTTAGACTCTCAACAATGAACTAAACTTCCAAACGTATGAAGATACATACATTACCAACAGATGCTTAAAGATAATAATCAATTTTTGAAAATCCAGTGCATGAATATCGCGTAATCAAGAAAAGAATCCTTTAATTTTTGACACCTTGTAGGTTTTTCTATAATTTTCTTATAGATCAATACAATAATACCAATAATTTTAGTTTTTCTACTTATATGGGAGTAATATGTAACCTTCCTCATAAAAGCTTACATTTTAAAAGAGTCTATCAAAAAACACGGAGAATAGTTTTTACTATTCCTTTTGTAGTTTTTTTATTGCAGTAGATATTCACCAAAATGTTACGTTCCTGATTATTATGCTCATTTTTGTATGTAGGAAGTATTCATGACGTCATTGGGGCGTACAAATAACACAGAAGATTCCGGGGCTATTTTTCGTGAGTATTATTTTTCAGTTCCCTATACGTAAAACCTATCAAAATTTTGTCCATCTCTAATAACCTTTATCCATTTAAAGCTATGGCCACGTATGAGTTTGATTCAGCAGTTCTATATTTCACGGCAGGCCATTTCCATAAAGCAGTTCAGCCGGACCTTACGTAGAACATCTTTCCGCTAAGAACGGGATCATATATTGCTTATAGGGAACACGTCAGTCCATCTATCTTGCATTCCTTTCGAGGGGAAGGCAGGTAGAGAGGATGTATAACATATTTCAGACAACCAGAGGTGCGGAGCAAATCATATCACCTTACAGACTGTTTCAAAAACGCTTGCACCACTTCAGGTAAAACAATTGAAGGATTATTCTTTTGAAATACTTTTAAAAATTACCCCTTGCCAATTGCCACGATCATACCAGTACCGCTGCTGTGCAGGAATGTCGTCCCGAATGGTCTCTCCCTTTTAAGCACAACTAAAGATCATTGATCAGGTCTAGGTTTGAACCCGTGACATCAGTAGGCAACGCCTAAATAGACTGTGCCACCGACACTGAGGAAATTGCTTAAATATCTGCCGCGTTAAGTACATAAGGAAACGTTCGAACTAAAATCTGTGACTCTGAGGACCCAGGACAACCCCACGACCGCCAGAGAATATGGTGTCCGTCTTCCGGAAAGAGAGTGCTAAGCACAGAAAATGGACCGTTGTACGGGAATAGGCCCAAAGTCAGAATTCAAAGTGCAGAAAATCATGATGTGAAAGTGATGAAACATTATAATGAACAGTTTCTCTAAAGAAGGCCGCGGAATATCCACCTTTCTTTCACTACATATCTCATATGCAGTCTCCTGAGTAAGAACCCGGGACGCTTTAGTGAAAGAAGAATGGTTTATGCTTATTTCCATGATAAAGTAATATTTTCGTCATATTTTGTTATTATATGTAGTCAGCAGCCAATTAGAAATAAAGCAATTATGATTCTGATAGATCACCCATTAAGATGAACCTGAATTTGATACAGCGAATTTGGTACATACATATCTATGGTCTCAGTCAAATTTGGTACTTAGCACAGATACTGCCAATTCCGAAACGTGAAGCACAGAGACTTGAGCAACTGCCTGGCTATTTCTTATGGACTGGGAAAGCCTACAGGGTGAGCAGAGAACAGTTACGATTGCCGCAATCCAAAGGTGGATGTGGACTGTTGGACATCGCCAAGAAATGCGTGGCCTTATTAGGAAAAACTGCTGTCAGATCACTGGGTGGTAATGGTTCATCGATAGATGGGAGTTTCTGGCTGGATCAGATACAGCACGCTCAGAGGATATATCCGGGATTCAAACCCATTGTTAACCATCTGAGAAATCTGCTGGACACCAGTGCTGACCTCACAGTTTTTGAATCAACGAGAAAACAGTATCAGCTGCTCAATACATCGCAGTGTACACCCATGATTGAAGAGAAAGAGAATAGAGAATGGAAACCTATATGGAAGAATATCTTTAATAAAGTTGTTCCTACTGATTGGCAAGAGACAGCATATGAAGTATTAAACGAGACCATACCAACAGCGGAGAAATTATGGCAACATGGCCGTACAACATGTAACATATGCCAAATTTGTTCACAAATAGACACCTTGGAACATAGGATTGCCTCTTGCAAGCAGGTGCATCATATCTGGATGGTGATCAGAGACTTTATTGGAAAATGGTGCCCACTGGAGTTTCCACCATGTCTTCGGAGACTACAGCGACTGGAATTCAGTTTTAAAGACACGGCGCTCCACAGGTTTGCGATCTGGTTGGTAATGGCGACATTACACTGGATAACGCAGAAAGATCCTGGAAATGTGGCATTACAGAGAGAATGGTTTGAATTCCTGCGAAGGGAATGCTGGAAGCTAATCACGGTGGGGCTTAGTGATTCTATGGAGCCTTATATCATCTGATTTGAGCTCCATTACACTAGTTCAGAAGTCAACTGGCATCCCAACATCTAGACTGGCTGCTTTCACGGAGCGCAGACAATCTTTAGTAAGATCATTTGCTCGCCACAAGTTTTTTAGAACAGTGTTCCTTCAGATATTTAGGCAATCCTTTGCAATGACTATCCTCTCAGATGGAAGCAAATGTATAAATAAAAAAATAGACTGGCTGTAGAAGCTCAATACTGTAGCCTCAAATACTTCATATTTCTATGTGTTTTAATTGTAATCTTAACACTGTACCTTCCACTGTATTAGCTTGACTTACGTTGCAAACAACAGTTGATTGTAGTTTCTATGACTTGAAAGAAAATATGTTAAAAAAAAAGAAGATAGTGCAAGATGCATTTTCTTCACTCACCTTGGCAGCAAATTTGGCATATATAAAATCGACCAATTATCCGATTACCCGTCTTGAAACTGTAGGAATTTCACTTAGTGCTGCATAAAAATGGTGAAAGAAATTGAACGTTAAGTATAGTGAATTAAAGATGAAGTAGCTGGATAAATAAGTTCAAACTTCAAAGATTGTTAGTGTCTAATATAGGTTATACTCAGGAGCGGTTCGTCCTTATGTGCTTATAAATTATAATGTATACATTTTGAAAGACCATTTAAGTAACATGCATTATTGTAGGTAATACGAAAACCAGCCCGACTAATAATGAACACTTGACGCATGGAAAACAACTGCGTAGCTAATGGAATGCATCCGACGTGCTGTGAGCCAGCAAGCTCGGTAAACAGTGCTGCGCATGCGTATAACATTCGCCTATTGCCTCTCAGATGGACAGTTCCCTAGATTTTCGCACAAATGCGTGCTGCATAATGACGTAGCACGGTATCCATTCGTTGCACTACTGCGTACATTGGAGTTGGCGAAGCAGGGCTACCAACATTCATAGTTACTGCTACAGAAATTGAATATGCATTGAAATTTATTAAGTAATTTGTCATTGATTTATATTTTATTTCATGAAAATAGCCTAATGGTTGTTAAATCGTAGGGCAGAATGTCTGCCCAGCAGCATGTTGGCACGATCCTCCATCATGACAGCAATCCCCAATAACAAATATTTTTTTGTGTAAAGTTATTTAGTGGCTGATATTAGTTTATTTTGTCTGTGAGTGTGAAACGTGTTATAAATTCACTTAATTCATTGTATGAGTAATTTAATATTAGGAAATATTTAACCAATAAATAATTTACTCGGTTAATGCACTTCTAAAAAACTCTTTTCAAGGCGAGCATCAGAAGAAAAGATTAGTATAAAAATGTTAGGGCGACCAAATTCCAATCTAAAAATTGACCAAAAAGTAAAAGGAAGTAACTTTCTCGTTATACCAGGAATTTTAACACCAATATATTATATGTACCAATATATTATATATTATATATATTATATAATATATATATATTATATAATATATTATATTGGTGTTTATATATTTATATTGTGACGACCTGTTTTTAAGGCCGGTTAGCAGGAGGAGGTGAACTGAAATCTAGCATCACGATTAAGCGGGCTCCTCTCGGAGGAAATGGCCAAAGTCTCCTTAACTCTCCGCTCCCAGTAACTTGTGTAGTCTCCCGAAAGTTAGCTCTATGGTCGTAATCAAAACAATGCTCTGCCAGCCCAGACTTCTCAGGTTGCATTAAACGAATGCTCCGTTCATGTTCGATTATTGTAATAGCGATGGTCCTTCCAGTTTGTCCTATATACGGCGTCCCACATTCACAGGGAATGCGGTACATTCCCGGAACTTGTAATTTCAGTTTGCCTTTCACTGGTATTAACAGATGTTTAATCTTCGGAGGTGGTTTGTGGATGGTCCTGGTGTACAGATGTATTATTCTATCTTGACAGGAATCCTGTGTGGTAGGGATGAGTAGCAACTGTAGTGGGGATAGTGCACCTATAACCACAATGCGTCACACGCGTAAGATTACGAGAGGGGAGGGCGGTGCATAAGGTGTCTAAAAACAAATTTCATTCTCGAAGCCAGTTTTGCAGCTCTTATAAACTAAGATATAATTCTTACTATGGTAGTAATCTCCACGCTTTTGTTGGATCTTAAATAGTACATAGGCATTTGGAACAAAACCCTGTTCTCCTCCAGCAGGCATGATAATCAACTGTCGGCCTTTCAATATCGCTGCAGAGTCCCTGTAACGTATTTCACTCCAGGCATATGGTCCAGTATGTGCTGTATTTATATAAGTTTCATCCTTATAAACTTCACTTCGATATCTCCGAATATTTCGTAAAAACTTAAGCCTTTTTACACGTGTGGTGCGATGTTCGATTAAAATTTGTCTGTCACGCTTAGTGCCTTTCTTTTTCAAATAATCCTAGTTTCAAAAGAACTCTTCTTAATGTTCAGACACTGCCTTGAAAGTCAGTAGAATTTTTAGCTTCATAAGCACTTTCTTCAAAGTTAGTCTTTGTTTTTCTGTGTTTTAAAAATTATGCATAGTTCACCTAACTGCTTCTGAATTAAAACATCCAAATTAGATGTTGTGCATGTTCTTAATCTTTGTTTACTGGGCATAGAGAAGGACGTTATTGCACTAGCACCAATGGCTTTTCTTTCCTTAATAACTCACCTAAACCGCTTTCAGACACAACTGTCGCCTCAGATACTCTTCCCCAGATTTTTATAGCTGACACAGACCATTGCTTCTTTTTTATAAATCTATGGATATTGGTTATTACTTCTTGTGTTTTTAAATGTAGCACTTTATTTCCTAATGTCCTGCTAGGAGGCGTCATTTATAAATGCTCTCTTGGAACAAGGAGACAAGCACATTTTGAAACAAGCTGTAGTGTTACCGCGTAGCTGTGCAGGTGTTTAGTCGCTCCCCTCCAGTTGCAACCGTTCTGAAGTGGTCTCGTCCAGATACCACTGCACATCGCTCTGAACTTTTCAAGATAAAAAATACATCTGTACTTGGCGAGAATTCTGCTGATTCTGATATTCTGATTCGTTGACTTAAGAAGCACAGACCAATACAGCTTGATGATCAAGTTAAGCGGTTACGTTTGTTTGACCCAATTATATTTCTATACTCACGCCATCTCCTGGCCTGGCATTTAATTTACTGCAAACAGTCTTTTGTTCAGTAATGCGAATTTTGATAGTCTTTTGTCTTTGTTTATATTTGTGTTATATCCAGTGATTCATTTGAGGTTATAACATTTAATAAATATCCGGATAGTGGGAAAGATACAGAATCCAATCTTCCTGTGACATACCCTTTATGTCCTATTTCTACTGTAAGGAGAATAATACACCAACATATTCTTGAATGGAACCAACAATGGCTAGCAACTCCAAATGGAAGTTTAAAAAATAATTATTTTTCCCTAGTGTATATGACAGAGGAAAATGTGAAACTCTTGTACCAAATATTATTTTGACACAAGTTTTAGGTGGACCTGGTAAATTTGGTGAATACTTATCACGTTTTCATTTAACATCCAACCCCGAGTGCATGTGTGGTGAAGAATTTCAAACTGTGGTTCATCTCCTTTTCTGTTGTCCCATTTTCTGGAGAGAAAGACAAGAATTAATATTCAAGCAGGCTAGCCCCGTAGCTCAGTCGGTAGAGCACCTGCCTGCCGTGCTAGGGGTCCCGGGTTCGATTCCCGGTGGTGGGGTTGGGGATTTTTCTCCCACCAAGATAATTCCCCATTTTCCCCAGAGTCTGGAAGTATGAGTGAGAGTGTGAATGTGTACGTGATCTAATGATTAAAAAACCAAAGATAACGAGTTAACGCCTTCAGTATGTTCCAAAGGAGAACGGCCGCTGATATGACCATTGGAGTTTAAGGCGGGATATAAATGTAACAAGGAAAAAAAAAAGAAATATTCAAGCTAGACTCTCTAGGAACTGAATTTTCTGCTCCGCTCACATCTTTGCTAATGAAGCCACAACAGTATAAGTACTTCATGATGTTTATAAACTCAGTGTTTAAACGTCTGAAATAGTTTAAATTAATATGCATCAGATTAAAACATCATTTCTTCCTTCTAGTATTTAAAATGTTTGTTAAAATTGTATATTTTTATGTATCAACTCTAACCCTAATACACCACTGTGTAAAATAGGGTTCAATAAATCTGGATAAAAGAATGGGAAATATACACACTACCGAAACGTTGATTTCCAATCGTCTTTTGACCTGACTTGCTTCCCGAGAACAACTTCAGCATATTCGTCGCTAGGAAAGCTTCAGGTCTCATTATACCCGGATATATTACTATCAACGGTTTCAGGCCTTAAAACGTGACATCGGTGACGAGGTTTGCAGCGCAATATAAGCACACCTGAGTTAGTACGTAACAGAGAGTGATATCGGCGACGTGTACGCCACCTCTTACCCGGATAACAAGTTTGCAAACACCCTGTACAATGACTGAGGGTTATCACCGTCTTATAGCACGAGGTCGGTTCAGGAGGAAAAAAAATTGAAATGGAAACTTGACAAGCGCTGGAAGAGGTCATGAGATAAAAAGCGAAAAGAGAAGATAAAGAATGTGACGGAAGAAGGAATCAGACTGGAGAAAAGCAGAAATATTGATAGCCTACGATAAAGAACCGAACACGTTCTGGGAAAGGAAATGTTACGGTTCTGCTAAAAGAAAGGAGGCATCAATTCCGATTTCAATTCCTTCTACTATCGCCTCGGGGATGTACAAAACGTACCTACTGCTGAAAAAACACCGCGCCCTAATTACACTACCCTTCTCATACCTCTGCAATAAAAATAGATAATTCTTAAGTAAATAGATGTGCTGATTCTCAAATATCTCATCGCGTCAGGTTAAACATAAATTTAGGCACTTATGTCTCCTCTGGGACACACCTAACGCTTGCTCTACTCTTTATCACATAGCGTTTCTGCGTTTCAAGGCTGTACCACTAACAAAGACAATATTTTGTAAATCCCTTTGTAATCGAAGCAGCTAACCGGTTACTTTAAGTTCTCCACAAATATTCACTTACAAGGTGCGTTCAAGCTATGACTCCCATATTTCTTTCTTTTTTTTTTCAAGACTGGTACCAGATGCGAACCTCAGTTTCTCTTCAAATACACGTGGACTCTTTGTGAATGCGTGACAGAGATGGCAGTAGTGAACAGTGTACAGAACTCCAGTGGCACCGACGAGAACTGTTAGGCCGTCATTACGCGTCAACATAGTCTGACAATTTGCCATGCGCACATCCCTGTCATCATAGAGCTTTCGTGGCATTCAGCTTATCAGATCTTCATACAGGATTGCCTTTTTTATAATTTAGGTCCTCCAGCCTTAAATCATATCGGACGATGAATGATTTGGGTGAAATGACGCTCAAATGAGTCCGGAATCCATGGAGCTTAGTCACCTGACATTCGTCTTTCAGGATAAAGGAAAACCCCGGAAAAACTTTATACAGGTAACTCACCCTGACCGAGATTTAAACTCGGGACCTCTTGAACGTGAGACAGACAGGCTACAATCTACCTAGGCGGGCATGCACGATTGTGTGCACAGATCCCATGGAAATGCGAATTTTGGATACGATGTCTGCAAATATCTTGGTTTGTTGTCACAAGATGTTCTGCCTTCATTGAACTGTCGCACCTAGGAACGTACATTAGATACATCCATGTTACCATCACTACATGCCTCACTCAACTCTCTTGGTTTGTTGTCACACGATGTTCTGTCTTCATTGAACTGTCGCACCTAGGAACGTACATTAGATACATCCATGGTACCATCACCACAAGCCTCACTCAACTCTCTTGGTTTGTAGTCACACGATGTTCTGCCTTCATTGAACTGTCTCACCCAGGAACGTACATTAGACACATCCATGTTACCATCACCACATGCCTCACTCAACTGTCTTGGTTTGTTGTCACACGATGTTCTGTCTTCATTTAACTGTAGCACCCAGGATCACACATTAGACACATCCATGCTACCATAACCACATGCCTCACTTAACTGTCTTGGTTTGTTGTCACACGATGTTCTGTCTTCATTGAACTGTCGTACCCAGGAACGTACATTAGACACATCCATGGTACCATCACCACATACCTCACTCAACTGTCTTGGCTTGTTGTCACACGATGCTATGCCTTCATTGAAATGTCACAACCAGGAACGTACTTTAGACACACCCATAGTACCATCACCACATACCTCACTCAACTGTCTTGGTTTGTAGTCACACGATGTTCTGTCTTCATTGAACTGTCGCACCTAGGAACGCACATTAGACACATCCATGGTACCATCACTACATGCCTCACTCATCTGTATTGGTTTGTTGTTACACGATGTTCTGTCTTCATTGAACAGTCGCACCCAGGAACGTACATTAGACACTTCCATGGTACCATCACTACATGCCTCACTCAACTGTATTGGTTTGTTGTCACACGATGTTCTGCCTTCATTGAACTGTCACACCCAGGAACGTACATTAGACACATTCATAGTACCATCACCACATACCTCACTCAACTGTCTTGGTTTGTTGTCACACGATGTTCTGCCTTCATTGAACTGTCGCACCTAGGAACGCACATTAGACACATCCATGGTACCATCACTACATGCCTCACTCAACTGTATTGGTTTGTTGTTACACGATGTTCTGTCTTCATTGAACAGTCGCACCCAGGAACGTACATTAGACACTTCCATGGTACCATCACTACATGCCTCACTCAACTGTATTGGTTTGTTGTCACACGATGTTCTGCCTTCATTGAACTGTCACACCCAGGAACGTACATTAGACACATTCATAGTACCATCACCACATACCTCACTCAACTGTCTTGGTTTGTTGTCACATGATGTTCTGTCTTCATTGAATTGTCGCACCCAGGAACGTATATTAGACACATCCATGGTACCATCACCACATGCCTCACTCAACTGTCTTGGTTTGTTGTCACACGATGTTCTGCCTTCATTGATCTGTCACACCCAGGAAGGTACATTAGAAACATCCATGGTACCATCACTACATGCCTCACTTAACTGTCTTGGTTTGTTGTCACACGATGTTCTGCCTTCATTGAAATGTCGCACCTAGGAACGTACATTAGACACATCCATGGTACCATCACCACATGCCTCACTCAACTGTCTTGATTTGTTGTCACACGATGTTGTCTTCATTGAACTGTCGCAACCAGAAACACACATTAGACACATCCATGGTACCATCACCACATGCCTCACTCAACTGTCTTGGTTTGTTGTTACACAATGTTCTGTCTTCATTGAACTGTCACACCCAGGAACGTACATTAGACACATCCATGGTACCATCACCACATGCCTCACTTAACTGTCTTGGTTTGTTGTCACACGATGTTCTGCCTTCATTGAACTGTCACACCCAGGAACGTACATTAGACACATTCATAGTACCATCACCACATACCTCACTCAACTGTCTTGGTTTGTTGTCACATGATGTTCTCTCTTCATTGAATTGTCGCACCCAGGAACGTATATTAGACACATCCATGGTACCATCACCACATGCCTCACTCAACTGTCTTGGTTTGTTGTCACACGATGTTCTGCCTTCATTGATCTGTCACACCCAGGAAGGTACATTAGACACATCCATGGTACCATCACTACATGCCTCACTTAACTGTCTTGGTTTGTTGTCACACGATGTTCTGCCTTCATTGAAATGTCGCACCTAGGAACGTACATTAGACACATCCATGGTACCATCACCACATGCCTCACTCAACTGTCTTGATTTGTTGTCACACGATGTTGTCTTCATTGAACTGTCGCAACCAGAAACACACATTAGACACATCCATGGTACCATCACCACATGCCTCACTCAACTGTCTTGGTTTGTTGTCACACAATTTTCTGTCTTCATTGAACAGTCGCACCCAGGAATGTACATTAGACACAACCATGGTACCATTACCACATGCCTCACTTAACTGTCTTGGTTTGTTGTCACACGATGTTCTGTCTTCATTGAACTGTCGCACCCAGGAGCGTACATTAGACACATCCATGGTACCATAACCACATGCTTCACTTAACTGTCTTGGTTTGTTCTCACACGTGTTCTGCCTTCAGTGAAATGTCGTACCCAGGAACACACATTAGATACATCCATGCTACCATAACCACATGCTTCTCTTAACTGTCTTGGTATGTTGTCACACGATGTTCTGCATTCATTGAACTGTCACACCCAGGAACGCACATTAGACACATCCATGCTACCATAACCACATGCCTCACTTGACTATCTTGGTTTGTTGTCACACGATGTTCTGCCTTCATTGAACTGTCGCACCCAGGAACGAACATTAGACACATCCATGGTACCATCACCACATGCCTCACTCAACTGGCGATGAATTTCAATACGTATCACACCACGAAAATGGAGAAAACGAAAGATTACACGCTGTTCTTGAGACTTGGAACTTTATTGATACTTAAAGTGGCGACGTTTTAATTGCAAGAACAGCGTGCAATCATTCGTTTTCTCCATTTTCCTGGTGTGATACCAATTCAAATTCATTGCCAGTTGAGTGAGGCATATAGTGATGGCACCATGGATGTGTCTAATGTGCGTTTCTGGGTGTGACAGTTTAATGAATGCAGAACATCGTGTGACAACAAACCAAGACAGTTAAGAGAAGCATGTGGTTATGGTAGCATGGATGTGTCTAATGTGTGATCCTGGGTGCTGCAGTTCAATGAAGACAGAACATCGTGTGACATCAAACCAAGACAGTTGAGTGAGGCATGTGGTGATGGTAGCATGGATGTGTCTAATGTGTGATCCTGGGTGCTACAGTTCAATGAAGACAGAACATCGTGTGACAACAAACCAAGACAGTTGAGTGAGGCATGTGGTGATGGTACCATGGATGTGTCTAATGTGTGATCCTGGGTGTGACAGTTCAATGAAGACAGAACATCGTGTGACAACAAACCAAGACAGTTAAGTGAAGCATGTGGTTATGGTAGCATGGATGTGTCTAATGTGCGTTCCTGGGTGTGACAGTTCAATGAATGCAGAACATCGTGTGACAACAAACCAAGACAGTTGAGAGAAGCATGTGGTTATGGTAGCATGGATGTGTCTAATGTGTGATCCTGGGTGCTGCAGTTCAATGAAGACAGAACATCGTGTGACAACAAACCAAGACAGTTGAGTGAGGTATGTGGTGATGGTAGCATGGATGTGTCTAATGTGTGATCCTGGGTGCTACAGTTCAATGAAGACAGAACATCGTGTGACAACAAACCAAGACAGTTAAGTGAAGCATGTGGTTATGGTAGCATGGATGTGTCTAATGTACGTTCCTAGGTGCGACAGTTCAATGAAGGCAGAACATTGTGTGACAACAAACCAAGACAGTTAAGTGAAGCATGTGGTTATGGTAGCATGGATGTGTCTAATGTACGTTCCTAGGTGCGACAGTTCAATGAAGGCAGAACATTGTGTGACAACAAACCAAGACATTTAAGTGAAGCATGTGGTTATGGTAGCATGGATGTGTCTAATGTACGTTCCTAGGTGCGACAGTTCAATGAAGACACAACATCGTGTGACAACAAACCATGACAGTTAAGTGAAGCATGTGGTTATGGTAGCATGGATGTGTCTAATGTACGTTCCTAGGTGCGACAGTTCAATGAAGGCAGAACATTGTGTGACAACAAACCAAGACAGTTAAGTGAAGCATGTGGTTATGGTAGCATGGATGTGTCTAATGTACGTTCCTAGGTGCTACAGTTCAATGAAGGCAGAACATTGTGTGACAACAAACCATGACAGTTAAGTGAAGCATGTGGTTATGGTAGCATGGATGTCTCTAATGTGTGATCCTGGGTGCTGCAGTTCAATGAAGACAGAACATCGTGTGACAACAAACCAAGACAGTTGAGTGAGGCATGTGGTGATGGTACCTTGGATGTGTCTAATGTGTGATCCTGGATGCGACAGTTCAATGAAGGCAGAACATCGTGTGACAACAAACCAAGACATGTTCCAGTGAGTGGAGAACGTTGTTTTTGAGGATCGCCGATTGAGCGTTGCAGAACAGCGCCTCCAAAATTGGCATTTCCGTGGACTCTGTGCACACAATCCTGCATGAAAATCGAAAATGGGAAAAGTGTCTTCCAGGTGGTACCACAAATGCTGATGGATGATCACAAGGCTGTACACGTGGAAAATTGTCAGACGATGTTGAGATTAGTGTGTGGTTGTGAAAAGCAGAGGTGAAATTTTCCGTAAGTGTGACAAAGTAATAGATATCTCGAAGTAGTTTTGGAAAAGCGGTTAGTGAAGTAAAATAATTGGTAATAACAAAAGAAAAAATATGCAAGTCCGAAAAGTGTAGCAAAAATTAATAAATTAGGTTAACAGGTACCAACTATGTAACTGTATTGAAGGACTGCCTCATTAGCAAAGGGACCAGTCCCCGCGTAGGTTTTACCGAAATACCAATAGCTATTTGTTTCTGTACACAATAAATCATGTCATATGTCACGTAAGATGGTCTGGGGTATTTTGAAAATTCACCTTGCACTATAAAGATATTAGATAGATACAAGTGATCGTTTGTTAGTATACTCTTTATACTTAGCAAACTTTCTCTAAAAGAGCTCCAAAGACTCAATAGACTCAAAGCTCTCATAGACTCAAAGTATCTCAAAACAGTACTTTTAAGGAAAGCTAACGAAAACAAAAAGAAAGCAGGGATTGTTTCGGATTTTCAGTTCTTGCTGCAGGGATATACAAAATGTACCACTGAGGAATATCTCCTAATTACCTTCCTTGGCTGTTATTGAGTTATACGTGGGAATGCAGACAAAGGCGGTGAACGATAGAGAACCAAATGACGGGGAAGTAATACAATTGACGGTCCATTCGTTGCCAATTGTAGCAGAAGAATATAATCCAATCAAAGCGCGACAAAACACAAACGTTCTTTCGGAAGCCACACCCCATCAATTGTCAATTTGCTAGCACCCAACCACCAACTCAAGAGCCTATAATGGTAGATACCTCTCTCAGTAAGGCAGAAATATGCACAAATTTATAGTCTGCACATTTGCACTATCTCTGCTCCAAACTCAAGTAAGTAGTGCAAGTAAAAGCCTCCCAGAAAGTAAATTTCGAGTACGAAATAGACAAAATCCTACCAGACAAAAATCTAGATTACCTTTAAACAGACAATTTATACCAAAGACGTTACTTTGTGGAGTAAGATATTCATTAAAATAATACCTGAAGCTCCCCTGGCGACGAATATGTTCCTGATCTTCGGAAACAAGCGTTTATTCTTTTTTTTGTATTGTTTAGCAGTATTACTATAAAAGCAATTGATAAATTACATAAGTACTACATACAAATTAACATCTAACATATACAATAGGTGATAAATGTATAATATAAACAGAAAACAATTAAGAACACATTTAAATGAAAGATAATAAAAGACAAAGTATATAAAAGGATAACTAGCACATACAATAATATTAAATAAGATGGATAACAATTGAAAAGAGAGGTTAGATATGTGAGGCTAGTCAGTGGTGTTTTGAGAAAAATAGAGGATATACTTTGAATTAGTGAGAAAAGTCGCTATCTTCTGAGTCAGTGAGTAGCATGTCTTGAGGCAGTTTTCTTTTCGATCTGGTCCTTTCGAAGTTTCGTCGTCCAATGTCACAGGTTACAACGCCTGGTACTTAGGATAATCTAACGAAGAATGTCTTTGACATCAATTTGAAGTACAGATGTATGGAAAGAATACCAAGTTCCTGATGGAGTTGATCATTTCTAATAAACCATGGAGCCGAGCGTTTATTCTGATAGCGATGAATGAACGAACACGAACGGAGCATTCCTTTAATGCAACATGAGAACTCTAGACTAGCCGAGCATTGAACAAACTTTCGGGTGACATCTTCGCAAAATGCAACAGTTACTGGGAGCAGAGAGTTAAAGAGGCCTTGGCCATTCCCTCCAAGAGGAGTACGCTTAATGGTGATGCTGGATTTCAGTTCAGCTTCTCTTGGAAACCGGCTTTAAAATGGAAATACACCGACTCAAGAACAACAGATCTATTCAGCTTGATAATCAAGTTAAGTAAGTAGTTATGTTTCTTTGATCCAATCAATTTTATATACTCACGCTATCCCCAGACCTGGCCTTTAATTTGCTAAAAACAGTCTTTTGTTCAGTATTGCGAATTTTGATAGTGTTTTGTCTTTGTTTATAGTTGAGCTATGTCCAATGTTTCATTTGTGGTTATAAGGTTATAATATTTATTAAAATATCTTGATGATGGGAAGGATGTACGCTCCCGAAACGTCGACTTCTAATTGTCTTTTGAACTGGCTTGTTTCCGGATAAGATCTCGAAGATATTTGTTATAACTGGTTTCCTTTCTCAGAAATCTTATTTCAGATTGGAGGGACATATTCCCTTTTTTTGTACTTTTGAGTCATGCAACGAGAACAGAATTTCAAATTCACCACCAAGACTGCTAAGAAACATCAGACTATCACTTAGAGACTACTGCACTCCCACGAAACATCATTAATATATTTATCTTGAAGTAGATAGAGCAATAAGTGTTTGTACAAGAGTAGAGAAAGTCATGTATATAAAACATTTGACTATCAGTTAAAGTCTACTGTATTCCCTTGTAACTACAATAAGATAATGTTTATCTTGAAGTAGATAGAGTAATAAGTGTTTGTACAAGAGTAGAGAAAGTCATGTATATAAAACATTTGACTATCACTTAAAGTCTACTGTATTCCCTTGTAACTACAATAAGATAATCTTTATCTTGAAGTAGATAGAGCAATAAGTGTTTGTACAAGAGTAGAGAAAGTCATGTATATAAAACATTTGACTATCACTTAAAGTCTACTGTATTCCCTTGTAACTACAATAAGATAATGTTTATCTTGAAGTAGATAGAGCAATAAGTGTTTGTACAAGAGCAGAGAAAGTCATGTATATAAAACATTTGACTACCACTTAAAGTCTACTGTATTACCTTGTAACTACAATAAGATAATGTTTATCTTGAAGAAGATACAGCAATAAGTGTTTCTACAAGAGTAGAGAAAGTCATGTATATAAAACATTTGACTACCACTTAAAGTCTACTGTATTCCCTTGTAACTACAATAAGATAATGTTTATCTTGAAGTAGATAGAGTAATAAGTGTTTATACAAGAGTAGAGAAAGTCATGTATATAAAACATTTGACTATCACTTAAAGTCTAGTGTATTCCCTTGTAACTACAATAAGATAATGTTTATCTTGAAGTAGATACAGCAATAAGTGTTTGTACAAGAGTAGAGAAGGTCATGTATATAAAACATTTGCCTATCACTTAAAGTCTACTGTATTCCCTTGTAACTACAATAAGATAATGTTTATCTTGAAGTAGATACAGCAGTAAGTGTTTGTACAAGAGTACAGAAGGTTATGTATATAAAACATTTGACTATCACTTAAAGTCTACTGTATTCCCTTGTAACTACAATAAGATAATGTTTATCTTGAAGAAGATACAGCAATAAGTGTTTGTACAAGAGTAGAGAAGGTCGTGTATATAAAACATTTGACTACCACTTAAAGTCTACTGTATTACCTTGTAACTGCAATAAGATAATGTTTATCTTGAAGAAGATACAGCAATAAGTGTTTCTACAAGAGTAGAGAAAGTCATGTATATAAAACATTTGACTACCACTTAAAGTCTACTGTATTCCCTTGTAACTACAATAAGATAATGTTTATCTTGAAGTAGATTGAGTAATAAGTGTTTATACAAGAGTAGAGAAAGTCATGTATATAAAACATTTGACTATCACTTAAAGTCTACTGTATTCCCTTGTAACTACAATAAGATAATGTTTATCTTGAAGTAGATACAGCAATAAGTGTTTGTACAAGAGTAGAGAAGGTCATGTATATAAAACATTTGCCTATCACTTAAAGTCTACTGTATTCCCTTGTAACTACAATAAGATAATGTTTATCTTGAAGTAGATACAGCAGTAAGTGTTTGTACAAGAGTAGAGAAGGTCATGTATATAAAACATTTGACTATCACTTTAAGCCTACTATATTCCCTTGTAACTACAATAAGATAATGTTTATCTTGAAGTAGATAGAGCAATAAGTGTTTGTACAAGAGTAGAGAAAGTCATTTATATAAAACATTTGACCATCACTTAAAGTCTACTGTATTCCCTTGTAACTACAATAAGATAACGCTTATGTTGAAGTAGATAGGGAATAACAATAGGTTCCATAGCCACCGTTATGGTTAGTTTACTACCTGACAGCTCACTTTACGCCACACTGTAGCCAAGTGAATGGTTTGTGGCAAGGTGGCTGTTGCGTCGAGTTCGCGGGATAATCTAAAAGAGGGAGCAAAACCCAGAAGCCCATAAAAAGGAACGTAGAGGAGAGGCAGCAAAGAAATGGCAGCAAAAGGGTGTGGAAAGCATAAATGTTGTACGGAATCCAGATAAGAGAGGGGCGGCCTTTAGATATCGTGAACAAGGGTTAGACAAAAAGGTGTGGAAGAGAACTGGGGCATATTCATGATTTATGCAAGTCCAGGTCATGTTGGGTCGACCAAAGGGACTACAGAAGAGACTGAATTACCGGAAGCACAAATATACATTGAGTGGGTTGTGTTTATAAATAAATGTCTTGGGCTTAATTTTCAACTTCGTAACTTTCACTTCGCATAAACTGTGCAGGTCAAAGACACAAAACGCTCAATGAGTGAAAAATTGACCAGTCCGAATTTTGACAAAGGTGAAGCAAATATCATGGAAGGTTGAAAATACACAAAGGGCTTTGTATATAAATAAAGTAACTAATGTTTTACACTCACATGACTTTCTCTACTTCTGTATAAACACTTATTCCTCTATCTACCTCAAGATAAACATTATCTTATTGTAGTTACAAGGGAATACAGTAGACTTTAAGTGGTAGTCAAATGTTTTATATACATGTCTTTCTCTACTCTTGTACAAATACTTATTACTCTTCAAGATAAACATTATCTTATTGTAGTTACAAGGGACTGCAGTAGACTTTAAGTGGTAGTCAAATGTTTTATATACATGTCTTTCTTTACTCTTGAACAAATACTTATTACTCTTCAAGATAATCATTATCTCATTGTAGTTACAAGGGACTGCAGTAGACTTTAAGTGGTAGTCAAATGTTTTATATACATGTCTTTCTCTACTCTTGAACAAATACTTATTACTCTTCAAGATAAACATTATCTTATTGTAGTTACAAGGGACTGCAGTAGACTTTAAGTGGTAGTCAAATGTTTTATATACATGTCTTTCTCTACTCTTGAACAAACACTTATTGCTCTATCTACTTCAAGATAAGCATTATCTTATTGTAGTTACAAGGGAATTCAGTAGACTTTAAGTGGTAGTCAAATGTTTTATATACATGACCTTCTCTACTCATGTACAAACAGTTATTGCTCTATCTACTTCAAGATAAGCATTATCTTATTGTAGTTACAAGGGAATACAGTAGACTTTAAGTGATAGTCAAATGTTTTATATACATGACTTTCTCTACCCTTGTACAAACACTTATTGCTCTATCTACTTCAAGATAAACATTATCTTATTGTAGTTACAAGGGAATACAGTAGACTTTAAGTGATAGTCAAATGTTTTATATACATGGCTTTCTCTACTCTTGTACAAACACTTATTGCTCTATCTACTTCAAGATAAACATTATCTTATTGTAGTTACAAGGGAATACAGTAGACTTTAAGTGATATCAAATGTTTTGTACACATGACTTTGTCTACGTTAAGTCATATCAGACGATGAATGAAATGATCTTTAAATGAGTATAGGGTACATAGAGCTCTGAGTTACTACACATTCATCTTTCAGGATATCGGAAAGCCTCGAGAGTTAAGTCATATCGGACGATAAATGAAATGATCTTCAAATGAGTACAGGGTACATAGATCTCTGACTTAGGACACATTCATCTTTCAGGATACGGGAAAGCCTCGTGAGTTAAGTCATATCGGATGATGAATGAAATGTTCTAGTGAGTACAGGATACAGATGTATTATTTTATCTTGACAGGAATACTGCGCGGTAGGTATGAGTAGCAACTGTGGTGGTGATACTGCAACTATCGCCTCAATGCGTCACACGCGTAAGATTAGGAGAGGTGGGGGGCGGTGCATAAGGTGTCTAAAAACAAATTTCGTTCTCGAAGCCAGTTTTGCAGCTCTTATAAACTAAGTTGTAATTCTTACTATGGTAGTACTCTCCACGCTTTTGTTGGATCTTAAATAGTCCATAGGCATTTGGAACAAAACCCTGTTCTCCTCCAGCGGGCATGATAAACAACTGTCGGCCTTTCAGTATCGCTGCAGAGTCTCTGTAACGTATTTCACTCCAGGCATGTTGCCCATTATGCGCTGCATTGATAGCTATAAGTTGCATCCATATAAACTATATAAAGTTCACTGTGATATCTATGAATATTTCGTAAATACTTAGGCCTTTTTGCCCTTATGGTACGATGTTCCATTAAAATCTGTCTGTCACGCTTAGTTCTATTTTCCTCTAAATCTTTACTTCAAAATACCTCTTCTTAATGTTCAGACATTGCCTTGGAAGTCAACAGCATTTTGAAGCTTCATAAGCACTTTCTTCAAAGTTGGTCTTTGTTTTTCTGTGTTTTAAATATTAATCGCAGTTCGCCTAACTACTTCTGAATTAAAACATCCAAATTAGATTTTGTGTATGTTTTTAATCTTTGTTTACTGGGCATAAGGAGGGACGTTGTTGCACTAGTGCCAATAGCTTAATAACTCACCTAAACTGCTTTCAGACACAATTGTTGCCTCAGATGCCCTTTTCCAGATTTTTATAGCAAACCCAGAACATTGTTCCTTTTTTATAGAGCTATAGTCAATGGTAATTATTTCTCATGTTTTTAAATGTAGCACCCTATTTCCTAATATGCTGCTAGGAGGCGTCATTTCTAAACGCTCGCTTGGAACCAGGAGACACACACATTTTGAAACAAGCTGTAGT
Organism: Mantis religiosa; assembly: GCA_030765055.1. Taxonomy (NCBI): domain Eukaryota; kingdom Metazoa; phylum Arthropoda; class Insecta; order Mantodea; family Mantidae; genus Mantis; species Mantis religiosa. The sequence continues at coordinate 13,515,920 of CM060952.1, forward strand.
GTCAACGAGTAGCTCCGCACTTGTTTACTTGGTCGCAACTAACCTGCCCTCCCCTCCAGTTGCAGCCTTTCTGAAGTGGACTCGTTCATATACTACTGTGCATCGCACTCCATCTGTCAAGATATAAAAATATATTTGTACATAGAACTTACAGTTACCCGTTATTTATCATTCCTCCAGCCTGTTGAGGTGTCAGTTCATGTGTCTTAATATGACGATGTATGGTATCTTTTGATACAACAAGTTGTTCTGAAAGCCTACGGGGACTTTGTTGTAGATTTTCTCGTATAATTTGGTATGTATCCTAAATATTCCACACTTTAGGTCTTCAAGAACTTGGTAAACCTTTACTGTTTTCGTCTCTATTGTTGAAAGTTTGGAGCCGTCGTTGTACCACATTCTCACTAACGACATCTTCCCCTTCCACGTCACATATTCTTCGAGCTGTGACAGCGATTTGATAATCTTGTTTCCAGTAGTGTTTTAGTTAAAACTTTGTTATCTCCATTTTGTGATTGTTTACTAACAAATGAAGACTGATACTTCTCCTGTGTTAGACATGAAATGGATACACTGGAAACTGTTATAGACAGAATGTCCAGTAGAGTTCTACAGTGGTATGGACATGTACAACGGATGCCGGAAGAATGGTCGCCCAAACAAGTCCTAAATGTGGAAGTACCAGACAAAAGAAAGCTGGGAGGAGTCAGAAGGTGGCGCGAGGAAATATATGGTCATATGAAGAATATTGCACTGGAAGGAGGGCAATGGAACGACAGGAGTCTCTGGAAAGCCATGAGCCATGAGCGAGGACAAGTCCTCCGTGTGCTCCCGGACGGTAGACAGAGCGCCACGGTACCTATCCGTTGAGCGGATTTACCCATGCGGTCTTATAGAATTTGTCTTATCTTCAAAGCTTGAATGTCCGTGTAAAGTGATGGAGCTGATTCGACCTCTGCTAGTGCTCCTGGTGGCAAGGTGAGCTTCCAGGCAGGAGGCATTGCCCTATGCCTTTACGCTAGGAGCGGCCTGCTTTGTACGGTCCGTCCAGTGTGGCGCGGCCAGAGTGAGAGGTCGGGTACTTGGGAAATATTTAGTTTGGGGATCGTGTTTGGTCACACAGGGGCGACTGGACTGCCGGGGGTCAGCCGAAAGTCAAATCCAGCCCTAGTGTGGCCGGCATAGAATGTAGTAATGAAGGGATGAGAGGCTGGTCTCACCACCCAAGGGCGTCCTTGGGGAGACGATAACTCTTTCTCCTTCTGGGTTTCGCGGTGGTCATATTGACCTAGTGTATTAACTAGGTGGTTGGGATGAGGTATAATTCTGGCATACAATGTGCGCGAGCGTTCACGAACAACGTCCTCAACGTAAGGTATGCCAGAATGGGTGTGTAGGATGTGTGATGGAAACGTACGTTTGGTATCGTAGATCATCCTAAGAGCCCTGTTCTGCACGGTTTGCAGTCTGCGGATGGTGGTAGGAGCCACCGAACCCCAGAACTCGCATCCATACAGGATCAGTGCCGGGATGATCGCACGATACACCCGTAGATTCAGGCGAGTGGGCATGGTTGATCTGAGCGCTGAGCGCTGCATGGCCGAAGCTGATTTTTTCACGGACATGTGGGCTGAAGGTGAGGCCGCGGTCCAGTCGGACACCCAGGTATATGGCAGATCGGACCCAAGGGATCCTTCTCTGCCTCAACCGCAGGTCTCTTTCCGGGCGCCAGCGGAGGACCTTCCCCAGCAGAATGGCAGAGCTCTTCTGTGGGCTAATGACCATCCTCCACCTTTCACTCCACGTGCCGTTGGCCCGGAGTGATCGTTGCAGCGGAGGGAGGGAGTAGCGGACGTCTATGTTCTTTGCCAAGATGAGGACGTCGTCAGCATATTGGTACAGAACAGTGCGAGGCTCTGTTGGGAAGTCAGACATGTAGGCAGCAAAGAGTAACGGCGACAGTACACTGCCTTTCGGGACTACCGCCGCTATGGGTCTGACGGAGGAGAGTTTACCTTCGACCCGCACCTTGAAAGTTCGATCCCGGAGGAAACTACCGATCAGGGTGAGGTATGCGGAGGGGAGAGTTGCTTCCTTGAGCTTGTACAGCAAGCCCTGGTGCCACGTCGTGGCGAAGGCCTTGTCCACGTCCAGAAGCACCGCGACGGCTTTGAGGTTGTCCTGGAAACCCAGGGCAGCCTTTTCTATCAATCGCAGTAGCTGCAGGGTCGTGGAATGGCCCCAACGGAACCCGATCTGGTGATCCTGTAGGAGATGCATTTCCTAGAAGAGAGGAGTCAGGCGGGCCAGGAGCAATCGCTCAAAAACTTTTGAGACGATTGGGAGAAGACTGATGGAGCGGTAGCTGGATGGGAAGAGCGGATCTTTGCCGAGCTTCAAAATGCAGACCACCCTCGCCTCTTTCCAACAAGTTGGAAAAGCAGGAACCAAGGGTGAACTACTGTAAAGTGGAAAACCTATGAAAATAAAAGACTGATACATGCTCGCAATGTACAAATACTAGCCATGGCCTCCTTGAAATTGCATTTCAAAACCAAAGAAACCTAATGTTAGGCATATACTCAGAGGTCTTTGAACAAATAAACAAAGGCGAGTACAGGAGTGAGATGTTTTTGTATATTTAAGGTCGACCACCAAAATACGGGGGCGGTTAATGTGGCTAAGTAGGCAATCATTAGTTTTTATTAAAGCTGACGTGTACACCACACGGTTAATAATTTTAATGCTCATCAATCCATCAGTTCATTTATTTGACGTCGCTTAGCTGACGTGTATTAATTACACAAATGGATGTTTGCAGGCCGCACCCTCGCTTATAAACCCGGCTTAGTTACCAACTAATCCCCATAGTGCACTCACCTGTAAGGAAATCACCCGCATAAAATACACTACAGCTTTATCACGTACAACTTCAAGTACTGGGGACCTTAAAACGCGTGTTTTGTTCACTATAATGCCCGAAATATAAAAGGAAGCCTATTTAATTGTGTATATATTTATTTTCTTCAGTTGTCAGCATTCCACAATGCTGTTTTACAGTGTGATCCATATAAACCTGAACCATTTGAATATGCCATAACTTTTGAACCAATAATAGGACACACGTGCAACTTTGGGAGGATATAATACACAATTGGAAAATTACATTACATTATTTACATCTCAGAGAAAATGTTGGTAGTATCCTTCACGTACCGTGGAAGTCACAACTCTGTCCCTTCATATACAACAATTAATAGGTTGGTTGTAGAGTTTAAAATGGGACGGACGAGTACTAGTGATGAGCCTCGCTCTGGACGTTCTGTGTAAGTCACAACTACAGAGATCATTGAAAGACTCTGTCCCTTCATATACAATAATTAAAAGGTTGGTTGTAGAGTTTAAAATGGGACGTACGATTACTAGTGATGAGCCTCGCTCTGGACGTCCTGTGAAAGTCACAACTACAGAGATCATTGAAAGACTCTGTCCCTTCATATACAATAATTAAAAGGTTGGTTGTAGAGTTTAAAATGGGACGTACGAGTACTAGTGATGAGCTTCGCTCTGGACGTCCTGTGAAAGTCACAACTACAGAGATCATTGAAAGACTCTGTCCCTTCATATACAATAATTAAAAGGTTGGTTGTAGAGTTTAAAATGCGACGTACGAGTACTAGTGATGAGCCTCGTTCTGGACGTCCTGTGAAAGTCACAACTACAGAGATCGTTGAAAGACTGTCCCTCCACATACAATGATTAAAAGGTTGGTTGTATAGTTTAAAATGGGACGTACGGGTATTAGTGATGAGCCTCGCTCTGGACGTTCTGTGGAAGTCACAACTCCAGAGATCATTGAAAGACTCTGTCCCTTCATATACAATAATTAAAAGGTTGGTTGTAGAGTTTAAAATGGGACGTACGAGTACTAGTGATGAGCCTCGCTCTGGACGTCATATGTAAGTCACAACTCCAGAGATCATTGAAAGACTCTGTCCCTTCATATACAATAATTAAAAGGTGGGTTGTAGAGTTTAAAATGGAATGTACGAGCACTAGTGATGAGCCTCGCTCTGGGCGTTCTGTGAAAGTCACAACTCCAGAGATCATTGAAAGACTCTGTCCCTTCATATACAATGATTAAAAGGTGGGTTGTAGAGTTTAAAATAGGACGTACGAGCACTAGTGATGAGCCTCGCTCTGGGCGTTCTGTGAAAGTCACAACTACAGAGATCATTGAAAGACTCTGTCCCTTCATATACAATAATTAAAAGGTGGGTTGTAGAGTTTAAAATAGGACGTACGAGCACTAGTGATGAGCCTCGCTCTGGGCGTTCTGTGGAAGTCACAACTCCAGAGATCATTGAAAGACTCTGTCCCTTCATATACAATAATTAAAAGGTGGGTCGTAGAGTTTAAAATGGGACGTACGAGTACTAGTGATGAGCCTCGCTCTGGACGTTCTGTGGAAGTCACAACTACAGAGATCATTGAAACACTCTGTCCCTTCATATACAGTAATTAAAAGGTGGGTCGTAGAGTTTAAAATGGGACGTACGAGTACTAGTGATGAGCCTCGCTCTGGACGTCCTGTGGAAGTCACAACTACAGAGATCATTGAAAGACTCTGTCCCTTCATATACAATAATTAAAAGGTGGGTTGTAGAGTTTAAAATGGGACGTACGAGTACTAGTGATGAGCCTCGCTCTGGACGTTCTGTGGAAGTCACAACTCCAGAGATCATTGAAAGACTCTGTCCCTTCATATACAATAATTAAAAGATGGGTTGTAGAGTTTAAAATGGGACGTACGAGTACTAGTGATGAGCCTCGCTCTGGACGTTCTGTGGAAGTCACAACTCCAGAGATCATTGAAAGACTCTGTCCCTTCATATACAATAATTAAAAGGTGGGTTGTAGAGTTCAAAATGGGACGTACGAGTACTAGTGATGAGTCTCGCTCTGGACGTCCTGTGGAAGTCACAACTACAGAGATCATTGAAAGACTCTGTCCCTTCATATACAATAATTAAAAGGTGGGTTGTAGAGTTCAAAATGGGACGTACGAGTACTAGTGATGAGCCTCGCTCTGGACGTTCTGTGGAAGTCACAACTCCAGAGATCATTGAAAGACTCTGTCCCTTCATATACAATAATTAAAAGGTGGGTTGTAGAGTTTAAAATGGGACGTACGAGTACTAGTGATGGGCCTCGCTCTGGACGTCCTGTGGAAGTCACAACTACAGAGATCATTGAAAGACTCTGTCCCTTCATATACAATAATTAAAAGGTGGGTTGTAGAGTTTAAAATGGGACGTACGAGTACTAGTGATGAGCCTCGCTCTGGACGTCCTGTGGAAGTCACAACTCCAGAGATCATTGAAAGACTCTGTCCCTTCATATACAATAATTAAAAGGTTGGTTGTAGAGTTTAAAATGGGACGTACGAGTACTAGTGATGAGCCTCGCTCTGGACGTCCTGTGGAAGTCACAACTACAGAGATCATTGAAAGACTCTGTCCCTTCATATACAATAATTAAAAGGTGGGTTGTAGAGTTTAAAATGGGACGTACGAGTACTAGTGATGAGCCTCGCTCTGGACGTCCTGTGGAAGTCACAACTACAGAGATCATTGAAAGACTCTGTCCCTTCATATACAATAATTAAAAGGTTGGTTGTAGAGTTTAAAATGGGATGTACGAGCACTAGTGATGAGCCTCGCTCTGGGCGTTCTGTGAAAGTCACAACTACAGAGATCATTGAAAGACTCTGTCCCTTCATATACAATAATTAAAAGGTTGGTTGTAGAGTTTAAAATGGGATGTACGAGCACTAGTGATGAGCCTCGCTCTGGACGTCCTGTGGAAGTCACAACTACAGAGATCATTGAAAGACTCTGTCCCTTCATATACAATAATTAAAAGGTGGGTTGTAGAGTTTAAAATGGGACGTACGAGTACTAGTGATGAGCCTCGCTCTGGACGTCCTGTGGAAGTCACAACTACAGAGATCATTGAAAGACTCTGTCCCTTCATATACAATAATTAAAAGGTTGGTTGTAGAGTTTAAAATGGGATGTACGAGCACTAGTGATGAGCCTCGCTCTGGGCGTTCTGTGAAAGTCACAACTACAGAGATCATTGAAAGACTCTGTCCCTTCATATACAATCATTAAAAGGTGGGTCGTAGAGTTTAAAATGGGACGTACGAGTACTAGTGATGAGCCTCGCTCTGGACGTCCTGTGGAAGTCACAACTACAGAGATCATTGAAAGACTCTGTCCCTTCATATACAATAATTAAAAGGTGGGTCGTAGAGTTTAAAATGGGACGTACGAATACTAGTGATGAGCCTCGCTCTGGACGTCCTCTGGAAGTCACAACTCCAGAGATCATTGAAAGACTCTGTCCCTTCTTATACAATGATTAAAAGGTGGGTTGTAGAGTTCAAAATGGGACGTATGATAGCCAGTTATTTAAAAACAAACAAATTCTAAATCTAGCTATCTAAAGCCGCCGGAATCCTGCGGCAACTTATGTACTGGTAACCAGCACAATCTCTAAATTTCTCATATTTTAACTAATGCTTCAGTTTATTTTAATTTAACATTAGCATTCTAATATAAAAATACTGCAATAATAAGTAACATATTATATAATTCAAATCAAAATTTTTATATATTGTGACCACCTGTTCTTAGTTTGCGAATAATTAAGGAACACGTGGTCAGGTCGAACAGTCGGGAGTAAACACTCAGAGCAGAACTACGTGCTTTAGCGAGAGGATGGGATCTTTTCTATAATGGTTCATTGGTAAAAAGGTAGAGTAAAGTTAATTAAAAGTGGAATTCACTTAATAAGAATATTCACTACTACAAACAGATTTACAAAGGCGGCCATAACGGCAGTTTACCTGCCCAGAAGCGGAGCTGCCTACACATACATGCTGTTCATTCAGTTGGCAGTTACAGAGAGAGCGTGTCTCTCACCTAAAGACCACTCATCCAGTCATAAAGGAGGGGAGGGATTGACGTCACCCACCACCCGAGTCAGAGAGTGACAATATAATACGTATCATTCATACAAATCAAAATTCATACTGAACAGATACAAATACTCAAAAACTCAAAGAATATTGTAAATAACCATTATCTTATCTATTAAAATATATGACCATTTTGGTAAATATTAAACATCAGAACCCAAAATTTTATAAAAGAGATAAATTTAAAAAAAGATGAAAAAAATCACATATACAATAAAGACTTACGTTAAAAAAATCATCAACCCCTATCTCCCTAAATAAAATACTCAAAAAACAAAATAAAACAAACAAAATACAAAATAAAACATCAACACTGCTGCTGCCATTGTGAGAGAGGATCAACGAATTACCCTAAGATAACTTTCTGAAATACTGAACATTTCATTGGGTGCCACCCACACGTTGGTGACAGAAACATTACACATGAGACGTGTTTGTGCGCGATGGGTTCCAAGACTGTTGATTCCCGAACAAAAGGATATTCGCTTTTAGGTCTGCATGCAGTTAAAGTTGATGTTAGAGAAAGATCCGTAGTTTCTTTCCAACGTAATCACTGCTGATGAAACTTGGCTACATCATTTTGATCATGAGAGCAAACAGCAAAGCTCAGTGTGGAAATCTCCTTCATCACCAACCCCCAAAAAAGCAAAAGTGGTTGCTTCTCCTGGGAAAGTTATGGCGATCTCATTATTTGATATTCCTGGAAGGGCTTATCAGTATTTGTAACTGCACACACATCAGTAACTGGACAATACTACAGGGATGTCCTGAAAACATTGCAAGTCCATATCAGGCGCAAAAGACCACATTTCCGTGAAGCAGGCTGGATGCTGCACCACGATAATGCGTGGCCGCATATTGCCAATGTTGTTGCTGAATATCTTGCAAAAATCAACGTGAAGTGCATCCCACACCCTCCCTATAGTACGGATTTAGCTTAATATGACTTTTTTCTATTCCCTAAGTTGAAGAAACGCCTTCGTGGGAGACATTATCCATCATCAGAAGCAGTGGCGAAGACTGCGGAGGCGATTTTGAAGGATCTTTCAAAAAATGCTATCCAGCATGTCTTTGAAGACTGACAGAAACACTGGAACAAATGCATCGTATTCAGGGGAGACTATTTTGAGAAGGAGCATCAAAATTTTGAGGATGAGTAAAGGTACAAAGTCAAAAAATGTGATTATTCTTTAATCAATAGCCCTCGTATATGTATACATGCATATACGAGGGTCGGTTGATTAGCCCTCAAACAACCGTAAGCTGTCAGAAGAACTTGGTGCATCAAAAGATGTCGTGAGCTTATTTTTCAGGAGAATTGTCATTTGTGGTGAAAAAATGGATATATTACCGAAACCCTGATACGTCGATATAGTGGCTTGACCCTCTCCAAACAGCCGAAGTCATCCTTAAAACAATATAAGTTGGATCCCAAAGTAATGTGGAATGTCTCGTGGAATTTTGAAGTTGTGATTCACTGGGAGTTTGTACCAAACGGACGGGTGATGATGTGGATCTTTATTCTCAACAACTGGAACGAGTTCATGAAACTTTGAGACGGAAATACCCAGGATTAGTTAACCGAAATAGAGTTCTATCGCAACAGTACAATGTAACACCTCATACTGCATGAACATAGTGGAAAAATTTAGAAATTGAGAGGATTTTTTTTTTTTTGTGCAATTTACGTCCTCCAACGTTAAGTCATATCGGACGATGAATGCAATGGGTGAAATAATGCTCAAATGAATTCAAGGTGCAGGGAGGTTAGAGTTACCCGACATTCCTCAATTATCATAAGGGAAACCACGGAATAAAACTTATCCAGACAACTCGCCATGACCGAGATTCGAATTCGGGAGCTCTTGAACGTGAGGCAGACAGGCTACCATCTACTCTACCGTGACGGGCATTGACAGGAATCGAACTACTATCATAGCCTTATTTCGCACCATTATCATATTTTGCGATCCATAGCTCATTTTCCACTTGGAAGAAATTTTGATAACATTGAAGCAGGACAAGTGTCACCGAATACTTTACATAAAAAACCAGAGAGTGGTAAAATCGTGAGATAATAAACCTCGCTGTACGATGACTCAAGACCATAGAAGCTAATATTCTATAGTTTTAGAATTAAGTAAGTGATTCTCAGAACATATTCCCAATAATTGTTTTTTTCAAATACGATATTACTTATGAGACAGTATATTGCAGAGGTTCTACTCCATTAGTTCTGAACCCGTAAGACTAAGGACGCGGGCCTCCTTATACCTGGGAGCGATGGATACTCCGTGGCTCTTACCATTGGAGTCTAAAAGTTCCCCCACCCCGCTGAGCACAACGTCAAGACGGGATGGAAGTGAATACGCCACTTTGGCGCATCAACCCCGCAGGAAAAAGTACCGAAAACCTCAGTGGGGCCGCCTAGTGATTTAGCACACCTTCTACTAGCTCTGTAGGCTAGTACCCGGGACTTATTAGACAACCCTCTACCCCCTCCGGGCGGCCGTAGCCTGCTGATCTAGCACACCTTCTACTAGCTCTGCAGGCTAGTACCCGGGACTTATTAGACAACCCTCTACCCCCTCCGGGCGGCCGTAGCCTGCTGATCTAGCACACCTTCTACTAGCTCTGCAGGCTAGTACTCGGGACTTATTAGACAACCCTCTACCCCCTCCGGGCGGCCGTAGCCTGGTGATCTAGCACACCTTCTACTAGCTCTGCAGGCTAGTACCCGGGACTTATTAGACAACCCTCTACCCCCTCCGGGCGGCCGTAGCCTGGTGATCTAGCACACCTTCTACTAGCTCTGTAGGCTAGTACCCGGGACTTATTAGACAACCCTCTACCCCCTCCGGGCGGCCGTAGCCTGGTGATCTAGCACACCTTCTACTAGCTCTGCAGGCTAGTACCCGGGACTTATTAGACAACCCTCTACCCCCTCCGGGCGGCCGTAGCCTGCTGATCTAGCACACCTTCTACTAGCTCTGCAGGCTAGTACCCGGGACTTATTAGGCAACCCTCTACCCCCTCAGGGCGGCCGTAGCCTGCTGATCTAGCACACCTTCTACTAGCTCTGCAGACTAGTACCCGGGACTTATTAGACAACCCTCTACCCCCTCCAGGCGGCCGTAGCCTGGTGATCTAGCACACCTTCTACTAGCTCTGCAGGCTAGTACCCGGGACTTATTAGGCAACCCTCTACCCCCTCAGGGCGGCCGTAGCCTGCTGATCTAGCACACCTTCTACTAGCTCTGCAGACTAGTACCCGGGACTTATTAGGCAACCCTCTACCCCCTCCGGGCGGCCGTAGCCTGCTGATCTAGCACACCTTCTACTAGCTCTGCAGGCTAGTACCCGGGACTTATTAGGCAACCCTCTACCCCCTCCGGGCGGCCGTAGCCTGCTGATCTAGCACACCTTCTACTAGCTCTGTAGGCTAGTACCCGGGACTTATTAGATAACCCTCTACCCCCTCCGGGCGGCCGTAGCCTGCTGATCTAGCACACCTTCTACTAGCTCTGCAGGCTAGTACCCGGGACTTATTAGACAACCCTCTACACCCTCCGGGCGGCCGTAGCCTGCTGATCTAGCACACCTTCTACTAGCTCTGTAGGCTAGTACCCGGGACTTATTAGACAACCCTCTACCCCCTCCGGGCGGCCGTAGCCTGCTGATCTAGCACACCTTCTACTAGCTCTGCAGACTAGTACCCGGGACTTATTAGACAACCCTCTACCCCCTCCGGGCGGCCGTAGCCTGCTGATCTAGCACACCTTCTACTAGCTCTGTAGGCTAGTACCCGGGACTTATTAGACAACCCTCTACCCCCTCCGGGCGGCCGTAGCCTGCTGATCTAGCACACCTTCTACTAGCTCTGCAGACTAGTACCCGGGACTTATTAGACAACCCTCTACCCCCTCCGGGCGGCCGTAGCCTGCTGATCTAGCACACCTTCTACTAGCTCTGTAGGCTAGTACCCGGGACTTATTAGACAACCCTCTACCCCCTCCGGGCGGCCGTAGCCTGCTGATCTAGCACACCTTCTACTAGCTCTGCAGGCTAGTACCCGGGACTTATTAGACAACCCTCTACCCCCTCCGGGCGGCCGTAGCCTGCTGATCTAGCACACCTTCTACTAGCTCTGTAGGCTAGTACCCGGGACTTATTAGACAACCCTCTACTCCCTCCGGGCGGCCGTAGCCTGGTGATCTAGCACACCTTCTACTAGCTCTGTAGGCTAGTACCCGAGACTTATTAGGCAACCCTCTACTCCCTCCGGGCGGCCGTAGCCTGGTGATCTAGCACACCTTCTACTAGCTCTGTAGGCTAGTACCCGGGACTTATTAGACAACCCTCTACTCCCTCCGGGCGGCCGTAGCCTGGTGATCTAGCACACCTTCTACTAGCTCTGTAGGCTAGTACCCGGGACTTATTAGACAACCCTCTACTCCCTCCGGGCGGCCGTAGCCTGCTGATCTAGCACACCTTCTACTAGCTCTGTAGGCTAGTACCCGGGACTTATTAGACAACCCTCTACTCCCTCCGGGCGGCCGTAGCCTGGTGATCTAGCACACCTTCTACTAGCTCTGCAGGCTAGTACCCGGGACTTATTAGATAACCCTCTGCCCCCTCCGGGCGGCCGTAGCCTGGTGATCTAGCACACCTTCTACTAGCTCTGCAGGCTAGTACCCGGGACTTATTAGGCAACCCTCTACCCCCTCCGGGCGGCCGTAGCCTGGTGATCTAGCACACCTTCTACTAGCTCTGCAGGCTAGTACCCGGGACTTATTAGATAACCCTCTGCCCCCTCCGGGCGGCCGTAGCCTGGTGATCTAGCACACCTTCTACTAGCTCTGCAGGCTAGTACCCGGGACTTATTATACAACCCTTTACCCCCTCCGGGCGGCCGTAGCCTGGTGATCTAGCACACCTTCTACTAGCTCTGCAGGCTAGTACCCGGGACTTATTAGACAACCCTCTACTCCCTCCGGGCTGTCGTAGCCTGGTGATCTAGCACACCTTCTACTAGCTCTGCAGGCTAGTACCCGGGACTTATTAGGCAACCCTCTACCCCCTCCGGGCGGCCGTAGCCTGGTGATCTAGCACACCTTCTACTAGCTCTGCAGGCTAGTACCCGGGACTTATGAGGCAACCCTCTACCCCCTCCGGGCTGTCGTAGCCTGGTGATCTAGTACACCATCTATTACCTCTGCAGGCTAGTATCCCCTGACTTCTTAGGCAACTCTCTAACTCCTCCGGCCGTAGCCTGTCCGGTGGTACCCAATTCCCCGTGGGTGTCGGGAACACAATGCCCCCGCGAGTCCAACCCAATCCGAACAGCTCCCGACGGGAGGGGCTCGGCAGTTCGGCCCGAAGTTCCTCTAGTAACGTCAGAGGTATCACTACTGCTAAGGGTCCGCAGCGCCCTCACCTCGACAGCTGAAGGGGACGGATACCCTTCCCGTATCTACAGTACCAAACATGACCAGTAATTTTCTTGAAAAAAACATGCAGCTTGGGATATAATGAACAAACCCAAATCGCACTTTCCTGAACTGTGCAACAGTATATTGTTTTTAAATTAATATATCCTTTAGCAATAGCCGGTGTGGAATGCCCACTTCGGGTGAAGCTTGTAATGTATCCAATGTTAGTAAGTCATATCAAACACTGTGCTTCCCCGTCATGAAGCAGAAACAAAACTTGTTCTTCCAGTCCGGATTTAACGTTTATCGATCACTCATGTTGTATATGAAAGCCACCACTGCACTAATGATACTGCTACGTGTGTACAACCAGATTCAACCGGTTTAATTACCTCTAACTGGCTATGGAGGTTAGTGTGGACGAAAAGGGCTGTAAATTCACACTATCTTCCTTCCCATTCTTGTCTTATAGTATTAAAAATATCAGAATTATGCTGTTTTGATGTTTAGTTTTTTCTGTAAGTGTGTAAAGCCCGGGTACACGATGTATGAAGCTTACAGACACTGCAGTGCAACTCGTTCGCATTCGTGTTTACAAAAACTACATGTAAATATACCTGTGTTATTTATTCGCAACAAAATTACATTATTTGTACGTTGAAGCAATATACCGAACAAAAATGAGAATATCAAAATTCATACCCGCATTTTAAATGTTAACCAAACAGATGTTTTAAAAGTTATGTTGAACGCTACTGTTTAGTCAGGATATGAATTAATTTAATTAATAATGACGGCTCGCGGCACAAAAGCTAAATGTAAACAGCATTGTGGATCATTTACTTTAGTAGACACTCGGACTGGTCACATCTGAACCTATGTTTGACGACAGATACTCGAGAAAATGTGACGTAACAGCTGCTGAATTTCGGACTGAAATTTTAAATGGAAATTGGAACAACATATCCTGCTAATGTTAAATTTACTATGCCCCAGTAAGGTATAAATAGACACCAAAAGATGGTCACCGATGGACCATGTTTAAATTAATTTTACCACCTTTCGAATAAATGTCAGAGAATATATTTTTGGAAAATGTAAAAGCCTATCACAGAGACTTGTGGAATGATCATTGAAAGTTCATCTGTTTGCATATCTAATACCCAGAAAAACTGAATGACTTCCCATTTATGAAAGCATTAAAGTTTCAGATAAATAAAAAGAATTCCTCGGATGCGGTATACCAACTTCGACACCAACAGAATAAAGTAAAACTGCACGAATGGGTAGCGAAGTACTGCTAATTTGTGCAGAAGCCGCTATCGCTTAGTTCAGGTTGAATGGACATGGACCATGGTTTTGGTACAAAGTGTGTGTGTGATCCTGTGAGGTCAGTTCCAATTTATGTGTTGACAGAGCTTGACCTTTCCTGTAGGAACATCCCGGGAATGCCAGCTCTATTACACAACTCAGTAAAATCCACAAGCGACATACATTCAACTTGTGAAATACTTAGAAAGCATTTTACATTACTGCCTAAAATAAAAATTAAATCATCTTAGTCATTCACATGTCTAATTCTAACTCTGGAGAGTAACATCTTTTGTTTTCCACATGCATGTCTATAAAACATTGGATAGCAGATATATCACTTTCATTTGTTTCATTTAGTTCCTGGTTGCATAAAAGATAATGTAAGTTTAAGAATATGAAAATGATGTTCAGTCAAACTGAACATAGAATTTTGGTTGTGACCTCTTGATATAAGCTCAAACCTAACTGGTGAATTTTTTCCAGTTAACTTGATTGAACTTAGATCGTCAGAATTTACACAATATTTTCTGAGAAGAAGTAAGTAGTGTAGCTTTAAATAAATAGTAAATAAAGCATTTTTGTATAAATAATTAGCCTCTTTATTTCACATATATATGTTAAAGATGCATTGCTTGTGTTCATAACCTATACCTTTGTATTATTTTAAGATTGTTCTGATAGCTCTGAGCTTTAGAATTTTCAATTTGAAAGGTCTTCTCGTGTTTTCCAATATAGAGGAAATCCCATCTCAGAACTAAATGAGATTTCGACTATCAAAGCATATAATCGAAGAACTGGAGCATAGGCTACATACACAGTTAAGAACACAAACTCTGAGGGATTAGGCACTCAATCCAATAGTTTATGTAAAAAACTGAAGCTGCTGACAGTGAACTAAACTAGGTTATTAATAATAACTAAACACTAGTAACACAACTTCACTTATCGTATTTAATTCCTGGGACCGGTTTCAAAGCAAACATCTGCTTTATCCTCAGCTACTCAGCTTGACACTCACCCACTTACTGACTGACTGACCTTGACCACTACCGAGTTTGAAGAATAGCTCGTTATCTAACTGCCATCTACCGGGGACAAGACAAACTTATTGATAATGTCTATTGGAGGGATATCAAAATTCATTACGCGATCCTTATTTTTCAAAATAAATATCTTCTCCCAAACCATTAAATCTATCGGTTCCTTCAATTGTTTCAATAACTTAACTTCTGGATTTACTTCATGATTATATGACCACACACATAAATTTGCTGTTTTTAATAGTTTGATTTACAGATTGATAAACATACCTCTAAATGAAGAAGATTTTAATGCGGAATATAAACATATTATAAACACTGCTTTAATTAACGGCTTTAATAAAGATTTTATAATCAGAAGAGTGGAAAAATTTAAATATCAAAAAAAAAAAATGTTAATGATGTTTCCACTCTTAAAAAAGCAAAAAAGGATTATATTTTCAAAAAATTTACTTATCATCCATGGGCAAATAAAAAGTTCCAAAAAATTTTCAAAGAAGTGGGTATAATGCTAGCACCTCATAGTAATTACAGTATAAAGAATTTGCTACAGTTTTCTAAAAAAGACAAAATTTCAGACAACAAAAAATCTGGTATTTATCAAATTAACTGTTTAGAATGCGACAAGATCTATATTGGCAGAACCAAGCGTAATTTAGAAACCAGAGCGAAGGAACATTTTAGAAATATTAAATATAGACAGACCGAGAAATCGGCAATGGCTGATCATTTTTGGTCATATAATCATGAAGTAAATCCAGAAGTTAAATTATTGAAACAATTGAAGGAACCGATAGATTTAATGGTTTGGGAGAAGATATTTATTTTGAAAAATAAGGATCGCGTAATGAATTTTGATATCCCTCCAATAGACATTATCAATAAGTTTGTGTTGTCCCCGGTAGATGGCAGTTAGATAAGGAGCTATTCTTCAAACTCCGGTAGTGGTCAAAGTCAGTCAGTCAGTTAGTGGGTGAGTGTCAAGCTGAGTGGCTGAGGATAAAGCAGATGTTTGCTTTGAAACCGGGCCCAGGAATTAAATAAGATAAGTGAAGTTGTGTTACTAGTGTTTAGTTATTATTAGTAACTCAATCCAATATTTATGATCCTTCTCGCATTACGCTTCTATGGAACTGAAAGCTTCCAAATGATGATTGGGGATGTATTCAATATAAATAAAGGGACTGTGATTGGAAAAATACACAAAGTTACAAGGAAGACTGCAGCTTTAAGATCTCATTTCATCAGGATGACTATGGAAAAGGGTGAAATAAGAAGGGCTATGCAAGATTTAAAGTTCTTCTCTTTTGCTTGAACATCCATTTGATATACAAATACAAGGGCGTCCAGAAAGTAAGTTCTGTTTCAATTTATCTCCACTGCAGCGCTGCGATCGCAGTTCAGCACATGTGCGGTAGACGCTCCGTATCAAGGAGAAGAAACGTGCGCCATTGTGAGATCGCTGTCAGACACGTATGCTTTGTTGTGTTTGTTTACAATGTCGATGTTGATTGAAAATCCCGCCGCTTGTGAAATCAGTCAAAAGGTGTCGTGTTTATTCACGACAACGCACGACCACACACTGCAAATGCGAAGAAAAAGTTCCTACAGTAATTTGGCTGGGACGTGTTTGACCACCCACCGTACAGCCCTGACCTCGCTCCTAACAACTTTCATGTTTTTGCATCTCAAATCTTTCCTTGGCGGTCAACACTTCAACAATGACGAAGAGATCAAAGAAAATGTTTCCAACTGGTTGAAGATACAGGCGGCAAACTTCTATGAAGAAGGTATACAAAAGCTTGTGCCTCGCTATGACAAATGCTTGCAAAATTTCGACAGTTATGTGGAAAAGTAGTTTAAGAGTTGTAGAATTTTGTGCAATAAATAATTTTTCTGTATCTGTACACAATTTAATTTTATTACCAAACATAACTTACTTTCTGGACGTACCTTGTATAATAATTTGTAACTTAAAACTTTACTTATTTTCCATTTTTCTTTATGTTTTTCAACTCACAGTTTTTTAAACAGACGAAAATAAAAAAGATTTACATTGGGCATATAATGAAGATAAAGTAAGCGAAATGATTAACTTTTGATAAATACTGTTTCAATATGGAGTAAATACTTATAAACTTTATTTGAAATAACATTATTTCTATGACAGATAACCATAAAGCGAAAGATTTATTTAGTTTTTGTTATCTGTGTACAAGAATTAAAAGAGTCGAATAGTTAGATAAACTACTTGTTAAATCAAATGACGTTAAAATCCTTGAAGAAAGAACTAATGAAGCACTTAATATAATACACTCACGGGGAATTAAAAATAAACTTATGTTTAATCCCTACAAAACCTTGGCGATGATTGTCACCAGAAGAAGAAAAATGAAGTCCATTACTCTTACCATGAATAACGTCGACTTGAAGGTGGTATCTACGGTAAAATACCTTGGCGTTATACTGGATTGTAAATTAACATTTCGATCACACTTTGATTATATTGCTGAAAGAGCCAGCAAGCTCCTTAGTGCCTTCGCAACAACAACAAGACCCACATGGGGTCTGAATTCTAGTATTCTTAAAATTATATATCAAGGTGCCGTAGAGCCCCTAATTTTGTATGGTGTATCTGCATTCCAAGATGTTCTTAATAAAACATGGGCAGTTAAAAAACTTGCACAAATTCAAAGGGGATTCCTCCTTCGCATAATTCGAGGATATCGTACAATCTCCACTGATGCAGCTCAGATTATAGCTAACATCGAACCTTTGGCTCTCACTGGTTTATCAACAGCAACTATTACGAATTTAAGACATGAACGTGAATGTGCGTCTTATCTGTCTCACTTAAAACTACAAATCCCGGAGCATTCTACCACAGCAGGACACCCATTAAGTTTTGTAACCTGTTTAAAGGAAATATGTCATTTTCATGAATATTACATATATACAGATGGTTCGCCTTACCAATTTGAAGATAATATATCTGCAGTAGGATGTGCTTTTGTTGTTTATGAAAACCAAACCGAACTAACTCACTCCATGTTTAAATTGTCACCTGAATGTTCTGTATTCCAGTCGGAGCTCTTAGCAATTAAAGAAGCTATAAAATGGTGTACTGTTAATAGGAACAGTGCCCGTATTCTTAGTGATTCACAATCAGCTGTACTCGCTATTAATGATAAATACAACTTAAATTCATTAGCACATGAAATCAGAACCCTGCTTCAAAACCATCCAGGACATATTTGCATGGGATGGGTTAAAGGACACAGTGGAATTTTAGGTAACGAGAGAGCTAAGAAGGCTGCAGAATCCAATCTTCCTGTGACATACTCTTTATGTCCTATTTCTACTGTAAGGAGAATAATACATCAACACATTCTTGAAGAATGGAACCAACAATGGCTAACAACTCCAAATGGAAGTTTAACAAAAACATTTTTTCCTTAGTGTACATGACAGAGGAAAATGTGAAACTCTGGTACCAAATTTTATTTTGACACAATTTTTAAGTGGACATGGTAAATTTGGTGAATAGTTGTCACGTTTTCACTTAACATCCAACCCCGAGTGCATGTGTGGTGAAGAATTTCAAACTGCGGTTCATCTCCTTTTCTGTTGTCCCATTTTCTGGAGAGAAAGACAAGAATTAATATTCAAGCTAGACTCTCTAGGAACTGAATTTTCTGCTCTGCTCACATCTGTGCTAATGAAGCCAGTGTTTAAACGTCTGAAATAGTTTAAATTAATATTCATCAGATTAAAACATATTTTCTTCCTTCTAGTATTTAAAATATTTTTGTTAAAATTGTATATTTTTATGTATCAACTATAACTCTAATATACCACCGTGTAAAATAGGGTTCAATAAATCTGGATAAATAAAAAAATAGTTAGATAATTCTCGAATCCTTTCGATACAACTCGAAAGTCACAACATGTTTGGCAATGATGCCTCATTTGTTTTTGTGATCTCAGTTCAGTACTAAACGGCGTTCATGTGATCTAAGATCAGCATTTTACACCCTACGCGGGTTCAATTTTGGTCTTCGATTATAAATGAACTGCAGTTAGCGAGTTTTATGCAACCGGGCCCTAGTTTTGGAGTTTACTATGTAGATTGGTTTCTAGCTAATGATGTTTCCAGTGTTTATTTTCTTTTTGATATGGCTTAAAATATCGTCATGTAGAACAGGTTACGAAAATATTCTATTTTTGAGTTCTGCAGTTGTTTTTCTAGGAATGTTTTCTTTTGTGTACGAGCAATTGTTGGTTAGAATGCAGTAGGAAGTAGAACTATTTGAACACCCACGTTAAGGCAAGGAAGGCCACAATTTCTGTATTATTTGCACGGACGAGGAGGAAGGATGTTGCTACGGAAGCTAAATTTATTACCGTTGTGTGCGATTACAAATGTTTACGATCCGAATCACGTTCGCCCCTAAGCGCTTGTTCAATATTACGTCAGACATCCAATCTCTCGAGATAGGGCATGCTAATGACGCACTTCTCATGCCCGAGTATACGGAAGCACCTTCACTGCGATACAAATCTTTACTTTCTGTACCAAAGGTACCGTTTTGGGACCCTAACCAACTTGCATTTGCCTAGAGAGAGATAAAAAAAAAACAACTGAAGTCAGGTTAGAGCAGCCTGGCGTTGTGCTATTGTTTGCGACTTGCATTTTAAAGATCGTGGGTTCGTTCCATAGGCTTTTCGTGTTTTTTCTTGGCACGTAGTCGGATGCTGGTTGTGTAGAGGAGAGGAGGGTATTATGGAATACCAAGATTTCGACAGTTTCTGCTGTTGCTATCACGTGGGAGTGTTATGAAGTAGACAAGGCACTACTATTTGCAGACAAATGTTCAAGAATTTGAACCCACTAGTACACACCTGACTTGAAAATCGATGTTAGGGTGTAGGGAAACACTAGAAGACATAGTTCGTTATATTGTGGTCTGTTTTAGCTGGGAGTGTTTTGTTCCCCTACCTTTAAGGTTCATTATCCAAGATGCCGTGTCGAGTATTATGGAATATCAGGTATTTCCTAATACCCAACGTAAAGTCTGTCTAGTCAACGCGTGTGCAGTTCGGACTCGAAGGAAACTGACCATACCGCCCACTAATGACCGTCATAAATCTATCTCCACACTTCAGAAATGAACACTGTCATTGAGGACCAATAGCAACCTTGATTTTCTGGAAATGACAGTCGCATGTTTACTTCACGTGGAGTCTCAGTTCCCAAAGTTCCAACTTCCAGTTGATCTGTTTCATTACGTGCAGAAATTCGTTGTGTGTCACCATGTGGAGACCGTGGGACGGAAATGCAGTGGTAAATGCAAATGAAGTAGTAGATAAATTTCGTTCAAGTTAAAACAATCAAAGTGAAGACAATAGTGTGAATAACTGGGCCGAGTTATGTTACTGGAGAAGCCTAAAAAAAACAAAATTATAACGGGAACTCTTTCTAAACAAATTCAAGCGCTTGTTTTGAACACGTATAAATATGCACTGACAAATAATCTTGGTAAGGGGTCATGCAATGGACCTGATGATAAATTCTGCGTATTCACAGAATTAGAGTGAGAAATATTGTGACGAAAGGAATACTAAAGACGCCGATCAAGTGTGAAGACAAAAGAAAACGTTTCTCTAAAGTAGATAATTTCACATGCGATTTAATTCGCCGAGAAATTTATAGATTCTATGCAAAAGGGAGAGCGCCCACCTTAGACGAATTGGTTGCACATTTGCAAGAAATTTGTGATTTTCCTTATGCGCACTGCATTTTGCGCGGTCTCCTAAAGGAGCTGGGTATCAAATACCGCACCTTGAATAAGATAAGAGTTATTATGGAATCCAGCAGAACTAAGTAAGTTTCGCAGTAATGTACACAAGAATTTATTTAGACGAAAGCTCGTACGATACCCATGACGTATAGAGAAATTTGGCAACCTTTCAGAATGGAATGGGAGAAGAAGGGTCTGTGTTGTAAAACGATTCAAAGGAGTCGGCCGACGTGCACACGCGTTGACTAAACAGACTTTAAAAGTATAATGTTCCATATAACCGTACAAAATATTGTGTCTGCATGGGTTACGTGGATACGGAAATCTGGTTTGCAGAAATTTAAAACAACTTTCGCTGCAGTAAAATGACTTGAAATTCACAATCAGCTGTCTTCAAGGCTGACTCTGTGTTTTTCTTCAGGAAAACAAATGAAAGAAATCACTCCGGTACAATTCAATCGTCAACTGTCGCAATAACCAAGTAACAATTGCAGGTATGCTCATTTTTTTCTCGAACAGCCAGCCAGGTGAAAAGATGATTAGATATCAACGTTTCGGGAGTGTGCATCTCTCTCATCATCAGGATATTCATTACATGTTATAGCCACAAATTTATCACTGGATATAACATAAGTATAAACAAAGACAGAACACTATCAAAATTCGCATTACTGAACAAAAGACTGTTTTAAGTAAATTAAATGCCAGGTCAGGAGATGGCGTGAGTATAGAAAATTGTGTCAAAGAAAGTTAACTACTTAACTTGATTATCAAGTTGTATTGATCTTTGCTTCTTAAGGGTATGTATGACTGAAATTTCATGAAAATCGTGAAAATAACTTTTTTATTTTAATTCTATAAAATAATTTAGACATTCCCGAATGTGAAAAATGCATAATTTGCCTCCGAACGCCATTTTAAATGCTTATTTAAATGTCGGTGGCCTTAAACTCTGTCAGTCACGCCCTCTTTTGCCTACATCCACATTCGCAAAGCAAGAAGCGAAGTTGTGCAGAAGAAGAGCAACATCTAAAGAAGAAAAAGGCTAAAAATGCAGCAACAGAAGAGAGGAAAAAGAAATTTGAGGGTCCAACCTATCAGCCTGGTGGATTTTAATGTGAGTTATGCAATCAAATCTTTATTCGCTGTTTTCTCAATGTTCATATTTTCAGCATTTTTCTTCCTTGCGATGCAGTTTTTGTACTACATTCATGAAATTTCCTAAACAGGTTCAGAATATCATGAGGAATGTAAATTGCCCTAGGTTTTATTGTGAAATGTATATAAGCATATATTTTTAATTTTCAAACACAAAACTTAGTTTTTTAGACAAAAAAAGAATATTTGTAAATTAAAAAAATTTTGTGACCTAAACTAAAGGAGACACAGAAAAACCCAGAGCAATTTCAAAAAGTATGTGTATTATGAACATAGGGTTAAAATATTAGACCAAAATTCAAAATATTTTGTCGCAAGGGACTTTTTTAGTGACGTAACAAAAAACATACAAAATTTATCATAATTTCTAAACTGCTGGAGAAAAATGGTTTAAATTTAGGTTGTAACATGTTTACATTATACTACACCTATGGTGTAAATTTGAAAAAGCTAGGAATATTAGTTCAGAATTTGAAAATTTCAGTCATACATACCCTTATATCGACGGATTGAGCCTTCGACCTCAAATACCGTTTACCATGGAAGTGGAGAAGGATGGAACCTTTCAATTCCTTCACCAAGTCTGGGCGCTGTTGCAACATTTTTCTTGTGTCCTCAGAAATTACCTTGGACTGTGCAAACGTGCTTCCTGTGTGTGTTAATTAAGCTTCTTATATTTATAGAAGTTATATAGTGTTTTACTTAGCGTAGTTTTATAAATGTATTAGTGTTTAATAGTTATTGGTGTTTAGCACTTGCGTAATTTAGGACACCGTGGGTATCGAACCTAACATGGATATTGTCACCCTGGTGGTAGGCTCGCGAAGCCGATGAAAAATAATGGCTGATCGTTACCGGAAGTGAGACAGTTGAGCGTAGTTGTGAGAGAAAATAAACAGTTTTAAGGTTAGCTAGAAAACTGTAATGGTGACGAATGTATTTGCTAGGAAAATAAAGTGTAGTTTTTGTGTTTCGTAACCTCATTTTATTATTTCATGAACCCACAAAGTCACAACTGGTGTCAGGAAGCGGGATAACAACATCACCGAAAATTATGGCCATGGAATCGGCATTGGAAATGCTTTTGCAGAAGATGAACGAATTAACAGCGAAGTCGGAAGCGGCAAATAACAACCTGGCCGCAGAGTTACAAGAAATAAAGACCGAATTGACCACAGAAATGAAGGCAGCGAACGACAGTCTGGCCACGGAAATGAAGGAGGCGAACGAGGTCCTCGCCGCCAAATTTGAGGAACACTTGGCCGGCGTGAGGGATGACGTGACGGAGCTGGGCAAGCGGATGGGCCAAGTGGACGAGCACGTCGAGGACCTGGCGAACCGCTTCAAGGACCTAGAGGAAAAGGCCGACAGTAACGCCAAGTCCCTGAACGCCATGGTTGAAGACGTCGAAGACCTCGCGAACCGCGTAAATAACCTGGAGGGAAAGGCCGACAGCAGCGTCAAGTCCCTGAACGTCATGGTGGAGGACGTCGTCGGCAGGAGACTGAAAGATTTGAAGGCTGACGCACAGGGACGCGACACAACATCGGCGCGCGTCAAGCCTCCGAAATATGACGGCGCGTCAACATTCGAGGTCTTCCGCCGCCAGTTCGACACAGTGGCCAAGCACAACAAATGGTCACCGGAGGAGGAGGCCACACAGTTAATAGCCAGCCTCCAGGGACGGGCCGCGGAAATCCTAAACGCGGTGCAGACGACGGCGGCGCCCAAGGACATCTGGGAGGCCCTGGAGAATCGCTTCGGGAACCACCGCTTAGCCGCAGCATACCGCAGCCAGCTGAAGGCAAGGTCGCAGCAGCCGGGGGAGACGCTGCAGGAGTTCGCCATAGCGATCGAGCAGCTGGCTAGCAAGGCCTTGGTTGACCTGCCACTGGAGTTCGTATCCCGGGGAACCGCCTACAATTTTGTCGACGGGGCACGGGACACGGAGATTCGTCAGCACCTAATGCTCGGCGATTATAAAAACATCCACGAGGCGCTGACAGCGGCATTAAGGATGGAGGCGGCCAAGGTAGCATCTATCCCGACGTGGAGATCAAGGAGTGTCCGCTACGCTGGAGACAGAAGACCAGCTGTGGGACGCCGGCGAACACCTAGTGGCCTGTGTTGGGGGTGTGGACAGCCCGGGCACCTGCAGAGAGACTGCCCACATCAGGAAGAGCAGCCGGAAGAACGAGTAAGGCCCGGCGTGGAGAGGGGCACGTCGGCACCATTACCACCATCCCCTCGAGTGACACTGCGCGCCGTCAGCCGGGTATGGATGACAGCCTCATCGCGGACGGTTGGGTAAGAGGAAAGCCGTACCGCGTGCTGGTGGACACCGGGGCGGCCGTGACCATCATCAGACCTGACGTGGCGAACGGTTTGCCGACGAGGAAGCCGAGCCGATCATACCTGCTTGTGACAGCATCGGGCGACACCATGCCTGTGGAGAAGGAGGCCCTACTGGAGCTGACCTTGGGACGGAGTGCCGTGCGTCTATGGGTGTTCGTCGCGAAGGTGGCTGAGGAGGTGATTCTGGGACTGGATGCCCTCAGGAGCCACGAGGCGACGGTCGACGTCGGCAGGAAGGTCCTGAGGCTCAACGGAGAAGAGGTTATACTCCGTCAACCCGAAGGTGCCCCGAGGAAAGATGGTGGTACACCTGGATCGCCTGGCCCGCTACGAAGGCGCTGTTCGGGACGACCAGCCTTGAGGAGGGAGCAGTGTCACCCTGGTGGTAGGCTCGCGAAGCCGATGAAAAATAATGGCCGATAGTTACCGGAAGTGAGACAGTTGAGCGTAGTTGTGAGAGAAAATAAACAGTTTTAAGGTTAGCTAGAAAACTTTAATGGTGACGAATGTATTTGCTAGGAAAATAAAGTGTAGTTTTTGTGTTTCGTAACCTCGTTTTATTATTTCACGAACCCACAAAGTCACAATATGCTAACATGGATTTCCATTCATACTTGTAATATATGCCTAACAGTGTTTCTAAACTTTCTCGAGTTCTAAAGCGTTTATGGCATGTTTAATTATTATGCAGAATGGACGTGATTATTTATTTAAATTGTGTTTAGCAGAAGCCTCTCCCCCAAAAAGAATACACTGCTTAACTTTATTCAAACTTGTAAAATTAGCAGACATCCTTGTAAACAGCTTCGAAATTTTAAAAAGAGTAATAGAGTTTCCTTATTAGTTTTTCTTTAACCCCTTGCTTCTTTTGTTTTACTTTTGAAGTATTTATTGCTTTGTTAAATCAACAGAAATTCACCACCTGTAGCTGCCATAGAATAAAGGAAAATGTTTTAGGATAAATTGGCTCACGATTGCAATAAACAAAGCTCTAAGGTGCAATCTTTGCTTATAAATTATTATTAAGTACCAGAATATCCAAAGTGCTTCTTTAATTCGCAAGTAAATATCCCTCACAAATTCATGCACACCGATGCAGTTTAACTCCTTTAAAATTGTAATGATGTTTTACTAAACTTTCCTTAGAGTGAGTGAGTGTGTGGTGTTTAAGGGCCCGTCGACAACAAGGTCATTTGGGCCTAAAACTTTCCTTAGATATCTTGCTAATAATACACATTTAGTTTTTGTACGTAATAGAAGTACTAATACCATAACAGCATAGGTAATATATCTCTCTTCAGTTACGTTATAAAGAGTTGTAACATTATATATTATTATAGGATACATTAATCATTTAAAATTTATTTGAAAAGATCAATGACGATTTCTTACAGTGAATTCTGCTTTATTTATTTATATGTTGCCTCTAAACGTTATTTTAAACAACGGCAGCCCTGGGTATTCTCAGCTGTAAACACGTGCCTAACATTCTTCACCTCTGACCCCGGTTGGTGTTTCCTAAGATGTTTATGACATTCCGGTTTGGGGGGAAGAACAGTTTTTGCCTACAAAGAGAGACGATTGGGGATGGTTTGAGCGCGTTCACTATACCATTAGGGCTCGGCTGACCAGGATCTTCAATATGTGCATCACCTTTGGGCACTTTCCTTGCGAGTGGAGAGAGGCCCGGGTGATATGTATATTAAAGCCTGGGAAGGATCCTGTACATCCTTCCAGCTACAATTCCACCAGCCTCCTTTCTACCCTCTCGAAGGTATTCGAGAGGTTAATCCTAACCCGCATGACTCCCATCTTGGGAGACGTTCAAGCTATTCCTGCCCACCAGTTCGGATTTCGTTCTGGGCACTCGACTACCCAACAGCTGCTACGCGTGGTGGAGACAGCGGCCCTGGGTTTCCAGGAACGCGCCTTCACGGCGGTGGTATCTTTGGATGACGAAAAGGCCTTCTCCACGACATGGCATGCCAGTCTGATCTTCAAACTTATCCAACTGGGGCTACCTACACAGCTAATCAACATCCTACACAGCTTTCTCAGGCACAGATCATTTAAAGTCACAGTAGCGGGGAAAACATCTACACTGAGACCCGTGAGAGGCGGAGTCCCCGAAGGCTCTGTATTATCTCCCACACTATTTAGTGTTTTCATCGCAGATTTTCCAACTCAACCACAGGTCGAAATGGCACAATACGCTGACGACGTGTTGTTCTTCTGCAAAAACAGACATATACACAGAGCCTTCAACCCAATTCAGACACACCTCCGTCTCACACAAGAGTGGTGCAGGCGTTGGCGGATGTCCGTAAATCCGGACAAAAGCCACGCCATTCTTTTTACGAAGCGCCACACCCCCGCTGACTGCCCGAACTTCCACTTTAGGGGCCGTAGGATAGAGTGGACTAATTTCATCAAGTACCTGGGCGTTCAACTTGATAGAGGCCTAACTTTCCGCGGACACATCAGGAACTATCGGCACGGGTGTAGGGGGCTATTGCCTCTCTGTACCCAATGCTGGGTTCGCGCTCGATGCCAGTCCACTTAAAGCTACACATCGTTCGAGCGCTGATAATCCCACTCATGTTGTACGCCTGTGAAATCTGGGGCATGGCTGCCGATAGCTGGATAGCATACCTTCAGCGTACACAGAATAGAGGACTCCGATCCATCTATTCTGTGGGCCGTTCTTTCCCCGTGAGGTTGCTTCACGAAGCTTCCCTTCTCCCATACGTGGAGGACGAAATTAGGCGCCGGGCGACAAAATTCTACGCTCAAATTCCAGCTCACAGAAGCGCCCTGGTTCGGTCTCTAGGAGACTACGACGCTACG
Source organism: Mantis religiosa (assembly GCA_030765055.1). Taxonomy (NCBI): domain Eukaryota; kingdom Metazoa; phylum Arthropoda; class Insecta; order Mantodea; family Mantidae; genus Mantis; species Mantis religiosa. The sequence continues at coordinate 13,542,912 of CM060952.1, forward strand.
AGACGCCGCTTCAGGCTTTACCAGGTACCCCGTATGGCTTGCGGGCATCCGAGGTAACAAAGGATTTAATCCTTACAGCAGCACAAGCTAATTTCAAAACTCCAAAAGAGCTGTTTGGCTACAAACTTTACCCCACTTTAGAAAAATAAAACACAAGGGTGTAAACAAAAAAGCTGTTTGGCATCCTGTACAAAATTAAAGAGGAGCAAAAAGCTACCTCATCAATTTCCCTCAACAAAAAATACCACATCATCCTGTAATCACCAAAATTACCAACCTGCGGTCAGACCCAAAACCTGGGTGGGTACGCAGCAGAAACCTTCTGGCTGTTAACAGCCTGTCAGTATACGACTTGGACTTGGATTAGGGCTCGGCTGCTGGGCTCGTTGCCGTCCCGCTGTAGGGAAGCGTGTTCATTGTCCTGGCCTGTCGGGTAAAGTCTCTATCCAGGTAAACTGTAGGGACCCTGCCCTTTGTACTATCGTGGCTCCTTGGATCGGCCATCCTCAGTCTCCTTCACCTCATTCTTCCTCCCGGGAGTGCCCCACTTGGGGGCATAGGAATATTGCGCCCAGCACACCAAAACCCCTCCATGATGAAATCCCAATCTACCTGAATGTCTTAGCTTCAACAGATGGTCACAGTGGGTCTTTTGCCCCACTCAGTTGTTGGCTGAACTACCTCGGTTAGGCAGCCTAAGTAACAGCTGTGTTGATATTGACATATAAAACAAGTTCGAATATTCCACCATTTATAAACACAAAGTACTGAATAAATTTATACGAAGCAAACCTGAATGTTAAATCGAACATATTGAATGATGTCTGAGTGCATGAAATTCCGTTTTAAGGGCACTCGCTCGGAAGGTTTGCGAGCGTACCAACGTGGATAAAAGGATTTTCTTGTGGTAACGCAATAGAAATGCACTGACACGGAAAACAAAAATTCCTTGTTTTTAGTCTCTACCCTCATTTTTTTCTTATTCCTTCCCTCCACCCAGCCAAACCATTTTTTAAAACTAAGGGCAGTCTTTTTTTAATTCTGAAATTAAAAATGTGACAAACGAATAAAAAATTAAAGCTGGTGGAAACAGCAGTCTTTTGGAAACTGCCTTACAAAACCTTCACCAGCCCGTGAATGCTTCAAACCTTAGTTTTGTACATCCAGGTCGTCTCAAAGAACAAGGTTGGTGCACTTTCTATGAATCTCTTACCCTTTCCTCGGGTTAAAACAAAAAATTTTAAAATCTCCAATGGCTTTAGACGAGTTAAATTACACTGGGCAAAAAAAAAAGAAAATTTTTAATATTTCGAGCACTTCATGAGGCAATCCCTACTAATTTTGGGTTGAGGAAACCTAAACATCGTCCGATATGACTTAACGTTGGAGGTTTTACCTTTTTCTGAAATATGAATGCCTGGAAATTCTAACATCTATGTATCCTGTACTCATTTGTACATCATTTCAGTCACTGTCCGATATGACTTAACGTTGGAGGTTTTCTCTTATTCTGAAAGCTGAATGTCTAGAAATTCTAAGCTCTATGTACGCTGTACTCATTTGAACATCATTTCATTCATTGTCCGATATGACTTAAAGTTGGAGGTTTTAGCCTAATCTGAAAGATGAATGTCTAGTACTTCTAAGCTCTAAGTATCCTGTACTCATTTGAACTTCATTTCATTCATCGTCCGATATGACTTAACGTTGGAGGTTTTACCTTATTCTGAAAGATGAATGTCTGGTAACTATAAGCTCTATGTACCCTGTACTCATTTAAACATCATTTCATTCATCGTCCGATATGACTTAGCGTTGGAGGTTTTCTCTTATCCTGAAAGACGAATGTCTGGTAACTCTAGGCTCTATGTACCCTGTACTCATTTAAACATCATTTCATTCATCGTCCGATATGACTTAACGTTGGAGGTTTTCTCTTATACTGAAAGATGAATGTCTGGTAACTCTAAGCTCTATGTATCCTGTACTCATTTGTTCATCATTTCATTCAGCGTGCGATATGACTTAGTTGGAGATTTTCTCTTATTCTGAAATATGAATGTCTGGTAGTTCTAAACTCTATGTACGCTGTGCTCATTTGAACATCATTTCATTCATTGTCCGATGTTTCTTAACGTTGGAGGTTTTACCTTATTCAGAAATATGAATGTCTAGTAATTCTAAGCTCTATGTATCCTGTACTCTTTTGTACATCATTTCATTCATCGTCCGATATGACTTAACGTTGGAGGTTTTACCTTATTCTAAAATATGAATGTCTGGTAATTCTAAGCTCTATGTATCCTGTACTCTTTTGTACATAATTTCATTCATTGTCCGATATGACTTAACGTTGGAGGTTTTCTCTTATCCTGAAAGATGAATGTCTGGTAACTCTAAGCTCTATGTATCCTGTACTCATTTGTACATAATTTTATTCATCCTCCGATATGACTTTGCGTTGTAGGTTTTCCGCTATCGTTAAAGAAGGTCTGGTAACTCTAAACTCTATGTACGCTGTACTCATTTGAACATCATTTCATTTATCCTCTAATATGACTTAACATTGGAGGACGTAAATTTAAAAAAGTCCAACTCTCTCCACACGTAGGAACTGTCCTGAGACAAGGGAAGTATTAGCTATGTGAGTGTATATGGTTTAATAGAGAAAAGTCCTACTTTTTGGGCCGCGCCGGGACCTATCAATTTGGGTAGTATTTGTATGCATGTACGTCATTGGGCTGGCGATGTTATTATGGATGGGATTTTAATTGGACAAGCTCCACGCCCTGCCCACGTCGTGTCCTAGGCGCCATTTCCTCTCCAGTCGTCGGCTGCGGGTGTCAGTGCCAGCATCTCCGACGTGACAAATACACCTGGTGATTGGCACAAAAGGAAATTCGCTCAGCAACTTTAACCGAGAGAGAGACACCTAAATTTGCCAACATTTGCAATTGATTTCTAACAGCTCACTACACCCAGTTCTTTAATCAGATACTTGCAAAATATTTATGAATGGAAATTTGTTAACAGCTGGAATGTGATAACTATTATGTGTTTCAAATGGAAAGGGTTCTGGAGTCCAGCTAATCAGATGTATGCATATATGTATGTATTTATTCACTGCAATTGGGTACTACCCGGTGGCAGAGTTAAGAATACAGATCAAATTACAAATACTAGATTTACAACCATAACACAGTAAACAATAAAACATGATATTATTTTACTTTAGTCACTTAAAAATATCTAATTACTTCTCTATTTACATATTATATACCATTATAATTCAAAAGTTAAACTATAAACCATCTAGATTTTTTTTCTATTAACAAAAGAAAATTTTCCTACGTCGGTTCTGTATCTTCTACCCTTAATTTTATACCTATGATCGTTTCGTCCATAATAATCCGGATTATCTAACCTTACACTAACGTCCACCCATGCCTTTACACCAGCATTAGCTTTGAATAACGCTACCAACCTATGTTTTTTACGCCTAATTCTTAATTCCTCCCATTTAGTCTCATCTCTTTTTATAGGCCCAAAATACTTGCCTCTTTTTATGAATTTTATTGCCCTCTTCTGTATTTTTTCTAATGGATCGATTTGGTTAGCTCTATACGGGTCCCAACATGCTACTCCATATTCCATAACCGGCCGCACTAAGGCCTTGTAGGCAATTTCCCTGGACCTAGCGCTCCCCTTTTTCAATATTCTCATTACGAAATGTAATGCCTTCCACGCATTCCTAGATGTGGAATTTACTTGTTCGTCCCAGCCGTATCTCTTCAGCGTTGCCAGCTTGTTGCCTCACTCCTTTTATATTTCCCTCTCTCTCAGACACTCATACAACATGCAGGTCTGCTTGGCGCAGACGTAAGGGTAAGCAAATTATATTTAACAAATTTTTACAAGGATGCAGTTGCCAAAATCAAAATTGCAAAAAGTATTGTCGAAAATTATGTATATTTTGAAATACTATAACTACAATTATAGTTTGTGAATTACCTGTTTTTGTATTCCAATGGAACTACCAGTGGCTCATCCCTATCACTGCCAATGTCACTCACGTTAAGAGATAATTCGTCATTGTCACTGTCTTCATCGTCTGAGTCTTGCTAATTTATGATTATAGGTTCCAGAAAATTGTCATGTGTTATTTGTTTCTTAAATTCGTCTTCTTGAAGGTTCTCTGCATGATTAACGCAGTTTTTCTAGTCCTGTTCTGTTACTTTGTCAATTTCTTGGTAAACAAGTCTGTTAGTTTAAAAGTATTATTTATTTTTGCAACCTTCCTTTTTATTTCAGACCACACCAGCTCAATTGGATTATATTGGCCGTGGTAAGGTGGGAGGCGTATTAACTCGTGTCCAATTTCAATTGCAAGTTGATCCAGCTGATACACTTTTTCCGTGTTTTAAACGGAAGTACTCTTTGCAATAACTCATTTTTAGTTTCTCTTTCTGAAAAAAAATTGAAGAACGTGTACACCTTAGAAATAGTACTTCGAGCCTGACTTCAAAATACCAGCCATTTTGACTCGCCACTAAATTTACCGCAAGAAGCAATTGCACCATTTAACTTCTACTCTACTGTTGTGTAAAGAACAATGAATGATATTGATCTTAACTCTCCTGAGTAAATAAATTTTTGACTCGCCACTAAATTTACCTCAAGAAGCCATTGCACTATTTAACCCTTACTCTACTGTTGCGTAAAGAACAATAAATGATATTGATCTGAACTCTCCTGAGTTAATAAACACTTCTTATCCAGCATTCATTCATAAACATAAGCATACAGCATTCCACAGGCTAACAGGAAATGAAGTGTTTGCCCTTTCTCGAATTTAACACATTGACTTATTCACAGTAATTCTTTTATCACGTCATGTCAGTAGTTTAAATTTAAGTTCTGAGTAATTAAAAGTATATGTACATACATACACTCAACCACTTTGAACTCTATAGAGTAAGTAGCGATTACGAACCATTCATAAACAAAGATATAACGTGACCAGACACGTTTTGCCGAGGCAGAAGGAAATTTATTGTTTCCTCTCGCTCGAATTGGCTTATTCAAAGTAATTCTTTTATCACGTCATGTCAAACATTTACGTTTCAATTCTAAGTAATTACAAATATACGTACAGGCATACATGCCAAATTCATACAGTGCTTACGTCGCTATGTATTGTTATAATACACGTAATAGTGGTTTATTTATTGGTATTAGAAAAACTATTTGAGCTAAATACAGGATGTTACAAAAAGGTACGGCCAAACTTTCAGGAAACATTCCTCACACACAAAGAAAGAAAATATGTTATGTGGACATGTGACCGAAAACGCTAAATTTCCATGTTAGAGCTCATTTTAGTATTTCTCTTAAAATGTAAATTGAAATCATTCGTGCAGACAAATGTCAAAATAGCCATTGTGGTTCATGCACGATGGAACTCCTGCACATTTCAGTCGAAGTGTTCGTACGCTTCTCAACAACAGATTCGGTGACCAATAGATTGGTAGAGGCGGACCAATTCCATGGCCTCCACGCTCTCCTGACCTCAACCCTCTTGACTTTCATTTATGGGGGCATTTGAAAGCTCTTGTCTACACAACCCAGGTACCAAATGTAGAGACTCTTCGTGCTCGTATTGTGGACGGCTGTGATACAATACGCCATTCTCCAGGGCTGCATCAGCGCATCAGGGATTCCATGCGACGGAGGATGGATGAATGTAACCTCGCTAACGGAGGACATTTTGAAAACTTCCTGTAATAAAGTGTTTGAAGTCACGCTGGTACGTTCTGTTGTCGTGTGTTTCCATTCCATGATTAATGTGATTTGAAGAGAAGTAATAAAATGAGCTCTAACATGGAAATTAAGCGTTTCCGGACACATGTCCGCATAACATATTTTCTTTCTTTGTGTGTCAGGAATGTTTCCTGAAAGTTTGGCCGTACCTTTTTGTAACATCCTGTATATGGGGTTTTCATGGTTATGTTAGATACATTACTCTCTACCTTCCAAATGGTTAAGTTTTGGCAAAATCTGAATTTTTGTTTTAACGCGAATAGTATTTCATACAGATAGATTAGGTTGGTACTCCTCACACACCACTTAGCGGAAATGCAATACGAAACACCGCAGCACTCCGATTGGTTGCTCACCCAGTAACGCTCAAAGACAAACCCCTTGCCATTTGAAACACATAATAGTTTATAACTTGCAAAAAAAAAAATGAAAGTCAGGTTTCACATCGACATGTGTAAAACATTTGACTATCACTTAAGTCTACTGTACTCCTATATTTCCCTTCTACATCAGCAAAAGTGTTTCTAAACAGGGCTGCCTCAAACAAATGAAGCCGATAGAATAATCCGCGTATGCCAGAATGGTTTTTACAAGAGTGGCTGGAGAAAATTATGTGAGTGCACACATAATACAGTTTTATGTGCTTCCGTATTAAATATTAACATAAATATGTTGCTTTGAGCGTGAGACGAACCAGAACATAACCGGAGTGAGGACTTTGCGCACTGGAAAAGCATAATACGACCCGGATTTTGATGAAAAGTAATTTTTTTTTCTCAGTAGTCACAGACGATGCTTATTGGAAATTAAGTGCATTCTGGAAATGAAATGAAATGAAATGTGTATTGTTTAACACCCGCTTTTACTACATACGGCACCGCAGGCGATTGCATTCTGGAACAAATACGTTAGATATATGGCTTTTATAGGTCATCAAAATGCATGTTAGCCACATTTTTATAATAGTCACGTTTAGATGCATTTTACGATCATTTTTCTTTCTTTTTTAGGAATTTATTGTGCATTTTCATGTAGCGCGCATTCGGGAGGGTCGAGTTCGATCCCCGTGGCAGACCTGACTCCGACTCATGGGATTTTTGGGTTTTTAAAATATAATCTGATTGAAAGTTCATATGTATCATCTTTTATGAAACAGTAACTTTGTAAGTCTTTTTTATAAGTTTTTATTGACCGATCAGCAGTACAATGCCTTACAGATCAGAGTGAAAAGAAGGTAACAGTACAACAAGAACAATAACACTCAGGAGTAGGCTAACAAGTCGCCCCCTAAGTACAATAACTTAGAACTGCAATAATACTCTCTGAGAAATTATGTCAATATTGAAGATGTAAGACAGACATCAAGCACTAGAATCACTCGAGTCAGATGTATCACTCAGAAGCAGGTCCTGTGGTATTCTCCTCTTCAAGCGTGAGGGCTGGCGCGTACGGACGCTGATGTTATAATGCACAGCTCCTGGAACTTCTTGCAGGGTGGAAAAGAAACGACGGGCAATCCTGCGAATATAGTCGTGAAAAGGTAACAGTCCTAGTTCGTGATGGAGCGTTGGTAGCGATGCGCATGAACCGATTCTGTACGACCTGTAGACGACGCAGATGACATGTCTGTGCGGCCCCCCACACTTGGCAGGCATATGTAATAAGCGGACGAACGAGTGATTTGTAGAGTAACAATGAAGACTGTAGGGCGAGGCTGGAACGGCGATACAACAGAGGTGAGAGTTTTGAAAGTCGCCCGGAGGCCAGTGATATAAGACGATCGATATGAGCACGCCAGGTCAGTCGAGAGTCCAAAAGCACTCCAAGGTATTTAACGGGAGTTGTAGTGGGGAGCCAAGGGACATTGTTCCTGTAGAGACACAACGGAGTAAGCGGAGTATATCGGCGAAGAGTGAAGATTTTAGCTTCGGTTTTCTGAGGGTTCAATGAGATCCGCCAAGTGCTGAACCAATGAGTTAGGCGATCTAAAGAGAGCTGTACTACTTGTTGCGCGTGCTGGAGATTAACATGAGAATAATATAGTACTGTGTCATCAACGTAAAGAGCTAAAGAAGTCGGAGCTAAGTCAGGAATATCAGAAATGTATATATTAAATAGAGTCGGGGTCGAGATAGAACCCTGTGGGACATCTGCGGTAATATTACGTGGAGATGAAAGCTTTCCACCAATGCGTACTGAAAAGTTGCGGTCGTAGAGGAAACTGTGGATTAGATGTGATAAGTAATTAGGAAGACCGATGCGGTAGAGCTTAAGGAGCAAACCATCATGCCAAACCCTGTCGAATGCCTGTGCCACATCAAGGAAGACAGCCGCTGTATACTGATAGGCCTCGAAGCCGTGAACAATTGACCGAGTTAATCGTAAAATGTGATGGGTAGTGGAATGTTTGTGACGAAATCCAAATTGATAAGGCGGAAGAACATGGTTATGATCAAGGTAAGACAGAAGACGACGATGAATTACTTTTTCGAACAGCTTGGAGAGGGTCGGCAATATACTTATAGTACGATAGCTTTCGGGGAGGTGTTTGGGTTTATTGGGCTTATGGAAGACTGCTATATCTTTGTAAGTCTGGTAAACATGCAATTAACAACACAGGTCAGCGTCCTATCCCCTAACATAGCATTGACCCCGACTGGGCTACATGGTTAAATGCATGGTGTACCACTGTGACAATTTTCAAATAGTGAGAGAAGTGGGGAATATTTTTAATAGGGTAGATTCAAAGGCAATTGAGAGCGCAAGGGATCTCTTTTCTGGTACTCAAATCCAAGCTACATTAGCTTTCACTAAATCAAATTTTACATTTTTTTACGGACACCATTACCCATCTTGAAGAAAGCATGACATTGGATAAGTCGATTGAGTTAGTGAGGATTGAGGAAGAGAGGATACAAAATATAAAAGGTGAGATTGGGGGCAAAATTAGAGAGACATTAAAATATGTGCTGGATAAAAATAAAACATACCAAACAGTTTGTCACATTGTCGATATCTTGTCCTCAGAAAACTTAAGAAATGATATTTTTGAACATCATTTCCCAATCAGTGACATAGTGTTTTTTCAAATAAGCATCTATAACATCGTCCGATATGACTCAACGTGGGACGTTTTCTCTTATCCTGAAAGATGAATGTCTAGTAACTCTAAGCTCTATGTACCCTGTACTCATTTGAACATCATTTCATTCATCGTCCGACATGAATTAAAGTTGGAGGTTTTCTCTTATTCTGAAATATGAATGTCTGGTAACTCTAAGCTCTATGTACCCTGTACTAATTTGAACATCATTTCATTCATTGTCCGATATGACTTAAATTTGGAGGTTTTCTCCTGTCCTGAAAGATGAATGTCTGGTAACTCTAAGCTCTCTGTACCTGTATTCACTTGAACAACATTTCATTCATGGTTCGACATGACTTAACGTTGGAGGTTTTCTCTTATTCTGAAAATGAATGTCTGCTAATTCTAAGCTCTATGTACCCTTTACTCACTTCAACATCATTTCATTCATCGTCCGATATGACTTAACGTTGGAGGTTTTCCCTTATCCTGAAAGATGAATGTCTGGTATCTCTAAGCTCTCTGTACCCTGTACTCTCTTGAACATCGTCCGACATGACCTAAATTTGGAGGTTTTCTCTTATTCTGAAAGATGAATGTCTGCTAAATCTAAGCTCTATGTACCCTGTACTCACTTGAACATCATTTCATTCATCGTCCGACATGACTTAAAGTTGGAGGTTTTCTCTTATTCTTAAAGATGAAGGTCTGATAACTCTAAGCTCTCTGTACCCTGTACTCACTTCAACATCATTTCATTCATCGTTCGATATGACTTAACGTTGGAGGTTTTACCTTATCCTGAAAGATGAATGTCTGGTAACTCTAAGCTCTATGTACCCTGTACTCATTTGAACATCATTTCAATCATCGTCCGATATGACTTAACGTTGGAGGTTTTCTCTTATCCTGAAAGATAAATTTCTGATAACTCTAAGCTCTGTGTACCCTGTACTCACTTGAACATCATTTCATTCATCGTCCGGTATGACTTAACTTTGGCGGTTTTGCCTTAACTCTGTACGCTGTACTCATTTAAACTTCATTTAATTAACGACTTAGCTTTGAGGATATAAATGTCTTTAAAAATCCTCAGTATCTACTGAAGAAATATAAGCATCTGAAACTTTGTGTTGGGTGTCCTAATACGATGTTCCTTTCACTTAGCCAATATGTGTTAACTGTAATACTTTAAATAACTTATATCAATGCCGCTACTTATACTTATACTTGACATTTATCGTGTTATTATCTAAACACTTATTTTAATACTTAAGTTACTGATAGTTGAGCAGACAAAATACTTCATACTTCCAGTTTGTAGTGATAAAATTCAAAATCCGTTTAATTCTACATCCTCAGACAGTTGACAACTCACATCAAGTAGCTCATTTGTTACTCTACATTGAATTTATCACTCAAGTTAACAGGTGTCGCGCTCTAGCAGAGATAGTATCAAATGTTGGCGGAACCAAGCCGAAAGCCAAGCCTAGCGACCAAAATAAAATCATTTTTTACCTGTTGTCACATATTATTTTTAGACAGCGCTGAATATTAAATTATCCAACAGCAGTATACATTCGGCCATACGTGTGCATTGCCCATAAATCAAAAGTAAACATTGCATTAACGTGCTTTATATTTTACTCGGTTGCTACAGCGTCTCTGAAACATACAAACTTTAATATCACCATCTCACGGTTAAAGGGATATGCCTCGTTCAGTATCTATACCCGTTTTAGAGCCTCAAGTTCAAGAGGTCCCGAGTTCGCATCTCGGTCGGGGTGAGTTACCTGGATAAGGCTTTTCCGGGGTTTTCCCTTATCCTTCAAGACGAATGACGGCTAACTCTAAGCTCAATGGACCCTATACTTATTTGAGCATCATTTCACCCAATTCATTCACTGTCCGATATAACTTAACGTTGGGGCTGACGTAAATTAAAAAAAAAATTACCCGTTTTAGGATTGGAAATATAAAATATGTTGCAGTACATGATACTCTGACTAATTGTTGTATGAATAGTCTTATAGAAGCCTACGATATTTCAATATATTTCAAGTTAACAGAGATAAAGTTTTTAAAATATATTTTTTGTTGGCATAATGTACAAGGGCCGTTCAGAAAGTAACCTCCGGTTGATTGCAAAAAATTCACCAAGTTAAATAAAAATATTTTAATATATACATCTTACAACTACATCTTTGCACTATTTTTCTACATAGTCGCCATAACGATTGTGGCACTTATCGTATCTGTTCACAAGCTTTGAAATTCCTTCTGCATAAAAATCACCCGCTTGTGCCTGGAGCCAGCCTGTGACCGCATCTTTGAGCTCTTCGTCGTCATCAAACCGCTGGGACCCGAGCCATCTCTTCAAATTCATGAAGGGGTGATAATCGCTTGGCGCCAGATCTGGGCTGTAAGGTGGATGGTTGACAACGTCCCACTTGAAGGACTCAAGAAGGGCTGTTGTTCTGCGAGCAGAGTGAGGACGGGCGTCATCGTGCAAAAAACGATACCGGAAGTCAGCATACCACGGCGTTTGTTCTGTATAGCCCGTCGTAATTTTTTTAGTGTTTCACACGCACTTCACAATTGGCGGGTTTTCTACTGCAGCACACATTTCAAACGGTCTCAAACACTAAACTAGCGCAGATACGACGTTCACTCGACAACGGCTTGATGCCGACGGACCTGCTGAGTGCGTGAATACACAGAGGGCGTCGCTACTCCCCCCACTACCCGCACTGTGACCGATCGGAGGTTACTTTCTGAACGGCCCTCGTATGAGGATGAGTGAAATGAAAACTTTAAATTTCTTTAAAATATTATCTACTGTGCAGAAGTGGTACAAAGGTGTATCACTTTTCAACATAATCTACCCCACGCTCAATGCAAGTCCTCCAGCGTTTACAAAGTGCATAAATGACTTTAAAAAATTCTTTTCGTAGTCTGAACAAACACTTATGCACCGCGTGGTGTACCTCTTCATCGGAACAGAACTTCTTTCCTCCCATTGCGCCTTTGAGCGTTCCAAACATATGGAAATCACCTGGGGCAAGGTCTGGTGAGTATGGTGTATGGAGAAGACACTCAAAATGCAGGTCTGTGATTGTTGCAACTGTTGTACGGGTAGTTTGGGTCTTGCATTGTCATGTTGCAAAAGCAATCCACGTCGATTTCATTTGATTGCAGGCCGCAGATGATTTTGGATGATCTCTGTATGATGCACTGGTGACGTGGTCCCTCTAGGCATCTAATGCTCCAAAATGACGCCTTTTTCATCCCAAAAGGGAGTCAAATTAACTTCCCCTGTTGATGACTGTGCAAAACTTCTTTGGTTTTGATGATGAGGGATGGCGCCAATCTTTGCCCGCTCTTTTCGTTTCCGGTTGGTGGAAGTGAATCCAGGTTTCATCCCCAGTAACGAATCTTGCAAGGAAGCCATCACCTTCCCATTCAAAGCGTCGAAGATGTTCTTCACAAGCATCAACACGTCGTTCTCTCAGTTCAGGAGTCAGCTGCCATGGAACCCATTTTGCAGACACTTTGTGAAACTGAAGCACATCATGGACAATGTGGTGTGCTGACCAGTGAATAATCTGTAAACATACTGCAATGTTCTGTGGAGTCACAACTCATTGTACCTGACCTGGATGTGGAATATCTTCCACTGAAGTCACACCATTTGCGAACTTCCTACTCCATTCTTAGACTTGCTGTTGTAAGAAACATCCATCACCGTACTGAACCTTCATTCGTCGATGAAGTTCAATATGTTTCACACATTCACTACGCAGAAACCGAAAAAAGAACGCTATATATACCCCGCCATTTATACGCAATTTATACCTCGCCTTTAACTGCAATGAAAATATCGGCGGCCGTTCTCCTTTGGAACATATCGAAGGTGTTAACTCGTATTCGTTGGGTTTTAATCATTAGATCACGTACACATTTATACCCCGCCTTTAACTACAATGGTCATATCGGCGGCCGTTCTCCTTTGGAACATATCGAAGGTGTTAACTCGTATTCGTTGGGTTTTAATCATTAGATCACGTACACATTTATACCCCGCCTTTAACTACAATGGTCATATCGGCGGCCGTTCTCCTTTGGAACATATCGAAGGTGTTAACTCGTATTCGTTGGGTTTTAATCATTAGATCACGTACACATTTATACCCCGCCTTTAACTACAATGGTCATATCGGCGGCCGTTCTCCTTTGGAACATATCGAAGGTGTTAACTCGTATTCGTTGGGTTTTAATCATTAGATCACGTACACATTTATACCCCGCCTTTAACTACAATGGTCATATCGGCGGTCGTTCTCCTTTGGAACATATCGAAGGTGTTAACTCGTATTCGTTGGGTTTTAATCATTAGATCACGTACACATTTATACCTCGCCTTTAACTACAATGGTCATATCGGCGGCCGTTCTCCTTTGGAACATATCGAAGGTGTTAACTCGTATTCGTTGGGTTTTAATCATTAGATCACGTACACATTCATACCCCGTCTTTAACTACAATGGTCATATCGGCGGCCGTTCTCCTTTGGAACATATCGAAGGTGTTAACTCGTATTCGTTGGGTTTTAATCATTAGATCACGTACACATTCATACCCCGTCTTTAACTACAATTGTCATATCGGCGGCCGTTCTCCTTTGGAACATATCGAAGGTGTTAACTATTGCTCGGTTGATTTTTAATCATTACTTCACGCACACATTCGCACTCTCATTCATCCTTTCAGACCCTGGGGAAGATGAGGAATTATCTTGGACGGAGAAAAGCCCCAACCCCCACCTCCGGGAATCGAACCCGGATCCCCTAGCACGGCAGGCAGGTGCTCTACCGCTAGCCACTGATACCGTAACGGTATATGTGCATCTGCACTATGCTGCCACCCACAGGTCATTCTGCACGATGTTTGGAGCACGCTTACCAACTTACAGGATAACGGCGCGAAATTTAGATTTGTTATTACAAATTCAAGGTTTTCATTTGACTCACCCTGCATTCGTCAATGATCTCTGCCTCTAGTACGTAATTGGTTAACATAACATCTGCACAATGTCGTCATTCATTTGACAATAATTTATTCGCTTGCTGTCTGTCAATTGTCCAAGTTCCTGATCCATACAATATGGCACTCTGAACCAGTGCATTATTACGAGGGTCTCTGAAAAGTTTCCGACCTCAACATGAAGGTGGCAGCACTCGTACATAAAAGCTAGTGACTTTCGTTGTTCATCTGTTGACAGTTACTCATTAAAGTTTCAGCCATTTTGGAAACTCATTTGTTATGTAACAGTCGTATGAGTGAGTTGATGTCAGTATTTTTATGAAAATGGACAAAATCGAGTATCGAGGTGTCATTAAATATTTGTTTTTGAAAGGCAATACGGCTACACAAATCAAAGGAGTTGTATTCTGTGTATGGGGACTGGGCGTGGAGAAGGCCTTCTCGACGACCTGGCATGCGGGTCTCCTTCACAAGCTTATCAACCTGGAGCTACCTACTCACATTACACACTTACTTCACTCATTTCTGAAACATAGGTTCCTCACAGTCACTGTAACGGGAAAAACTTCTACACGATGTTCCTTCCGAGGTGCCGTCCCCTGAAGGCTCTGTTGTATCCCCGACGCTCTATAGCGTCCATGTGGCTCACCTTTCCACCGAATAGCACGTCAATATAGCACAGTATGCTGACGACGTGCTGTTAAATAGACACCCACGTAGGGCCTTCAACCACATATAACGACACCTCTACCTTCTCCAAGAATAATGCACACTTTGGCGATTGCCCATCAACACGGATGTTCACCAAGCGCCGCTTTCCCACCAACTTCCCCACATTCACTTACTCTGGGCAAAGGATTAGGTGGGAAAATTCCATCAAATAACTGGGAGTGAAACTGTATAGGGGCCTAACTTTTCGGGAGTACAACCGGGAGCTATCGCATCGGTGGTACGGTGCCTCGGCATAACTATACCCTGTGTGGCGGTCTGTGATGTCCGTTTCCCCGATGTTGCGCCTCTTTAAGGCTCTAGTCCTCCAATCATGCTCTACGCTGTGAAGTCTAGGGTATGGCCGCAGGATCTAATCTGCTACTACAGAATAAATGCCTTGGGATTATTTATTCTGTATGCACAAGGTTCCCCGTAAGGCTTCTTCACGAGGCTACATCCCTCCGTTATGTGGAGGATGCAATTAGGCGCTGGGTCACCAAATTTTACGAGAGTTTACCTCAACATCACAGCGCCCTAGCTAGATCTCTTGGGAACTATTTAACCCGTGAACGTCACTTAAAGCGATACCGGCTACCCCGCATGACTTGCGGACTCTACCGATAACCATAAGGCACTAATCCACTAGCGGTGCACGAGGACCGTAGCACCCGAGTCAGCAGTCGTTAAAGAGCAACACACCACCTTCTTTCTTCCCCTTACCTAATTTTCACCCAAAATCCTGCAACATCCACATCCCGCCACTACGTGGATAAGCTCTTTCCAGAGCAGATACACGTCTTAACCCACCTGGGGCTGATCCTCAGCCTGTCAACTGCTAAGGACGGACTAGCAATCAATCTTATCTGGTTCCTCGCCACATATTGTTATCAGCATAGAACCATTTATTATTATTTACAGTATGTTAAAAACGAAGTTATTCCCATGTTCCCGTCGAGGTCTGGCTTCGCTGCTTTGTCGAACCCTGGTTGTGCTCGAGTTCTGCAGATCTTTCTGTCAGTGCATCCTGCAGAATCAAGCTTGAGCCAAAACGGTCTTACCTATTCTCTGACACCCTCACGGACTGGTGTGGCGAACCGGGGTCGAATCCTTGAAGCATTCAAGTAAAAGCACGCGGTGCCATATCAAGCCGTTAGGTCCCCATTCTTACCTCAGTCCTTCGAAGCACAAACACTCAACAATGGACCACAATAGATCCACAACAGGCAGATTGTCTTTTTGAGGTGAAAACTTATTAGGCACGTTTAGCACTTTTTGTGGGTAGTGAATTAAACTAAGTCGTCACGCTGGAATATGTGACGCTCATTCGGGTGAACTCGGCCAGAGTCGGCTCAATCCGAACTAACACCCACACTCATTGTTCTTTCAGTCTTATGTGGTCCATGCCGCTATACACCGGGTATTTTCTATCGCACTCAACAGCATATCAACAACATGCATCCAGGTATGTTTTAACATATTTAAAATACAATAACAAATTCAGGAAACCTACAGCAGTTTCATTTAAAAAATAACTGTCTTAGGGCCGTTCTTACAAACGTTTGTCAAGTCTCGGTAACAGATCTGGTCAGATAACCTTCTGTCAGTTAACAGGTCGACATGTCAAATTACACTTTAAACCATAATAATAGTCAAAAGGAACAGAAAATATCACCGAAGTTCGGTATTTTAATAATTGAAACCATAATAACTAAAAATAAAGCAAGTGTGCTAATTGGAAATAAAAGTGTTAGGAATTCGTGAAAGATATGTTTCATTTAAGAACTGGTTATTTTTATTCACAATTTCTCTTTATTGTAAGTAGTAAAACGTTAAACATCAATAAATTAAATGTAATAACACGTAAATAATAAAATTTTCACGTATTAAAATGACTTTTCGCGTTTATTTTTATTTACAACTTATAGGTTATGTTTTTCCACAAACTGAAAGACCAACAGAGGGTAAAAAGATTTGATACATAAATTTTATTTTTATAGAAGAAAGATTTAAATATATATTATTTAGCATGGAAAATAAAAATTTTAAGACAAAACATCGGACAAAAACATTTGAATTGAATTGAAAATATATTAATATTAATAGTGACAAAACATTTGATATTAATATGACATGTAATAAAATATGTATGAAAATATGTACGAACGTGTAAAAAATATGGAGTAATGGGTATATGTACGGATATATAATAGCATGTGCAAAATGTATACGTAACCAAACATTTCCAAATATTCAAAAATATGCAAAAAAGCAAATGAATATCATATAATTATGTTATAAGATATGTATGAACTTGTATTTTTATGAAAAATAAAAATGCAATGAAATATGTGTATCAGCAAGAAAGAAAATATGAAAAATGATTGTGAAATAGCGTGTATTTTAATATAAAAATAAAATCTATGTAAAACAGTATATTATGTGGTTTGATTTTACTTCCTTTAGCTCGCAACTGGCCTCTGCGCAGCAATGAGTGCCAACATTAAATGTTTTAAAATAATTTTTAAGAATTATTTATAATGAATAGTTTTTTAAATTGTCTCTTATGTCATGTAGTCTTAAACACAAACATTTTTTAAATTATTGTTGCACACTTGCTCGTTTTCGTTTTATGATCATGCTCTCTTATAGTGTCTCAGAATAAGTGAAATTCCAATGTGAATATTCGACTGCAATGCGTACTTAAAAGCGATACAAGAGGATTTGTGAAAACAAGAGCTAATGCTAGGTGTGTATTCATTTGTTATCGATCCCCACGACTTCAATTATAAGCTTTGCAGGTCAGCTTATTTGCAGAGTTATTGTTGATCTATTTTTGTCGTGCACTACGCGCCGATAACTGCCTACAGTACTCAATAATTGTCTCTTGGACATGATTTTATCTTTCTTGCCTAGCGAAACAGCACCATCGATCTTCATCTCATTCGTAGAAACAAAAACACATCTTGTAATTCCTCAGCGACATGCACTGACCTATATACCAAAACATGCAAACATAACGCCTTCATACGTATTGGCACCGCTCACATCAAAGGTTGACCAGACGAACATATATGATGTGTAAACTCACATTAGCTTTCCTACTCATTTTATACAAAATATTCCAACAAACATTCAATTGAAATAAAAAAGTAGTACACAAACTTCTACAAGTATTTTTTGCAGGCTAAAGACGAACAAAATCATTGTGTTTATTACCCACGGTCTCAATTTCAAGAATTGTGGGTACGCCACCGGCGAAACGGAATTTTCTTCTGCGGGAAATATGCTTCTTTCCATCAAATCTACGCAACTGGACCAACTGTGCCGCGTTTAAACCTGCGAGGTGTGAAACCAACACAGCCACAAAGAACGACACAAAAATTTATTTTCCTTTATTTAACATCCTGCAACGTTAAGTCATATAGGACGATGAATTAAATGATGTTCAAATTTGTACAGGGTACATAGAACTTAGAGCTACCAGACATTCATCTTTCAGAATAAGGTTAAACCTCCAACATTAAGTCATATCGCACGATGAATGAAATTATGTTCGAATGAGTACAGTATACATAGAGCTTAGAGTTACCAGACATTCACCTTTCAGGATAAGAGAAAACCTCCAACGTTAAGTCACATCAGACGATGAATGAAATGATGTTCGAATGAGTACAGGGTACATAGAGCTTAGAGTTACCAGACATTCACCTTTCAGGATAAGAGAAGACCTCCAACGTTACGTCACATCAGACGATGAATGAAATGATGTTCAAATGAGTACAGGGTACATAGAGCTTAGAGTTACCAGACATTCATCTTTCAGGATAAGAGAAAACCTCCAACGTTACGTCACATCAGACGATGAATGAAATGATGTTCAAATGAGTACAGGGTACATAGAGCTTACAGTTTCCTGACAATCATCTTTTAAGATGAAATATACGGGGCAAAACCGAGATTAGAAGTCGGAAACCCTTGAACCTTAGGCCCAAGTGTTACCACTCAGCTACAGAGGGGGGCTCAAAGAAGAATATAATGTTTCGAAAGAGTGAGAAAAATCAAAATTGAATGAAATCCATTGGAAGTAAATAGTCTCAAAATAGTCTCCCCTGAATGCGATGCACTTGTCCCAGCGTTTTTGCCAGTCTTCAAAGACATGTTGAAAACCATTTTTGAGAGATCCTTCAAAATCGCCTCCGCAGCCTTCACCACTGCTTCTGATGATGGATGTCTCCCATGAAGACGTTTCTTCAAGTTAGGGAATAGAAAAAAGTCACATGGGGCTAAATCCGGACTATAGGGAGGATGAGGGATGCACTTCACGATGATTTTTGCAAGATATTCAGGAACAATATTGGCAATATGCAGCCGCGCATTATCGTAGTGCAGCATCCAGCCTGCTTCACGGAAATGTGGTCTTTTGCGTCTGATATGGACTTACAATGTTTTCAGGACATCCCTGTAGTATTGTCCAGTTACTGATGTGTGTGCAGGTACAACATACTGATAAACCACTCCATGAATATCAAAGAATGAGATGACCATAACTTTCCCAACAGAAGCAACCACTTTTGCTTTTTTGGGGGGTTGGTGATGAAGAAGATTTCCACACTGAGCTTTGCTGTTTGCTCTCAGGATCAAAATGATGTAGCCAAGTTTCATCAGCAGTGATTACGTTTGAAAGAAACTCCGGATCTTCCTCTAACATCAACTTTAACTGCATGCAGACCTGCATGCGAATGTCCTTTTGTTCGGGAATCAACAGTCTTGGAACCCACCGCGCACAAACACGTCTCATGTGTAATGTTTCTGTCACCAACGTGTGGGTGGCACCCAATGAAATGTTCAGTATTTCAGAAAGTGATCTTGAGGTAATTCGTCGATCCTCTCTCACAATGGCAGCAGCAGTGTTGATGTTTTCTTCCGTAAGAGCGGTAACTGCAGCACCGGGACAAACCTTCCTTTGAAATTGATTGTCTCCCCTCTTTAAACATTTTAAACCACCTTCGAGCTATGCTGTAGGGAAGAACAGACTCTCCATAGGCCTCCTGTAACATTGTGTAGGCCTCAACTGAAGATTTGTTGAGACGAAAGAAGAATTTCAAAGCCGCATATTGTTCCTCGCGTGTTACCTCCATTGCAGCGGTAGGTGATACTGAACATGTCTGAACTTGCCTGGTTCTTACAGGTGGACACCAGGAGTACCAATAATGAAACTACTACGGCGTGTTTGTTTAAGATTAAGCTAACAGAATATAATAAGATTGAATTTTATTGCGAAAATTTATGACCGTAAAAATATTATTTTCATTCTTTGTTTCACAGCCATTGTATAAAGATTTGTTTCTGAATATGCTGAGGAAATTTAAGCTTTCAGCTTGTACATTTCTTTCTTATGTATTGCCATAGATTAAGTTTTAAAGTTTGCAGTTTTTATTTACATTTCTTCAAAGTGTTGTCATATATGATTTAAATATAGGTATATAGTTGATTCTGTATACTGCAAAAAGGTTATTTTGAAAATTAAAATAAGTAAATAAACTTTTGTGTTATTTAAACAAAGAAAAATATATTCAGTAAAATATTTTATATGTCTAATATTATTTTTGTTAACATTGTATTATAAGTTGTCGTATTATGTCATATCTCGAACTATTCAAGACTTACACAAAAGTCTGTGACAGTTTTTAAGTTTATTTTCTTTGTTTCTATGCCAAATCTTAGCAATTTCGATTAAAAGCGACACGACGTGTATTAATTTAAATGCGAAAAAGTATAAGAAAAGTCGAAGTGAAGTGAAAAAGTACACACAAATTTTTATTATCTTGGAAAGTTACATGATCACAAGCTGGAAATGACAATAAGAACTAATTTCACTTTGGGTGACTGGAGGTAACAGGCTGCCGGAATGACAAGAGACGCTAGCGAAAGTTATCTGTGACGTATGACTGCGAGGACATTAATAGAAATGTGCCCATTAGTGTCCCTCAAGAGGCTGCGTGTGGTCTGCCACGTCATCAGGTTCCTGCTGGAGTAAGCGCGTTCAAACAGACAGATAACACCATCTGTAATGGCGTGGATCAATGCTGGAAACGGCTTTGTTGATGTGTAAACAGCGGCACGGCGTAACCTGATACGGCCAAGTACATTCGTGAAGATGAAGGGCCAAGGGGACACGCCCAAAGCTCCTGCATCGCCCCCTCCATGTATGTCATACCCATTACTACCATAAATGGTTTATGAAGAAATGGCATGTAATTATAATAAGCTAAAGTCAGTTTATAAGTAACAAACATAACCTATCACAAAGAACGTGGGTTCAGGTCAAGTGGGAGGTGTCGTTGGGCTCTGGCAAATGCTACTTTTGGGATTATACCAGGGCTGTTCAATAAAGAATGATCACAATCTTTTTGACAACACAAGAGCAGTAACTGGAGCACCGGGTATACCTTCCTTTGAAATTTTTTGTCTCCTCTCTTTAAATATCTTAAACCACCTTCGAGCTGTGCTGTAGGGAAGAACAGACAATCCATAAGCCTCCTGTAACATTGTATAGGCCTCAACTGAAGATTTGTTGAGACGAAAGCAGAAGGTCAAAGCCGCATATTGTTCCTCGCGCATTACCTCCATTGCAGCGGTAGGCGATAGTGAACATGTCTGAACTTGCCTGGTTCTCACAGGCGAGAATGAAATGAAACTACTACGGCGTGTTTGTTTCACATTAAGCTAGCAGAATACCTTTTGATTGAATTTTAGTGCCAAAAATTATGATTATTCTTTATTAAACGGCCCTCGTACATAGGTGGTCCGAAAATTTTCCGACCTTATAAAGATACAAGACATTTTTTCAGAAATTTATTTTTTTACTTTTCAATATATTGTCCTTGTAACTCTACACCCTTCTCCCAGCGATGCTCCCATCTCTATAACCCGTCCAAGTAGTACTCGGCGTATTTCAACATAGTCTCCTTGTAACTCCACACTTCTCCCAGCGATGCTTCCATCTCTGTAACCCGTCCAAATAGTACTCGGCGTATTTCAACATAGTCTCCTTGTAACTCCACACACTTCTCCCAGCGATGCTTCCATCTCTGTAACCCGTCCAAATAGTACTCGGCGTATTTCAACATAGTCTCCTTGTAACTCTACACACTTCTCCCAGCGATGTTCTCATCTCTGTAACACGTCCAAATAGTACTCGGCGTATTTCAACATAGTCTCCTTGTAACTCTACACACTTCTCCCAGCGATGCTTCCATCTCTGTAACCCGTCCAAATAGTACTCGGCGTATTTCAACATAGTCTCCTTGTAACTCTACACACTTCTCCCAGCGATGTTTCCATTTCTGTAACCCGTCCAAATAGTACTCGGCGTTTTTCAACATAGTCTCCCATCTCTGTAACCCATCGAAATAGTACACGGCGTTTTTCAACATAGTCTCCTTGTAACTCTACACACCTCTTCTAGCGATGCTCCCATCTCTGTAA
This sequence comes from Mantis religiosa, assembly GCA_030765055.1. Classification (NCBI taxonomy): domain Eukaryota; kingdom Metazoa; phylum Arthropoda; class Insecta; order Mantodea; family Mantidae; genus Mantis; species Mantis religiosa. Next base: position 13,565,059 of record CM060952.1, read on the forward strand.
TCCGTCCAAATAGTACTCGGCGTTTTTCAACATAGTCTCCTTGTAACTCTACACACTTCTCCCAGCGATGCTCCCATCTCTGTAACCCGTCCAAATAGTACTCGGCGTTTTTCAACATAGTCCCCTTGTAACTCTGCACACTTCTCCCAGCGATGCTCCCATCTCTGTAATCCGTCCAAATAGTACTCGGCGTTTTTCAACATAGTCTCCTTGTAACTCTACACACTTCTCCCAGCGATGCTCCCATCTCTGTAATCCGTCCAAATAGTACTCGGCGTTTTTCAACATAGTCTCCTTGTAACTCTACACACTTCTCCCAGCGATGCTCCCATCTCTGTAACCCGTCCAAATAGTACTCGACGTTTTTCAACATAGTCTCCTTGTAACTCTACACACTTCTCCCAGCGATGCTCCCATCTCTGTAATCCGTCCAAATAGTACTCGGCGTTTTTCAACATAGTCTCCTTGTAACTCTACACACTTCTCCCAGCGATGCTTCCATCTCTGTAATCCGTCCAAATAGTACTCGGCGTTTTTCAACATAGTCTCCTTGTAACTCTACACACTTCTCCCAGTGATGCTTCCATCTCTGTAACACGTCCAAATAGTACTCGGCGTTTTTCAACATAGTCTCCTTGTAACTCTACACACTTCTCCCAGCGATGCTCCCATCTCTGTAAGCCGTCCAAATACTACTCGGCGTTTTTCAACATAGTCTCCCTGTAACTCTACACACTTCTCCCAGCGATGCTCCCATCTCTGTAATCCGTCCAAATAGTACTCGGCATTCTTCAACATAGTCTCCTTGTAACTCTACATACTTCTCCCAGCGATGTTCTCTGTGACCCGTCCAAATAATACTCGGCGTTTTTCAACATAGTCTCCTTGTAACTCTACACACTTCTCCCAGCGATGCTCTCATCTCTGTAACACGTCCAAATGGTACTCAGCGTATTTCAACATAGTCTCCTTGTAACTGTACACACTTCTCCAAGCGATGTTCTCATCTCTGTAACACGTCCAAATAGTACTCGGCGTTTATCAACATAGTCTCCTTGTAACTCTACACACTTCTCCCAGCGATGCTCCCATCTCTGTAACCCGTCCAAATACTACTCGGCGTTTTTCAACATAGTCTCCTTGTAACTGTACACACTTCTCCAAGCGATGTTCTCATCTCTGTAACACGTCCAAATGGTACTCGGCGTTTTTCAACATAGTCTACTTGTAACTCTACACACTTCTCCCAACGATGCTCCCATCTCTGTAACCCGTCCAAATAGTACTCAGCGTTTTTCAACATAGTCTCCTTGTAACTCTACACACTTCTCCCAGCGATGTTGCTATCTCTGTAACCCGTCCAAATAGTACTCGGCGTCTTTCTCTGCAAAATAATTGTTCACGAAGGTGATTCCATCTTCTTTTGACGAAAATCTCTGTCGTCTGAGCGCAATTTTCCGATGAGGGGACAAAAAGAAGTCAATTAGTGGTTACATCTGGTGATGTCAAGGAGTTCAAACCGTAATTCGTGGATTTCCACCATTGGAACCGCTGAGGTTTGAGACGGTGCGTTGTCTTGGTGAAACAGGATTTTCTTTTTCTGCAAATGTGGGCGCTTTTCCGCAAGTTCTACCTTCATCTTGTCAAGTAATGATACGTAGTATGCTCCTCTAATGGTTTCTCCTTTTTGAAGATAATAAATTAAAATAACTTCATAAATAACCCAAAATCAGTCGCCATCAGTATCCCAGACGAAAAAATAATAATAATAATAATAATAATAATAATAATAATAATATTTTTGCAGCCGGTTTACCCTTTGCAGTCCACAGTTCAGACTGTATTTTTGTTTCGGGCATATAATGGTGTATCCATGTTTCATCTACAGTAATTAATCCGCGCCAAAACTCGCATTTATTGCGCCTAAACTGTGCCAACAGAGTTTTGCAAATGTTCATACGAACACGTTTTTGGTGTAACGTGAGCAAACGCGGCACCACCTTGCGGACAGCTTCCTCATGTCTAAATGTTGATTTAATATGTGACAAACACGTTCTTTTGACATGTTCATAGCCTCTGCTATCTCTGTCACTTTGATTCGGCGGTCGTGTAGCACCATTTCGTGACCTTAGGTAATGATTTCGTTGGTGGTTGCAGTTTTTGGACGTCCCGAACGTTCATGGTCTCCGAAGCTCTTATGGCTACGTTTAAATTCAGCTACCCAAAATTTCATTGTTGTAAATGATAGTGCAGAGACCCCATATATAGAATTTAACTCATCTTTGATTTGCGTAGGCGTATTGCCTTTCAAAAACAAATTTTTAATGACAGCTAGATACTCGATTTTGTCCATTTTCATAAAAACACTCACATCAACTCACTCAAACGACTGTTACATAACAAGTGAGTGTCTAAAATGGCTGAAACTTTGCTGAGTAACTGTGAAATAGATGAACATCGAAATTCACTAGCTTTTATTTACATTTGAAGCCATTTTCAGCTTCATTTTCATTTTCAGACCACTTTCGTATAGCGGAAATGCTACTATCCCCGATATCTTATAGTCAAAGGCTGCTGAGCTATATGTTGGTGACGTCTGTTTTGTGGGATCAATCGCATGCGTTCTACACTGCTACCCCTTGGCCATCTGCATCATTGACTATACGCCTTCTCAATTAAAAAGTAAAATAGGCGACAAGAAACTATAAAAGAATAACAAACGTCAGCAAACGTTACATCAAAATAAAATATTTTGAGGTACGTGGGCAGAGAACGCTCACATCACATATAAAATTTTAATTACAATGGCGTGGCTAGCTGGTACATAATGTAGCAATTTGAATCCATATCAGAAACACGAGGCTGAAAGGATATCTCTTGCAAATTTTCCAGCCTGTTACAAACGTCAATCACAGATGTCACTTTCAACAGGGAGGGTGTTTCCAATCAATGCGATATCTACCACCATTTTGATTCCTTTTTGTTTTCACACCGTTTGACAGGTCGTGTAAAAGGGGGGCCGTATTAAAAATAGAATAAAAATGTTTAGCAGGGACATGACGTCAAGGTAAGGTTTCAGGCAAAGCATGAAAGACTCCGGGGTTTTGCAACAACAGAATCACTACAAAGCTTTATGCTTTGCACGAGCTGCGGGAATGCATCACTGACATTTAGTAAAAATGTCGAACAAAACTTCACCTCCATGACTCCAAAGCTATAATTTAAATAACGGGTTTATATATTGGAATCTGTGTTTATATTAAAAATAGAAAACTGGCTGCCATTTTTAAGAGATAAGTTAATGTAAGTGGAAGATAAACATGTAAACTAGTAACCAGTAGAAATAGTAGAGCTATACAGAAGATATATATGAGGGTCGGCTGAGAATTCCCCTGCCTCACATAGAAATCGCATCACTGGGCCAGCATATTGTTTAACTTACACTAGCTCGTATCCATAGCTACAAGTCAATAGCTTGTTTACTTTCGGAATGACAGCATTTTAAACAAGACAAGTGTAGAGATTTCATATAAATTGAGGATTTGGAAAAACGAGCAGTGACTAAATACTTCCATTTGAAAGACCTAACACCTAAAGAAATCAAGGAGGAAATGGACAGTACATTGAAAGACTCTGTCCCTTCATATACAATAATTAAAAGGTTGGTTGTAGAGTTTAAAATGTGACGTACGAGCACTAGTGATGAGTCTCGCTCTAGACGTCCTGTGTAAGTCACAACTACAGAGATCATTGAAAGACTCTGTCCCTTCATATACAATAATTAAAAGGTTGGTTATAGAGTTTAAAATGGGACGTACGAGTACTAGTGATGAGCCTCGCTCTGGATGTCCTGTGTAAGCCACAACTACAGAGATCATTGAAAGACTCTGTGTCTTCATATACAATAATTAAAAGGTGGGTTATAGAGTTTAAAATGGGACGTACGAGTACTAGTGATGAGCCTCGCTCTGTACGTCCTGTGGAAGTCACAACTACAGAGATCATTGAAAGACTCTGTCCCTTCATATACAATAATTAAAAGGTGGGTTGTAGAGTTTAAAATAGGGCGTACGAGTGCTAGTGATGAGCCTCGCTCTGGACGTCCTGTGGAAGTCACAACTCCAGAGATCATTGAAAGACTCTGTCCCTTCATATACAATAATTAAAAGGTTGGTTGTAGAGTTTAAAATGGGACGTACGAGTACTAGTGATGAACCTTGCTCTGGAAGTCCTGTGGAAGTCACAACTACAGAGATCATTGAAAGACTGTCCCTTCATATATAATGATTAAAGGGTGGGTTGTGGAGTTTAAAATGTGACGTACGAGTACTAGTGATGAGTCTCGCTCTAGACGTCCTGTGGAAGTAACAACTACAGAGATCATTGAAAGACTCTGTCCCTTTATATACAATGATTAAACGGTTGGTTATAGAGTTTAAAATGTGACGTACGAGTACTAGTGATGAGCCTCGCTCTGGATGTCCTGTGTAAGTCACAACTACAGAGATCATTGAAAGACTCTGTGTCTTCATATACAATAATTAAAAGGTGGGTTATAGAGTTTAAAATGGGACGTACGAGTACTAGTGATGAGCCTCGCTCTGTACGTCCTGTGGAAGTCACAACTACAGAGATCATTGAAAGACTCTGTCCCTTCATATACAACAATTAAAAGGTGGGTTGTAGAGTTTAAAATGGGGCGTACGAGTGCTAGTGATGAGCCTCGCTCTGGACGTCCTGTGGAAGTCACAACTCCAGAGATCATTGAAAGACTCTGTCCCTTCATATACAATAATTAAAAGGTGGGTTGTAGAGTTTAAAATAAGACGTACGAGTACTAGTGATGAGCCTCGCTCTGGACGTCCTGTGGAAGTCACAACTACAGAGATCATTGAAAGACTCTGTCCCTTCATATACAATGATTAAAAGGTGGGTTATAGAGTTTAAAATAAGACGTACGAGTACTAGTGATGAGCCTCGCTCTGGACGTCCTGTGGAAGTCACAACTCCAGAGATCATTGAAAGACTCTGTCCCTTCATATACAATAATTAAAAGGTGGGTTATAGAGTTTAAAATAAGACGTACGAGTACTAGTGATGAGCCTCGCTCTGGACGTCCTGTGGAAGTCACAACTACAGAGATCATTGAAAGACTCTGTCCCTTCATATACAATGATTAAAAGGTGGGTTGTAGAGTTTAAAATGGGACGTACGAGCACTAGTGATGAGCCTCGCTCTGGATGTCCTGTGTAAGTCACAACTACAGAGATCATTGAAAGACTCTGTCCCTTCATATACAATGATTAAAAGGTGGGTTGTAGAGTTTAAAATGGGACGTACGAGTACTAGTGATGAGCCTCGCTCTGGATGTCCTGTGTAAGTCACAACTACAGAGATCATTGAAAGACTCTGTGTCTTCATATACAATAATTAAAAGGTGGGTTGTAGAGTTTAAAATGGGACGTACGAGTACTAGTGATGAGCCTCGCTCTGGATGTCCTGTGTAAGTCACAACTACAGAGATCATTGAAAGACTCTGTGTCTTCATATACAATAATTAAAAGGTTGGTTGTAGAGTTTAAAATGGGACGTACGAGTACTAGTGATGAGCCTCGCTCTGGATGTCCTGTGTAAGTCACAACTACAGAGATCATTGAAAGACTCTGTGTCTTCATATACAATAATTAAAAGGTTGGTTGTAGAGTTTAAAATGGGACGTACGAGTACTAGTGATGAGCCTCGCTCTGGACGTCCTGTGGAAGTCACAACTACAGAGATCATTGAAAGACTCTGTCCCTTCATATACAATGATTAAAACGTTGGTTGTAGAGTTTAAAATGGGACGTACGAGTACTAGTGATGAGCCTCGCTCTGGACGTCCTATAGAAGTCACAACTCCAGAGATCGTTGAAAAAATTCATCGTTTTGTCCTGGAATATCGCAGATTAAAGTTGTTTAAGATAGCAGAGGCTGTAAACATAACAAAATAACGTGCAGGTAATATTTTAAGTAATGTTTTGGGCTTTCACAAGGTCTAGGTGCCGCGTTTGTTGACACCTGATGAAAAGTTGCAAAGAAAAACTGTTTCTGTTGAGAACTCGGAGCTATACCGTAACAAGTGCAGTGAATTTTTTATACGGCTTATTACCATGGATGACACTTGGATACATTAGTACACTCCAGAAAGTAATTCGCAGTCTAAACAGTGGTTTGCGCCAGGTGAACCAACTCTAAAAAAAAACTAAGTCAATTTCCTCAGATAAACAAGGTTATAGCGAGTGTTTTCTGGGGTGTACAGGGAATTATTTTTATTTATTACTTGGAAAAGAGTAAAAGTATCACTGGGGACTACTACGCAAGCTTACTGCAACGTTTGAAAGAGGTGGCGAAAGGAAACAGACCTCATTTGGCAAAGAAAAAATCTTGTTTCTTGACGATAATGCTGCGACCTATCGTTTAGCCATTGCAATGGGAAAAATGTGTCAGTTAAAGTTTGAATTGCTTGAACATCTACCATATTCGCCAGATCTAGCAACCAGTGACTAGCAACTGTTCCCGAAACTCGAAAAAGTTCTTAGAGGACAAAGATTTTACAACAACAAAGAGGTCATTGTTGCGGTGAACAGTTGTTTTGAGAACCATGGTAAATCACACTACAGAGATGGTTTAATTAAATTAGAGCACCGATATTACAAATGCATTAGCCTTTCTGGAGATTATGTTGAGAAATAAACGATGTTTGGTACTTATTAACGGACCCGCGTATTACATATTTTGTGTGGTAAAGATAATAACTTGAAAGGAACTGAATAGAAAATACATAATTTTGAATAAACTTGGCCGTACCGTGTCGAGTGTTTAGACCGCTTGACTCTCAGCAAGACGACCCAGGTTCGAGCAAAGGTTCACCACAAAGTGAGATTTGTGGGTGAAATACGGCACAGGGGCGGGATTTCTCCGGGTCCTCCAGTTTCCCCTGACAGCATTCCACCAATTCCTCCATCATCATCTTTCTTATCATTCGTCTCGCCCGCATATAGATAATGACCCACTTCTTGGGCTGTCCATCTCTCATGGTTCTTTATCGGATCCAAAGCTTCGGATCCTCATACCGGCCTTAAGTGATAGAGAAACAACAATCCCCTAATACCACGATAAGTTCTATACTATGGATAAAGTAAACGAGAACAATAAACTTTCGGGAATAAATAACCAGATGCCAAAGTAAATATTTGTTTTATTTTACTTAGTAGATCTGTTTTGGAATATAGAACTATTAGACACTGTCTCGTAGCCTATGTGGGTTATTTAAGGATATAATATGTGTCCGCTACATATTAAAACTACACACATTAATGAATGTTTGCCGTTTACATTACTTACAAACTGACGATGAAGCAGTAAGTCAGCACAAAATTAACAGCTCACCTGTAACAGAAACAAAAATAAAATTAACTCCATAGTCCAAGTACGGGATACATCATCTAACAACCTAATATGTGTACACATTGCTTCTTTACATTCTCCTGTATCAACTAATATTATAAACACTTATTCAGCTAACTCATGCTAAAGACGTAAACGTTTAGAGCAGAAATGTGGAATGGAAAAATCAATAGGCTTCAGCGAAATTACTAAGAGCTAGCCATTATGTAGGATATTACATTGCACTTATATGACGAGGAAAAAGAAAGAAAGAAGGAAAGAAAGAAAAAAAAATGGAAAGAGAGAAAGAAGAGAGAAAAAGAGAGAAAGAAAGAAAGAAAGAAAAAGAAAGAAAGAAAGAAAGAAAGAAAGAAAGAAAGAAAGAAAGAAAGAAAAGAAAGAAAGAAAGAAAGAAAGAAAGAAAGAAAGAAAGAAAGAAAGAAAGAAAGAAAGAAAGAAAGAAAGAAAGAAAGAAAGAAAGAAAGAAAGAAAGAAAGAAAGAAAGAAAGAAAGAAAGAAAGAAAGAAAGAAAGAAAGAAAGAAAGAAAGAAAGAAAGAAAGAAAGAAAGAAAGAAAGAAAGAAAGAAAGAAAGAAGAAAGAAAGAAAGAAAGAAAGAAAGAAAGAAGAAAGAAAGAAAGAAAGAAGAAAGAAAGAAAGAAAGAAAGAAAGAAGAAAGAAAGAAGAAAGAAAGAAGAAAGAAAGAAGAAAGAAAGAAAGAAAGAAAGAAAGAAAGAAAGAAAGAAGAAGAAAAGAGAAAAAAAGAGAGAATGAAAGAAAGAAACAAAGAAAGAATGAAAGAAAGAAAGCAAAGGAATCAAAGAAAGGGAGAGAAAGAGAGAAATAACGAAAGGAGTAGAGAGAGGAGGAAAGATAGAGAAACATAGAATAAGAGAAACA